>BSBK01007764.1:0-400000 GCA_027943335.1 Chamaecyparis obtusa | reverse complement strand
GTAGATGTCTTGTAGGCAATATTTCTTCTCTTTGAGGATCCTCTTTTCATAAGCGATGTATCTTTTTCATGATTATCTATGTCCTTATCTTCTAAGGGTTAACACTCTTCATTAAGAGTATGGTATATATTATTGCTTAAGGATATCTCCTTGTTGATGGAAGTAGGTATCCTTCTTTCTCTTCCTTATCATGTCTACTATGCATCCATAATAAGGAGGGGGGCATACATATGGCCTTCCTAATACTATTTTCATGCATTTATGTTTTTATTTTAACCTTTTTTGTTTTTTAGTATGTTGAATCATGAATAGGGTGTAAGTGAGACAAATCTTCATCCCTAGGATACACATTTATTTACATACTATATGATAAATATTGAACGATGTGTAAGTGGGATAAACCTCCATCCTTGGGATACATATTTACAAATATACGACATGGTGATATATGAGGGCATTGATATGTGAGTGCTTAAAGCCATTAGAAGACTCGCTACATACATACACAAGGCCGCTAGAAGGCACACACAATTTATGGGATTGACTACCAGGTACACGCACTTTTTTGGCTCTCCTCTCCTTTTGTGATTCATAGTAAGGTTGACATCTTATTAGGTGAGGTAATCATCTCTCTCTCTCTCTCTCTCTCTGCTTTCATGTTAGTAGGACTAGATCATGAGGGTATGTTATCTATGATGTTTCTTTTTTCTTTTCTATGTGATCATTTATGCTCTTCTAATATCCTTCCAAACATGATATTAGTGGATGAGGCATTTTTCAATCAAGGTCACTTTCACTAGTTGATTTGGGTTCATTTTAGTACTAAACCCTTTTGTTTTTTTCATTTTGGTTTTGATTTTTTTCCTTTGTTTCTTTTTGTTTTGTTTTCATGCCCTTGTGCATGGGTGTTGAGTTAGGATCCTTGGTTTAGGGGCTTATTTCCTTTGACTAAGTGATGTTATATCTCTTTGTGATTCACCAGAGTCTTTCTTCTCTTCCTTTACCACAAGTATGCCTAGTCCCATACTCCCATTAAAGTAGGGGCTAAATGTATCATCTTAAAATGGTTCAGCACCCATGATAAGACCTTTTAGCCTCCTTAATGGGATGTTTTGGGCCCCTTTTGGATGTCTCTTTAATATTTTGGTATCCTCCTAGGTGCTTGTGCCTTTTGTTCCCATGTAATGTCCCTTTCCCCGCTTCTCTTTCTCACTTTCTGAGACCCTGGGACAATTTTGGGAGGTGCTAACATTTAGGTCTAGACCAAATTTTTCCTCTGACCTTGTGGGTTACCCTTTTAGAGATCCAGGGACCCTTTCAAAATATTAATTTTTTCCCGCCTTCTGGTTGGCCCTTCTTGATTTTGGAGACAAAATTAGATATAAATAGAGGCCTTCCCTCTTCATTTTGGGAGATCCAAGATTATCAATTCAATCCAAAAGTGTTAAGAGTTCATACTTTCAAGCTATTTCATGCTCTCATGAGCTCTCAAGGTGTCAATTGAAGATCAAGAATTCAAACTTTCAAGTTTCAAGCAATTGAAGAAATTTTGCAAACACATTCCAAGATCGTATCATTCTTGTATTCTTTCCCTTAGATCTAGCTTCTTTCTTCAAGGAGATAGTGGATTTGGCCATCAAGGAGGGAAGAACTACCTTCATACATTCAAGAATCCATTGTCACATCTTCAAGATCTACAATCTTTCCTCCAAGATTTGTCATTCTTATTCAAGTCAAATTTCAAGCATACACATACATTGAGGTTTTGATTTACATTGATTTCCTTTCTAGGTCTTTGGTGTTGAGTCAAGGTTTTTTTTTTATTGGTAAAAGGCCGAGGCCAATAATTATATTATTAATTTTCAAATAAATTTTTACGTGCATACCCCGCTCAGTGCAGGTGCTGGTAGGGAAGAGCGGGGTCGAGAAAACCTCTAGCCGTGCTTGGGACTATTAGTCTAGATTCTAATACATATATATCATGGGCATACCCACTACTCAATAATTATCAAGATAATTCTACAATTTTACAATTCTTGTTCATTTACAAATACCTACAAAGGTCTATATGACCTGCCATTGGCAAATTAAACCCGTATATCCTTATTGCTTTCAGCGAAAGATCTCACTGGCGCTCTCTTTATGGCGTCGATTAATGACACATTCCTTCCAATAATTTTGTACCTGAAACAAAAGACATATTTCTTCCTCCCCAACTTGTTATTGATCTTTAAGAAAATTTGAATGAAAGCATAAATGCAAAGAATAAAAGTAAATTCTTACCCTTTATCTAAATACCTTATTCCGCATTTGGGCTAGTATTTAGGCCTTGATATCTGTAATAGCATTAAGAACTACATTCTACAAATTCTAATAGAAACCTTTATTTAAGATGATAGCAAGACATACCATAGACCAATGTATTCAGACTACCAATCATAATAAGAACAATTACATAGATCGGGCCAAGCTTCACTTATATATCAATCAGCCAAACTCTTGACTTTGCAATTGTAAAGATTCTATAGTAAGGCTCTTACCAGCCTTCTAACTAGTTTGACCATTAAATGGTTAACTTTCCTTTTAGTTCTAAAGTATATATATTGCTTGCTCTATTATTAATTAACAGGTTTTGCATAATAGTCCATACTTCCTAACTAAAAGGAAAATTAATCATATAATCATATAGAAAGAAGATCGAAAATTATTATTCGTTTATGTTCTAACCACTCTTTGGTTAGAACATAAATGAATAATGAGCAAAACCTTTGAATAATTTACTTAATCTATCCATCTAGAGGGAAACCCTATTTTCTGGAGTCCCCAAAAATTAAATTTAATATAAGCTACCAATAATCATAATGAGCTTAGAGTCTATGATGGCCCATAGGGTCCAGTAATTAAATCATGTATCCCCACTTTTAACCATGTAAAATATAAAACTAGAATTAGGTAATTGGTCCATCCTAAGCTAATAATGCCTCGCATAGCATAACCATGATATTGACTACACTATCATATAGATGATATTTTATTAACCATATGCAGATTTGATTATCAGGTTAAATGTTTCAGCTAGCTGTTAATGTTAAAAAAAATTGGAAAACACACATAATCAGACTAATTTAATGCCACATCTGATCAGAATGATAAATTAATAACAGATCTACTAGTCTTGTAACTCAACTTATCATTTTCTATTGGTTGTTACTCATCTATTTTAATAGTAGAGCATCACACATCTATCTTTGCCTACCATGTAACATTGTACACACTAAGATCAGTTATGTTTAGTTTAGGTTAAACTATCAAGCCCTATAGGGCTAACCTATATCTGGCCTATAATTCTGGAGTATAGAAAAAAGATATACTATAACTACTAAGGGAAGTCGAGGCCTCTCAAATGTTTATGAGTTATATATACGTTTCCTTAATATCTATCTTGATTAAACAGATGATTAGATAAAATGAAATCCAGTAGATGAAACTCTTAACTTTATAGTAGACATTGTTTATTTGTAAAATGAGCCCGACTAGAGTAGGATACTAAGTCCTATACAACAGTAGAATCCATCTTTATAAATATCTAACATACACAGGGGAGTTGCTTATGTGCTAGTATATCATAAAGTTTATGCTAGATTAAAGAACGAGCATCACAGTTTCCTGCTTTCTAGCTATTAACAGAGATAGGGGGATGTTGGCTATGAGTTTAAAGTCTTCTTTATAATACCAAAGAAATTTTGCTATTCTTGTACTACTGCAAGAAATTCTTGGAGCTCATACTTCTATAATGGGGGTCTTAATTGCCTCTTTAGAATCTATAATAACCGGGTCTCTTACTACTCCATCTTTCCTTCTTCATACCTTACATTAGGTGGACTATGACAGGTGCCTTACTACACCTACCTATTATACTAGTGCGCATGTCTTGGATCCATTGCAGATTCAGTGGTTTCCAAAATCGGGTTTCCAGTGGCTTCCTTAGTATTTTGTTACAAACTTACACCTAATCGTAAAATACACTACAATATAGATTTGTGAAGGAGCTTCTAGAGATTGTTAGCTTAGATGAGGAACCAGGTTAGGAGGGTAATCACATAGAGCCATTTAAATCTACAAAAAACTATATCATATAATAGAGAAGTCACAGAGAACCATTTAAATCTACAAAAAACTATATCATATTACTATTAGTTCATGAGTTCTGCCGAGAGTTTGTGAGTACCATCATAAGTATCAATTACATAGAATCCATAATTAACAATATCTACTGATAAAATTGAGTCTGCTATCTTAGTAAATTAAAATATGGAGTTTATCTATTAGATTAAACTATACTTCACAGATATTTAGTGTAGTCCTTCAATTCTCTCCTCCTTTCTGCACTGTGGCACATCTCCATATGTACCCCTTTTTAACCATCACCATAATGCATTCCACCTTCCCAGCATCCTTCCTAGACTTTTGAGTGCATCTTGGAACCTCTGGGGCCACAATATGTAGATTGACTGGTTCAGTTTGGTCTATTTCTTCCAAAATCTTGAATCCCTCATTCGGCCAGTAGTCAAGGAGCCATTTTGAATCTATCTCCTTAGACAGAACCTCCATGTAGAGAAATTCCAAATTTCTGGACATCATCGGCTAGTGCTTATTGAACTTTTTTTCATCTTTAAAAGTGAGCATGGGTATACGCTGAGCCTGTGGGATTTGTTCTAACTTAGACATCTTTGTATTCATAGTGACCTCTGGGTAAGGGATGGTTAGCTAATTATCCACATAGTATACCATTTTTTCCAACCCTCCTAGGTGTTCTTCATTGAAAATTTCCCTTGCCACTTGCACTATATCATCTTTGGTCTTTCCAGCGAAGGTTGAGATTGCTAAAAATAGTCCAATAATCTCCCCATTAGTTCGATAGGTAAAATCATTATCAAAGTACTGATCCCCCAAAGCCTTCTCTATTACTCTTCTAGTGGAGTCTGGCAGAGGGTTTAATATATGGTTCCATCGTTCAGGGAGGATATGCCCTCTAAAGGCCATAGCTCTGTTTCTCTTGGTGTAGAAGGTGAGTAATCATGATTCCATGGCTACAGTAGATTCAAAAGGTTAGTCTGGCTAGGAGCACATTGCAGGATAGAGACAATTTCCTATTGCGGTTAACTTATAAATCTAAAGGTGGTTCTTGAGGTAAAACTCATGATTAATAAATAGATCATCTGTGTGTCTTCCTATGATGAGGCTAAGCAGGGTCACGATTTAATGATCACTATCCTAATAATTGTAAGTATTGAGTCTACCTAATAGGATAGCACGACCATAATCTTAATCATTATTTACTGACAGTGATGATGATTATTGGTGGGGCATCTTGCCATTGTCTCAATACCCTACATGTTCTATCTGGATAGTTCTAAAATGATTAGCAATGGTGAAAGATTTCACTAACTACAGGAGGTCTCAACTCCTTTCAATCATTAAATCATCTAACTGTTGCCACATAAGTCAATTATGATAGGAGTGAGCTAACAAGCTAATAATCATATAATAGTACTGGTAAGAGGTCTAAATGATTAATAATCTAGTATGAAGGGCTTGTATAGGTTAAAAGGGGAACCTACTATATATGGAGATTGTGAGTGCTTAGGATAAGACACGACAGTCCATGTTAAGGTAAGGATTAATTTGAGAGAGACACCGAAGACTAAAAAATTTGTTGACATGGGGTAACCCTATACCTTATCTAGCATGTTTCTGAAAAGGTTGAACCCCTGTATCTATGGGATGCCTAGGAGTTGAGGCTTGTATCTCTTAGTCAAGAGAATAGGATATTAGTTCTATGTAATCTAAAGATTGATAATACACTGTGGTATTATAAAGTGTAATAAGAGGGGGGAGAGCATTAAGAGCTTTAAATCTCTAACTCCGATAAGTGTTATTTAAAAAAAAAATTAGGGTTGTAGATATTGTTAGGTTTAATTACTTAATTAGGTCTATAATCCTGTATAAGGCTATAAATCTTTAAGGGTTAGGCTATTCATGTTCATTTTGGCATATATCTTGAGCATCCTGATATCCATATCTTCCTTGGTATTCCTGGATTCAAATTGTAATTTCGACTACAATATTGATTATATGGTCTAGGACCTTTACAGTTTATGTATCCATTATTAACTCTTAGTCCTCAAGGTTTTACTAGGCCTATCTAAAGGAGGTCTATAAGAAGTTTATTAAGAATAGAAGGTTTGCACAAGAGTTCCATCAGCACCTTGATTATCTAGCTTATCCGCTTCTGTATTCCCTTCCCTGTAAATATGTTTACTTTCAAATTGGGGGATGGTGTCTAGGATGGTTATGACTTCTTCTAGTTTTGAATTGAGGATCCAGTTTGGATTCTTTCTAGTTCTAATAGCATTAATAATGATTTGAGAATCTCCTTCAATTTCAACCTTGGTAAGGCCTAGTTGTTGGCATAATTTGAGGCCTTCTAGTACTCGCTTTAAATTCTGCCACATTATTAGTTGTAGGTTTGATAGGTCTGGCGTATTTGGATATAATTTCTCCATTCCATTTATGAATTATTCCACCTATTCCTGTTGTGCCTGGGTTGCCTTATGAAGCCCCATCAAAATTCAGTTTATACCATCCTTCCTTGGGTAATGACCACTTGCATATGCTTCTATCTACTTTTGACTAGTTGCCCCCTCTACCATATAATGGTGGGATTTCTAAATGGGGCCATAGATTTCTAATCTTATTGTCCCATTGTTTAAAAGAATTCTCCAGACATATTTTATCTCTAAGTTTGTTATTTATTAGTTCAATGATCGACGTTTCAATTTTGTTGATAATCGATGAATAGCTCATTTTTTGGTCTGTGAAGATTATTCTATTTCGTTCTTTCCAAATTTCCCAAACTAATATAGATGGGGAGATGATCCATATGTCCTTGTATAGACTATCCTTATTTAGAGTGGGCCAAGCTTTAAGACAATCTACAAGATCGAAGGGCATAGCTGCATGCCAATCTAAACATTTACACAACCATTTCCAGCATTTTTGGGAGAAAGTGCAGTTTAAAAGTAGGTGATTGACATCTTCTTTTTGAGATTTGCATAAAGGGCATCTTGTAGAGCCCTCATATCCTATTTTCCTTAATCTATCTGCAGTAAGGATTTTCTTTTGTAATGTTGTCCATAGAAATATTCCTGCTTTAGGAAGACACGCCTTATTCCAACATAGGTTCAGAGGGATATCAAGGGTATCCAAATTATGCTCCTACATGATTGTTTTATAACCATCCTTCACATTATATGATCCATTATTTGAGCCTGCCCAAATAAGATTATCCTCCCGATTTTTTATCATGACAGCTCTGTCTTTTAGGATGTCAACGAGTTTAATTTTTTTCGCATCTTCTATTGGTAAATCATATACTAATTTCCAAACTTGATCCTCTTCATGGGAAATGTAATCCTTTAGGAAGGTACCTCTAATATTTTTACATGAGTCTATGAAACCTTGAGAGAAACCTAGCTTAGAGAGGGGGGTATTACCGCCCCAGGAGTCTTCCCAGAAGAGAGCCTTGTCCCCTTTTTCGGTATCCCATGTAAGTTGATTATTAATTACTTCTCATGATTCTTTAATGAAGTTCCAGATACGGGAACCTTTTACATGGGTACGAGATCTGAAAATATTGATAGGGTTCACATTAGGTATATATTTCTGCAGAAGGATTGTAGCCCATTTGCTACTAGATTCCTTATATAGTCTCCATATGAGTTTGGCACCTAGTGCCTTATTTTGCCATTGGAGATTTTTTATACCTAGTCCACCTAGTGAGGTTGGTTTGCACAAATTATCCCATTTAATAAGGGCTAGCTTTTTATCCTCTGATGGGCCTTGCCAGTAGAAATCTCTAAAAAGCTTGTCTAGACTAGCTTTGGTATTTACTGGAAGAGGTAGTATCGACATCTGATAGGTGGGGATGGCTATCAAAACCGATTTAATCATTGTGACCCTTCCCGCTTTTGTAAGCCATTTGCCTTTCCAACTTCCTTTTTTTTATTGTATTTTGGATAGAACTTATTCCCATAGCTTAGTGCTGCAAATTCCCTTATCCAAGGGGATCCCTAGATATTTACATGGGAATTTACCCATTTTATAACCCAGGGTGTTGCATATTTTTCGTGCTTTGATTGAGGGTGTGTTAATGAAAAAAAAATTAGATTTACTTGGGTTGACCATCTGCCCTGATGCCTTCATATATATATCAAGAATTTCCTTGAATGCTTTAGCTTCTTTACAGGTGGCTACTCCTGGGAGTATGGTGTCATCTACAAACTGTTGATGGGTGATATTAGGGACTTGTTCAGTAACCTTGATACCTACAATTTTTCTAGCTAAGTGAGCCTTGGTTATATATCGACCTAAAGCTTCGGCCATGATTACATAAAGGAAGGGAGAGAGGGGGTCGCCTTGTCTAATGCCTCAAGAAATTTCAAAGAAACCTTCGGGGGTACCATTAATAAGGAGTGAGATTTTTGGCGTGGATATACAGTTAAAGATTAGATTAATCCATTGTTTTGAGAATCCAAAAGCTTCTAAACATTTACAAAGAAATCTCCAGTCTACTTTATCATATGCTTTTTGGATGTCAATTTTGATTAGCATACATGCTTCTTTGTTGTATTGTGTTGTATGAACTAGCTCCTGTGCTATTATGATTCCATCTAGGATAGAGCGATTAGGGACGAAGCCAGTTTGTTCTTTTGAGATAATCATTGGCAAAAAGGTTTTAAGTCTATTCGCTAAGCATTTGGATAATACTTTATAAATAGTGTTGCAAAGGGATATAGGTCGATAGTCCCCCAGCTCGATGCACTCATTCTTCTTAGGAATAAGAGTTAAGAAGGTATTATTAATTTCTGTTAAGAGTGATCCAGAATTTCTGGTGGCTTCCACTACTTGCCATACTTCTTCTCCCAAAAAGTGCCAGCACTTTTGGAAGAAGGCTACCTAAAAATCGTCTGGTCCCGGGGCTTTTTCGGGGGATAATTGGAAAACTACTTTTCTAACTTCTTCCATAGTAAATTTTCTATTCAAACCTTTATTATCCGAATCAAATATTAGTTTGGGAATAGATGAGAGCATTTTTTTTCTACGCTCCAAGGTCTATAAATTCAGTATTATTAAAAAGTTTTTTGTAAAAATTAATGAACTGTTCAGATATATTCTTAGGGTCATCCATAAGAGTGCCACTCTTGTCATGAATTTTGGTGATTATATTTACACTTCTTTTGTTATTAGTGCTATTGTGAAAAAATTTGTATTACAGTCACCTTATTTTAACCAATTCTCTCTAGACTTCTGTTTCTAATATATTTCTTCTTTTAGAAGGATCTCCCCATGTTCTGCCATAAGTTCTTTTTCTCTCAAGTAACTTGTTTCATTCATCCCTTTTTCTATAACTAGCTTGTTTAAACAATCTATTTCATATTCAATTTTGGTTTTTTGTTCAAAAATATTGTTAAACTTTTCCTTGTTCCAATCTAATATCTTATGCTTAATGATTTTTAATTTCGCCACTAAACAGAACATTTTAGAGCCAGTAATTTTTATTTGTTTCCACCATTGTTCTAAAAGTGGTATAAAGTCCTTCTCTTGAAACCACATGAATTCAAATTTGAAAGGGCTTTTAGGAGGTTTATAGTTTTCCACGATGGAAAGCCTAACTGGAAAATGATCAGAGCCTGCAAATGTTAGGATTTCTGCAGTTGTGTTATGATTTAGAACCCCCATGTCACCACTGATTAGGAATCTATCTAATCTTTCTATTAAATGGTTGAAGCCTAATCTTTGATTATTCCATGTGAAAGTACCATTATTGGTTTTAATGTCTAATAAATTATTATCTAGGACCCATTGACTGAAATCCTTCTGTGATTGTGAGATATATTTAGACCCTTCATATTTTTCATTGAAATCTAAAATTGCATTGAAATCACCCCCCATAATGTGGGTTTCATTAGGGGATAAAGATAGTTGAATCTATATTTCCTGCCAAACTTTCCTTTTTTCTAAACTTTGGATAGGACTGTAAGTATTAATGAGTTTAAATTTTAAATTTGTTTTTAAAATTTTAACTAAAATTAATATCCAATTTTTATTCTTAGATATTACCTCAATTGCTACTTTCCTAGGGTCCCATATAGTCGCCAAACCCCCAGAAGCGCATGTGGAATGGACAATTTCAGATTTCCAAATGCCTAATTTAAGGCTAAACTTCAGGCTTTCCTCCTTATCTAATTTTGTTTCCTGTAATATTATTATTTCTGATTCGAAAGAATTTAGGTACCTTTTTAGTAGTCTTTGTTTGTTAGGGGCATTCATGCCCCTAACATTCCATGTTGTGATTTTCATTGCCCTTAGGGAAGGCTCTTCCCCTTCCCAACATACAGCATTTTCGATAATTTTTGTTGATTTTCAGCATTACCGGCAATATTTCTCAGTTCCTTAATAGATTTTCTTCCTCTTGTCTTCTTTGTCTTAGTAATATTTGGATATGAGAGACCTTCCCTATTAATGTCAATACCTAACTCCCTATCCTTATTTGTTATTCCATTCAAATAGCTAATAGATTCTTGTTCCGTCTCTTTTAAAACGTTACTTGAGATCAAATTTTCTAAAATGTCATTTTGACCAAATTCATAATCATCTGTTCCATTTTCTGCATTAATGAGAGAGTCTTCTAGATCTATTATACCTTTGCCATAATCTTCTAGGATATTTTCCATGTTAGTTCCCATATTTTTTATTGAGGGATTCAAGTTCTATGGGTAGTATTATATAAGGGACATGATTATTCTGAGGATAATTGCCCTGTTGTGTTGTAATCTCATTCTTTTTTCATTCTTCCTCAGTCATCATCTTAATCCTTGTATGTTCTATAAACTTATCTCCAGATTCCTCTATTGTATTTGCGAAGTTGAATCCCTCTTCCTTATTGTTGAAGTTTGCTACTTTAAGTGGATTGTCTTTATGTACTGTTCTCTGTTGGTGATCACCAATTTCTTTTGATCTGGCTGACCTAATTTCCCTACCTTCTTTAATATATTCAATAAAAAGATTCCTTTGCAAGATAAGCTCTTCCCTGTCACATATTTCATCCATGAGACTATCCAATAGTTCATCAGTAACCTTTTCTCCTAAGTGTTCCAAAATTATGTTAACCTCTCTCTTGCATTTATGTTCTTCATCCTCATTATCTGACACCATCCCTTCTTCAGAATTCCTTGTATCATCTAAGATTTTGATGACCTCATCTACATCTATTATGCTTTGGTTGGGAAAATGCCCACTCACTTCCTTACTTGGTTCAGAAACCATATCTCGCTTTTCCTCATTTTTTAAAGTTGAAGAGGTAGAGTCCTTATCTTTAAGATTACTTAACCTTATATCTGAATTATGCTCAGTGTGGTTGAAATTAATTGTGTATTGATCTACTACTTTACCTGTCACCTGATTGAGCTGATCTAGGTGCTGCCTCTTCCCTCCTGAGTGCGGGATTAGGTGTTTTACCAGGACTTTGTTCTGACTTCTTGAGCATATTTTGTTCCTCCCTTATGATTCTTGTGTCCCTGGAGTCACTTTGAGGTTTACTGTGCTTAGGATTAGAAGGAATAGTTTCTAGTTTTTTGTCAATGTTGTTGCAGATGACAAACCCTCCCTTGTCTTCAAGGAAATCTACCTTAATGCTCGTGTTCTTAATATGGTAAGTGGGTAAAGTTGATGCACTAAAAGGGGAAACAGGGGTGTCTTCCATTTCCTCTATATAATCCTCAATAATGGTAGGTTTGATGACTACCGAGCTTGAATTGAAGCTTAATCTTATAGGTGGGATTATTTTTTGATGAATATTCATTTTGACTATAATTATTTTCTCTGCTTGATTATATTCATTTTGTACTGTCCCAATAAACCTACCAATCCAGTTGCCTATTTTCCTAAGAATTTCTTGCCATGTGCATTCTAGGGGAAGATTCTTAAGGAGGATGGCTTTGTCCACCATGAAGTCCATGAGTTTTTCAAGGTTGAAGAGGGGAATCCAGTCAAAAATAGTAAATGATATACTTCTAAATTTGGGGCAACCTTCTGAAAGTACTTGTTGTTTAAGGGTTTTGCTACTAAAATCTAAATAAATGAAATACTCAGAAAGTATAGATACAGCTACCTTTTGTGCCACCGAGATTTCAACCAATCTACTATGTCGTAGACTGAAGCTCCAACTCCATTCCACCTACAAATTATCCCTAAACCTGCACACACCTTCTGCATACTTTCAATGCAGCCATCCTTAAAATCCAGATTAGTAATCTCTATCTCAAAGTGTGAATGCTTAGGGTTTGATCTTATGCTATTAGGAAGCGTATTGCCTTTTTCTACATAATAGTTTAGCTTAGAGTTATCATATCGCCTATGAGGGGGAGAGAAAACATGACTATTTTGATCACCTATGTGGAAATGTGTCTTAATATTAGATTCAGCAAGAAAATCAAATTGAGATTTATTATGCATATGCTCAAACCTGTGATGTGGGGGTGTGTAGGGCTACTTGTTGTGCTGACCTTGTTCCTTTTTATGAATCATCGACCTATTGGTAATGTTGTGATCATGCCATATAGTAGTATGTTTGATGGAAATATCTTTCGCCTCCATTCTTAGTGCCCGCCTATGTGGTGGAGAGTATAATAAACCCTTTTCTGTCCTAAGTTTATCAAATTTGTTACTGACTGGTAAAGAGAATGGTGAATGTTTCTGAGATGAAATATGCTTTGTTATCTTCTTGTGATATTGTTTTGCCCTTCAAGAATTTTGTTTATGGGTTGGTAACCAAGAACAATCCTGGAGAGGATTAGGCATCTCCCGTGGTGGTGCCCTAGAAATTTTTCTAGGGGAAGAATGCCAAAATGTCCCATCCGCTTTGTGATGAAGGTTCAAAGATTCTGCAGGAGGGCCATTTTTTTAATGTGGATTCTTTAGAATCGAGCCCTAGAGATGAAGATCTATGTACTTTGTTTTGGCGAAAAAATTTAATTGATAGTCCAAAGACTCAATGGAGCTGATGTGCGATGCCGAAAAAGGTAGAGCCATCATGTTTAAATCTTCAGAACTTTCCTTTGAGTCAAGGTTGTTGCATTAGCATAATTAATTACATCTTAAATACAATTACATATTCATTAATTAGTATTTATTTATTGTTAGATCTACTTCTACTACTTGCTAGCATTATCTTTCTTATTGTTTAAATGTTGAGGTTAATTCCTAAACTGGGGCTTGACTGATTCAAACCCCACTCCAACAACACAGAACCCTTTTTCTCTTGCAAATCCATATTTACAGGCTTTTGAATCCATTTTTGGGAGTTTCTAGAGTAGGGGACAGTTGCATATTTGGAATTAGGAAAGATCAACAAAGCGGGTCTAGGCCAAATTTCGGCCTAGTCCTAGGTCAAGGCCAACTCCAAGTCGACATAGACCTAAAAATTTGTCCTAGTCCAAGAGCATAACAATTTATGGGTTTTGCGGAGCTCGCAGTTTCAATGGAGGTTTCCCAATTTTAGCCATCTCTAACACAGTCTAACAAGGTATTTACAGGTTTGTATTTTCCAAGGTAAGTTCTCCTATTTTTTCATTTCAATACTTTCTTTTATACATCTCTTTTTTATCCTTCATTTCCAAAACCCTTTCTTTATGGAGGTAAGAGAGAAATTAATCCAAGCAATTTGCCCCTTTGTGAAGGTTATGAATTGACACTTTCTCTTGTGTTAATCGGGCCTCCTTTGGTGGTGGAATCTTGGTATTCTCTCTCCATTTGTTATAGGGTGGGTCTCATTTCCCCCTATACATAAATTATATTATTTTTAGTCATCTATTAAAATCAATGGGACTAAATTTAGAAAAAAAAAAAAGATTATCCATTTTTTATTCATATCATAGTCACATCATTCCTTTCATCTGGAGATTGAACAATAGTAGTTGATCTAGTTGAATCGGTCGAAGGAGAAGTCAAGTTGGTTGGACCTGGCTAACGTTGTTTTTCTCGCAAACTCCTATTAACACTTGTAGTAGCCATAGTATTTATGGTAGGGAAAAGTGGGGACTATCTTGTGGAAGGATTCCCTATTGTATAGCTTCTCCCCTTATTATGTCTAGGTGGGTGGGATTCATAGGGTTCTCGATGGCTTTCCTTGTCACAAGGTCCCTTATTTTTGTCAGCATATTTTTCATCAGGTATCATTCTGGTTAAGCTTTCTAATTGTGTATATCAATATACATATATTCAATCCATGTATACATAAATTTACTCCTATTACAAATGTAATGTTGCAAGTCTATAAACAACATCATTTTACTTGTCGACCAAATGCACTCCCAATTATGGTTATACATATGGTTCTATAGTTCATAGCATTAATCATATATCCTTATAAACTATATGTATGTGTATGTATATGCATATGCATATGTATGTGTGAGTGTTTGTATGTGTGGATTCACATAGTTAGTGATAAAATATGAGGTTTATTGATTCATTTTTTTAAGGTGGTGAGTTTTTTAGTGGTGGATAGAAGCATCAAGTCATTTTGAATTATTTTTCCAATGAGCTCAACACTTCTTTCAAACATTTTATATATATACATCTTTTGAATTATTACATTATGTATCATCCTAAATTGTAAGCACTCAATTAGTGTATAGTTTTTGGATTTATTTAGCACCCACCTTAGTGTATTTTTCATAGTAGGACTTCATATGGCACTTAATGGACACCTATATTCAAATATGGGTCCTCTATCACTTCAATCACTTTTAAAATCAAGGTAAGACCCTATTCCTAAGTGTGCTCCTCTTTCTTTCCTCCAATCATGTAATTTATTTCACCACTTAGGCCCTATATCACCATTTGTGGCCTTCATGTTATGCCTTGATCCTAAAACCAAATGTACTTTGTTATCTAGAATCCCTTCATTGCTTGAGACTTGTGGTCTTGATTTGAGCTCTGATTGGCATAAACATAACACCTAGGGTATTTTGTTCTTGGGAATATAACACCCAAAGAATTTTGTTCCCCAAGGGTCATGCCTAAATTTGGTCTAAGGTCTTATCTCGATGGTTTAGTCAAATATCTAGATCTATAGTCAATATGCATGTGTTTTAACCCACAAGATGTTGTGAGAGGTATATAAACACCTTATCTCTCCTCATTTTGGTAACCATGATCAAGATTATCAAGCATCCATAATCATTGTCAAGCATCTGTATTCAAGAAATCAAGGCAAGCATTCAAGCATCCAATATCTAAACTTCCTCTCAAGAATTCAAGGTGTTCTTATCTATGGTTCAAGCTTCTTTCCCTCATTTAAAACCAAGTAAATGAGTTTTCTATCAAGGAAGGAGATACACCAACATCTATATCTTATTTCTCCTTCTCAATTAAGCATAATGGTAAACTATAAATGTTGATCTCATGATGTTTTGTATTTCATGATTTACTTTTGATTTTTTGTCTTAAGTCAATGTTATTGCATCAACGTATTTGATCACATTCAAAGAAACATTTGCATTATCAAGGTATGATACATTCTATTTTTCATTTCTATCCTTTTCTATATGAAAGCACGCTTACATTTCTTTCATTTCATTTCAAGATTGATTCCAGAGGTGGGTTTGACTGAGAAAAACCCCTCTATCAAACCTTCTTCCCTATTTTTATGTGTGCAAGAATAGGTAGCACAACTATTGAGACCATATCTGACAAATACATGTTATGTTAGAGATTTTACAACTAGAATTGGGCCAAAACCCTAGGAAAAAAATTCCCCAAACTTCTTGTTCCTAGGAACAAAATTCCCAAGGTGTTTTGTTCCCATAAGATCACCTTCAAATTTCGTTTACAAGTTTGTGCAATTCTTAGCTTTTGTTTCTGGTTACTACAAGTTCCTTTTTTATTATATCAGTCTGTACTTTCATGAAACTTCTTAATTTGTCTTAATTTAATGATTAATCTTGTATCATTAGATTACTTTTTTTACATTCATTCATTCCTAATCGTAACACCAAAGGATCATTGCACTCACTTAGCACTTGAGTCCTACTTAAGCCTATTGGACCATCTTCCTTTTGATTATACATTAGGAAAAGAAATGGGGTATCATCCTATCTTTCCCCTCTTTTCTTATTGTACATTTTGGTGAACCCAACGTGTAATATTTCCACTTTTTTTTGGTGTTAGATCTCCTTTGTATAGCTTCCATAGATTTTTCTAAACTAGATTGGTGTGTGATAACTTATGTTGTTACATTGAACTCCTTACTTCTCTTCGACAATCACATGGAGTAAATTTAATGTTGTTTATATTCCTTCATGATCTTATTACATATAGTATTATGATAATTTCAAATATTTTATTTCCTCACAAGGCATGTTTCAAGGCCTTTATCAATATTTCATGTGGTTTTCTAATTTAGTTTTTAACAAAATACCTGGAATATGTAGAATGCATAAGGGTCTTTATTCATGAACCTAAAGAGAATGTTAGTATAAACAATCCTAATTCTATTCCTATGGCACATATTAATCATGATGATAAAGATCTATCTCCTAATGATCCCATTCAAGTGAGACCTAGATCCTCTCCTTCTCAACCCACCTTAATGGATAGTCTTAGGGAAGCTAGTTTATGAACATATTTAGATGACCTTAAACAATATTCCTTTTATCAAGGAATTATTCATAAGCCTAATGTTCATTATTTCCTTGGTGATTTCTCTCCAATAATAAAATTAATTAGACATGAAGATCTTGATAAACCTTCCTATTCTTCTTTATGTAAAGAAGATAGGAATAGTGATCAGAATCTTAATCACCCTAAAGAGAATATTTCTCCTCCTATTCCTCTTTATAAAATGCACTCACACATTTCAAGATAAACCTCCTTCCCCCTCTACATTAAAAGCTAATTACAATGTGCGTTATTACATTACCTCTCAACAAGATTATAGTGGTCAAGGTCTTGGTATTAGTGAACAAGGTATTAAATTCCCTATAGATCCTCCTACACAAGTTACTAGATGTGGTCTAGGACTTATACCCCAACCCACTACTTTGATGTATTATGACACTTCTTCATTTCAACATAAACCTCCTCTAGACATTCTTTTACCAACACCATCTATAGTTGCACCTCCTTGTGATGACCATTTCACTTTGGCTAAGAAAATATTTTGGAGAATCAAATGTAACCCTAAGCTTTTTTTTCCTTTTTGAAATTTCCCAAAGAATCAAAGGCCCATTAATGGTGAATTTGAGTGTCTTTTTCATCATAGAAATAAAGATTCTATTGCTAATTTTATTTAATGTAGACAAGTTATTCAAGATTTAGTGGATAGATCTCTAATTTGTTTAAAAATGGATATTGTACCATCTTAAATTGGACACACTTTAATTTATGACCTTTTAGCTCCTATTTAGTGTGTTTGCATTGCACATTTGCACTTGGAGTACACACTTTCCTCTTTTCTGTCTCTCTCTCTCCTAGGCAAAATTGAGGTAGGATCTAACACTTCTTCCTTGATTTCCCTTTCTCTCACTCATAGGCCAAGGTAGGATCTAATTTATATATTGCATCATCCTCTTTCCAAGCCCCATTTTATTGAATCTAGCCTTGATTTATCAGTCCTCGATACACATTACACTTGGATCCTCTACAGTTCTGGAAGCCTAGGTTATAAACCAAGGCTCTAGCCTCTTGGGGAATAGGTCGACCAAATCGACCTATTCTAGAGTAGGTCAAACAAGTTGACATGTTCCATGGTGGTTGGAAAGTGTTGGGTCCAGTCCTATTTCAAAGTTTCATTATTTCTTGCTCACTGTTGTCGGCTCCTATAGGGGTAATTTTGGAAATTCACTATAAAAAGGCATCCAATGCCTCACTTACCTCATTATGGATGATGATAGAAGAAAGGTAAAAGTACGTGTGGACACCCCAATCTGACATAGAGAAATTTCAAGTTGGAAGCTAAGGGTTGAATCTAATTCTTTTATTGCAAAGTGAGGTCTTCATTTACATTTCTTCAATTCAAGCATTCAAGCATTACATGACATCATGGAGATGCAAGGAGACCATGATGATGGTTAGATTACCTTAGCATTGGGGTCTTGGTATTATTTCTATGCTATATTCAGATCTGATATTTGTCTTTTCATATTTTGCATACATTCAAATTTACAAGCACACTTACATGCTAGGGTTTCACTCCTAGAGTAGATTCTTAGCATTTACTATCTCTTTTACATCCTAGATCTACAAGATTCATGAGAACTACATACACACACAACATCTTTCCTAGCGGTTATTTATGGAGGTATAAATCACCAAAATGGGGGATTGACTAAGTCAAACCCCTTTATAGCCACCCCCACACACCAATTTTGTAATAGACTTGCACGTTATCAGTTTGGTGACCACGGATCTAGAATCTACTCTCTGAGACCTTTCCAAGGAAGTCATGTCAACTTTTCTACAATGTACTGAGAACACGGTGACTTTGTAGAAAAGCGTTTGGATCATGTTGCACCAGGTTGACCGGTTCTTAGAGATATGAGAAAAATAACATTTTATGGGTTTTCTATTGTGATCGTAAATCTGTAGTCGAAAGTCCTGCCAGAGTCTCATATCTACAAATTTCAGAGCAAAAATCCATATTCCATTGCATATTTTGAGGTAAGTACCTTATCATTCATTTCACTTCTTAGTCTAGATATATTTCCATATCTTAATTAGGTTGATTTCTTACATTTAACATCTAGATCTATCTTATATTTCTCATTAAATCAATTAGTTCAATCTTGTTATTTTCATTACATATCTATAATCAAATTACATTTCATGAAAGAGACTTTGCTAGTGTACTTCCTTGATATAAATTAGGTTTAGCATGGGCATCCCTTATCACATTTTGGTTTTGTTAATCTAACCTAGGTTGTATTGAGAGTTATGCTTGGAATCCCCTCTTTCTCTTGTATTGAATGGCTTAGGGAGAAAGTATTAAACTTGATATACCTAGCTTGCATTGTTAAACTCATTGATGCCATTTTCCCCTTGAACATTTTGGTGAACCCGACATGAACCCTCCTTGTTTGATCTTGGTAGTTAGATCTTTCTTCTACATGCATTATATTTATAAACATAAAAATATAAAAAAAAATTGCTTTGTTAGGATTTGCATTTCATTTCATTGTGAGTAGTTTGTTTTATTTTCAAGATGTATGATTTATTTTATGAGTAATTTGACAATACATTTATTAGTGAACCTCATGAGATGTCTTGTAGTGGAGTGTCATATGTAAAAAATGTTGGACTAATCGCCAACGTCTCCCTTCATGATTTGTGGCATGGTTTAACAACCTCTTGTGTCTTCTATAAGTCTAGTGGTTGTATCGGGCATTAATAGGTCAATCTTTTGGTGCAACGACAACCACACTTGTAACAAGTGGTATCAGAGCTTGGTCACAGGTTCGAATCCCCTTGGGTGATGCTGAGGGGGGGATTCTTGGACTAACTTCCAACGTCTCCCTTTGGGATTCATGACATGGTTTAATAGCCTCCTATGTCTTCTATAAGTCTAGTGGTTGTATCAGGCATTAATAGGTCAATATTTTGGTGCAAAGGCAACCACACTTGTAACAACAAATAAGATCTTTATTGAATCCATTTTTCCATCATCTTCCTCTACATCTCTCCAACCTAACCTTTATTATATGTTTTTATCATGGCTTCCTTTGTGTGAGACTATTTGCAGTATTGAGCTTATTAAACCTGTTCTATTTTATAATCCATTTATAAATCTCAAAGGATGTCCTCCTCAATGACCACTCATTACTCTTAAGTTTTGTCCTCAAAACAATGAGCCTTTTATAGTTCTTAAAGGAAAGTCAGATTATACTTCGATTGCGCATACCTATCAGACACAGAATAATCCCCAACCTAATATTCTGGTCATTCCTACTTCTCTTACGCCTTCTCAACTGATGCTTCCCCAAGCAACTCATTTTCTTGATTCCTTAGGAAGGGAGTATGATCTTGTTGATAAGCTACATGCTACTCCCGCTAAGATCTCCCTATGGGAACTTCTTCAAACTTCTCCCACTTATCATGAGGCTTTACAAAAGGCTTTTTCTACTCTTCTTGTCCTGCCACCTAATCAAGACAATATCAATTCCTTTTTGGAGTGTATGTGTTTCGTATCCAGTCCTCCTCAAAATAAATTTGCTTAAGAATAATTTCCCCTAAAGGAAGTGCAAAACCAATATGATTCTCTTATGGTTGCTCTTATTAATGGGAATCTCATTCGTAAAACTTTGATCGATAATGGATCGGGTTTGAATGTGTGTAGTTTAGACATGTTAAAGTCTATTAAGGTTGATATGTCCATTGTTAAACCTAATAATATTACTATTCATGGCTTTGATAACATTTCTAAGAAGACTTTGGGAATCATAACTTTACCTATCAAAGTTGGTCTAGTCATTTTAGATACCCCGATTCATGTGATACCTAGACCCCTCAATTACAACCTTCTTCTAGGAAGACTTTAGTTTCACAACATGCATGTTATTCCCTCCATGATTCATCAAAAATTTGAATTCATTTTCAACAATGTGATTTACACTCTTCATTCTAATGATAAACCTAACAATTGTTTAAACACTAAATCGGCTAAAAACTTGGAACCTAGTGAGGAAAAACAAGAAACTAAAGTTGAAGATGAAACTTAATTGAATGAAGGATGCTCATCTTCTACTTTGTCTAAGGATGATTGGGTCACTTTATATTTTACTCCTACCTTCATTAGATAGTATCAAGTTTTCGATCTTTCTTTCGTGAAACCTCAAGAAAAACCTAAAACTAAAAGAGTTGTTTCCACTCCTCCTTCAGGAGAGTTGAGTAATAAATTTTTTGTTGAACCAGCTAACAAGACCATTGAAACTATTAAACCTTATTGTTATGACATAGCGACCTATGAGGCTTCCTTAACTCTTTCAAAAATGACTACTCATTATGGTCCTAGTTATCAATTGCTCACTAAACACAGTTTTAGTGGAGGAGGTTATGCAAAGTTTGAACAAGGAATACATGTTCCCCTAAAAAATGATGGTTGTGAACATACCTATGGGTTATTATTTAATCCTTATAATAATCCTTCTTTCTTTCTGAATTTTAATCACATTTTTAGTGGTCCTCTAAAATTAACCAACCCACATCTTCTCACATTTGATTAGAAGCCATCTTTGGACATATTTTCCTTTAATGACACTATCACAAAATTCTTAGGAGAATATGAGAATTTACCTTCTTTTCATCATAATAAAAGAAAATCGTACTTCTTGAACACTAATAAATATTATAGGGAAGAGAGTGAATATGAACAATATCTTGATCCTCTCCCACCTATTGAAGATACTAAGAAAATAATTCTCTTAATCACTGATACATTGGATGTGCAAAATGATTCTAATGATCCCAAGAAGGTTATAAAGATTGGAAAATGTCTAGATACGAGTGAATGTAAACAACTTACTGATATTCTCTTCAAATTCTCAGATATTTTTGCTTGGGTGTATTCAAACATGCCTAGCATTAATCCTAAGATCGTCACTCATAATATTGTTCTTGTACCTAACGCTAATCCAGTGAAGCAAAAGATTCACAAAATGAATCCTAGTATTTCCCTTCTAGTTAAGGCTGATATAGAGAAAATCTTGGAGGTTGGTTTCATACGTCCTAGAGATTATTCCCCTTGGATTTTGAATATCAGGGTTGTTTCAAAGGGTGAAAATAAGATAAGGATGTCCACTAATTTTTGGGATTTAAATAAGGATTCTTTGAAAGATGATTCCCCCTTCCTAACATTGATATGATCATGGATTCTATAGTGGACCATGCATTATTATCTTTCATAGATATATTTTCAAGATATAATCAAATTTTTATTCCTCCTTATAATCAATATAAGATAGCCTTTATTACTCCTGGGGGAACCTTTTTTTGGTTCGTCATGCCTTTAGGGTTAATAAATGAGGGTGTTACTTATCAACACGCTATGACATTGATCTTTCATGATTACATTCATAATATCCTTGAAGATTATGTGGATGATATTCTAGCTAAATGTGTGCAAATAAATGAACATGTTCCTACACTTAGACAAATATTTGAAAGGATATGTATATACAAAATGTGTTTGAATCCATGAAAGTGTGCCTTTGGGGTTGATATTGGAAAGCTCCTTGGATTCATTATCTCTAGTAGAGGCATCGAAGTTGATACTGAAAAGATTGATGCTATTGTTAACATGCCTCCTCCTCTAAACATTTCAAAACTTCATAGGTTACAAGGGAAGATACATACTATTCATATATTTGTTTCTCATTTAGCGAATAGTACCATCACTTTTACTTCCTTTCTTAAGAAGGATACCACCTTCTCTTGGAATGAGGACTATAAGCTTTCATTTGAATGATTCAAGACTTATCTCACTAATCCTCCTATTTTATAATCAGCTCAACCAAATAAGTCGTTCTTCCATTATACCTTCACTTCTTTGAAAGAGTTGACTGCCATCTTGGTTCAACATGATAAAGATGGTAAGGAATGTCTTGTGTATTATATAAGTCATACCTTGATTGATTATGAGACACATTACACCACAATTGAAAAACAATGTCTTGCTTTATTTTTTGCTTGTAAAAAACTCAAACATTATCTCCTTAATTTAGAGGCTAATGTTTGTGTGAAATTTGATCCTTTAAAACATCTCTTTTCAAAAATCAACTTATCATGAATTTCTAAATGGGGCACACTCTTAACAAAATTTTATTTAAATTTTATCTCTCACAAATCTATTAAAGGGAAAGCCTTAATTGACCACCTAGTTGAGGGTCCTTCACAACTTTCTGCATCAGAATCGATAGAATTCCCCAATGATTTTTTCTTACCTATTGAAGTAAATGATACATGGGAATTATACTTTGATGGATCGAGATGTCAAACTAGGTCTTGCACAGGTGTTATATTAATACCTTTGTCTAAGAAACCTATCCCTTTATCCTATAAGCTCAATTTTTCTTCTACTAATAACATAGCTAAGTATGAAGCCTTAATCGTAGGATTAAAGGAAAATTTGTCTCTACAAATAAAGCATGTTAAAATATTGGGTGATTTGCAACTAATTGTACAAAAAATTAATGGTACCTATCAAGCGAAGAATGATAAATTAACCAAGTATTGTGATCTTTCTATCGTATTTCTTGGAAAGTTTTCTTCTTCCTCCATTCAGACATTACCTCAAAAAGATAATAGGCATGCAGATGCTATGGCTAGTGAGGCATCTTTAATCTCTCTAGATGATGGAGTAGCGAATTTCCAGTTTACTATCCAAACTTTGTCTAGTTTTGCTATCTCTGAGGATCCTCCATTAGATACAGTGTGTCTCAATATGAATCTTGGTGAATGGTATTCACATATCTATCATTACTTAAAAGATGGTTCATTTCATGGTTTGACAACTAGCAATTATAGAAATGGAATCTGAAAGCTCACAGCCCGTTATATCATTCGTGTGAATGTTCTCTATAAGCGTTCCTATGATGGCCTTTTGCTTAGATGCCTTGGTAAAGGTGAAATCCATGTGGCTTTACAAGAAGCTCATGTTTGATCATGTGGATGATATTTCGATGGAAATAAATTAGTTAACAAACTCCTTCACATTAGGTACTATTGGAAAACTATGGAACAAGACTCATTTTCTTTTGTCAAAAAGTGCCCTCAATGTCAACATCATAAAAATCTGATTCATGCTCTTGCTTATGCATTACGTTCAAAAGTGCCTCCTTGGCTCTTTAGTGTTTGGGGTATAGATTTCAATGTAAATATATATCCCCCTTCTTCAAGGACACACATATATTCTTATAGTCACCGACTATTTTACTAAGTGGGTTGAAATTGTCCCTCTTTGTTCAACTACTGCAAAAGTTATTTGTGATTTCATCCTTCAAAATATCATCTCTCAATATGGTATTCCCATGGAAATCATCTTTAATAATGGAACTCAATTTAAGAGGAAAGAAGTGAAAGATTTCCTGGAGAAATATTGCATCCATCAACGCTTATCTACTCCTCATTTTTCCCAATCTAATGGTCAAGTGGAAGCTTCTAATAAGGTCATTGAACAAATCCTTCAGAAGATTATTGATAAGCACACTAAGGATTGGCATACCCAATTAACATATGCTTTCTGGCCATATAGAAAAAGTGTATGTATTGTGACTAGAACATCACCTTATAATTTGGTCTATGGAACTAACGCAGTTGTGCCTTTAGAGCTAGAGATTCTTTCTTTAAGAATTTCATTCAAGGGCATAATTGAGAAATATATTTTTAGAGATAAATGATTACAAGAGCTTGAGATGTTAGATGAGCAATGTATTAATTCCTTAGAACATATCATGGCCTATCACAAATTTGTCAACAAAAGATACAATGGAAAAGTGATTGAATGCTCCTTTTTCTTTCGAGTAGTCTTTATGTTTTCTCAAATGTGATGTATAATATTAAAAGGTTATACTTTAAAATATAAGTGCATATCTTTTATCATCAATTCATGTTTCTTCATTTAAATTTCTTATGTTATTAATCATAGATTAATCATAGAAATAATGAAAAGAGATAGTAAACATGTAAGTCCATCATATATATAGTTGTTTTGGTATACAAAGATGGCACTAAACAAAATGTGTATGATATCAAAATAGTACATCAAGCATTATCCACGGGGCGATGAGAGTCAGATCTCTTAGTTCTATGTTGGGATGAGGGTGTTGCTCTATGTTTGGTCAAGGTAAAGGTATGGCTCTTTGATGAGATCCTCTCTAACCAACTATGAGATATGTCTCATTGCTCTCGTAACTCGCTCTCTAACTACTCCACCCTCTATGTCAGCAACTGTAGCTCCACCGCTGCAGGTGTGAAGATATCCCTATGCCTCCCAAGATCTCATGCCCCCTCATAGAAGACTCATGAGGTGGAAGGAATCCTTGATGACATGACCATGCCCATCAAGACATCTCTCATGAAGGATCTCCACTCCTATTTTCTAGCTACATATCACATTTTTAGTTTATCATTTATCAAATATTCATAAATTTTGCACTTATTATAAATATGTTCATACCTAGATCTCCCTCACAGAAGTTGGGATATGTGTCTCGGTGAGGTGTTGTGGGTGGTGGTTAGCTAGAATCCCCTTGCTCTGCCTACCTCATCTAGGGTGGGGGCATCTTTGCTTGAGTATGTTCTAATCGGTATTATAGGGGCTTGGCTACTATGGGAGATGGTGGTGCCTCATCTGCTACACCACCCATTGCTAGCACATCCTCCCCATCCTCTGTCTCCATGGCCTCTCCACTTAGTGGTGTCTCCTCCTCATCATCATCATCATCTCTATAGTGAGACTTGAAAAATGGACCTGGATCTCTAGTAGGATAGTCATCTAGGAACATGTGTCTCATGCCTTGCACAATGATGTATCGCAAGTAGTCCCTTGACATGCTTGCATCCTCGATTGTAGGGGGAACCTCGACATCATATGGACTCTTAGTATCTATCAACTCTATATCATCGATAGTCGGCCAATGTATGGTCCCAAGCCTCCTTTTGTATCTCTTCTCATGTATATATTGAGGTACCTATGTTGGAGGGCCCTGTTGAAGACCAAACTATCGCATCACTCTCTCATAATAGTAAGGAACCACTATATAGTCATGTTTTCCCTCTATAATCCTCTATCTTTACATCCATCTCTACTACACTATTGAGCTTGTCCATGCTACCATGTGACAGTAAGGCCTCCACACAACCTCTGTACCTGGTAGGCAGTCTAGTATGACCCTCCAGTATAGAACATCACCAAACTACTAGGAATGGCCCAATGTATATGCAAATACTCTTGGTGACTCAACCGGTATGTCCATAGGACATCTTGTAGGCCTTATACATGTAAATCTCTTAAAGTCCCACACCTATAAGAGTTTACCCATTGTCAAGTTTTGCCTTTGATATATGATAAACTTCCCAAGCTCATAGTAAAGGTGTGCAAGCATGCTCTGACCCCATGCATATATTGTGGAGACTCTCTCCACGTGACAAACATGTGTAAGAGGAGTTCCCTTTATATTGGGCATCACTACTATAGCAATTGTACAAAGTAGTAGCCTCCTCAACAAAGGAGTTTGTCCAAGAAGAATACCCTTCAAGCTCACATGATCGACTCCCTCTCTCTCTCTCTCTATATATATATATATATATATATATATATATGGAAGTCCCATACAATACTCAAAATATCTCTTGATCTCCTCTAGAGAATGGTTGACCCGTGGTCTAGCCATTGGTCCTCAGATTGGAAAATGTAAGATCCAGTAAACATCCTCTAGTGTAACTGTCATCTCCCCAATAGGTAGACTCAAAATATCTCTTGATCTCCTCTAGAGAATGGTTGACCTGTGGTCTAGCCATTGGTCCTCAGATTGGAAAATGTAAGATCCGGCAAACATCCTCTAGTGTAACTGTCATCTCCCCATCAGGTAGATGGAATGATCATGTATCCTCATCTCATCTCTTCATCAATGCTAGTAGCATAGCTTTGTGAAATTGAATATGAGGTAGTCAAGCTACCCAATAAAGCCCAGTGTCTCTCATAACTTGTGACTCTACCACATCTAGCTCTCCTATGTGCTCTCAAACGTATATCATAACTTTTGACATGTAGTGCTCTCTCATCATTGGCAGCTCTTGAGATAGCAACATGAAAAATCTAAATCAGTACTCAACATCAAAATAGTGACTTTCAACATTTATATTTGCATTTTGGCCTATCTAGGAAACATGTCAACTTCTCAAGAAAAGGTTGATTTCCTAGGAAGAGGTCAAATTTCTCCCTAAGGAACATATCGACTTTGTGACCTAGTTATCAAAAATAGCTTCCTACAGCATGTAGAACAACTTCCTAAATCTACAGAAGCATGGAAATGGAAGGAAAACATAAGGAAATGGGCATGGACATCGAGACATACCTCCTCTAGCTCTGTGCCATCTACTACAACCTCATGAAGCACCTCCATCTATGTTGGTGATAGTTCCTCCTTCCTTGACATCTTTTTCCTTCTCCTTCTTCACCTTCAAGAAAATGTTCCAAATTAGCTTTTGCAAAGGTAACTTCACTTTATATTTGTTATTAATTAGGTTACCTTTCTTTTTTTGTTTGTAAAATTATCTTATCATTGTTAGATGTTAGTTCACTCCTTCACTCTTTCGATCATATCTTGAGTTTGGTTGCTCCAATTCAGGCATCGTCATAGGTGTCAGAATCATGACTCAGTTACCTTTCTATCCAAGTACCTTTGAAAATATTTAGGATACATCTTGAATAGCTTTGAAGTCTACTTTTCATCATATTATTTATTCAGTTTGTTGTGATGAACATGATACCCTATTTCACCTTTCCCAAGTGAGCAAGCTGAAACACAGGGTATATAGCTACTCATGAACTTCATCATCTTTCTGTAGTAAGTCCTAGGTGATTTTGATTATTACTAACCTATAGTTTTGTTGGATGTGGTTACTAATGTTTTTTTTTAGGAATTGCACATGTGGACTTAGCCATATCCTTTTTAAGTTATATATATGTTTTTCTTACTTTAGCTTGCATATGCATGTAGTGTCATATACTGCTAAAGTGGAGGCTAAATGTACCATCTTAAATTGTATGTACTTCAATTTATGACCTTTTAGCTCCTATTTAGTGTGTTTGCATTGCATATTTGCACTTGGAGCACACACTTTCCTCTTTTCTTTATCTCTCCTAGGTGAAATTGATGAAGGACCTAACACTTCCTCCTTTACTTCCCTTTATCTCACTCATAAGCTAAGGTAGTATCTAATTTCTATGCATCATCCTCTTTCCAGGCCCCATTTTCCCAAATCTAGCCTTGATTTATCAGTCCCTGATACACATTACACTTGGATCCTCTGCAGTTCTGGAAGTCTAGGTTATAAACCCAAGACTCTAGCCTCTTGGGAAATAGGTTGACTTGGTTGACTTGTTCTCTGGTGTTTGGAAAATGTTGGTCCCAGTCCTATTTCAAAGCTGCATTATTTCCCACTCAGTGCAGTCGGCTCCCATGGGGGTAATTTTAGAAATTCACTATAAAAAGGCATCCAATGCCTCATTTGGCTCATGATGGATGATGATAAAAGCAAGGTAAAAGCACACATGGACACCCCAATCTAACATAGAGAAATTACAAGGTGTAAGATAAGGGCTGAATCTAATTATTTCATTACAAAGTGGGGTCTTTATTTGCATTTCTTTAATTAAAGCACTACATGACATCATGGAGATGCAAGAAGATCATGAAGATGGTTAGATTACTTTAGCATTGGGGGCTTGGTATGATTTCTATGCTATATTCAAATCTAATCTTTATCTCTTCATATTTTGTACACATTCACATTTACAAGCACACTTACATGATAGGGTTTCACTCGTAGAGTAGATTCTTAGCATTTTCTAGCTCTTTTACATTATAGATCTACAATCTAGGATTTACGAGCACTACATACACACACAACATTTTTCCTCATTGCTATTTGTGGAGGTAAAAATCACCAAAATGGGGGGTTGACTAAGGAGAACCCCTTTATAGCTACTTACACACACCTATTTTGTAACAAACTTGTAGGTTATCAATTTGGCGACCACAGATCTGGAATCTACTCCCTGAAACCTTTTCGAAGAAGTCAAGTCAAGTTTTCTACAGTGTCCCAGGAACACATTGACTTTGTGGAAAAGTGTCTAGAACATGTTGAACCAAGTCGACCGGTTCCTAGAGATATGAGAAAAACACCATTTTCTAGGTTTTCTATTGTAATCATATATCTATAGTTAGAAGTCTTGCCACTATCTCAAATCTATAATTTTTAGAGAAAATAGCCATATTACCTTACATATTTTGAGGTAAGTACCTTATCATTCTTTCACTTCTTAGTCTAGATCTATTTTCATATCTTAATTAGGTTGATTGCTTACATTTAGTATCTAGATCTATTCTATGTTTCTCATTTAATCAATTAGTTCAATCTTGTCATTTTCATTATCTATCTATAATCAAATTACATTTCATGAAAGTGGCCTTGATAGTGTACTTCCTTGATATAACTTTGGTTTAGCATGGGCATCCCTTATCACCTTTGGGTTTTGCTAATCTAACCTAGGTTGTATTGAGAGTTATGCTTGGAAGTCCCTCTTTCTCTTGTATTGAATGACTTAGGGAGAAAGTGTTAAACTCATTGATGTTATTTTCCCCCCCAACAAATATTATGTTTTTTCTTGATATAAAAAATATACCTTATCATCTCTCTCCCCTATTATGTTGTTCTTCATCATATAATATTAATAGCCTACATCATTTGGGAGCTTTTTGTTTTACATGATGTTCATTTTTTAGCAACATAATAGGTCTTTTTCCTTGTCCTTCCACTTGGGGGGAAAAGTATCCCTCTATCTTCTTCATTTCTCCTTTTAAAAGATCCATTATCTCTTTATTGGTTAAACATTTTATACTATGATGTCCTTCCATTCATAGACTTGTTTGTAAAGGAAAGCTCGATATCCTTCTATACAACATCTTCCTTGCATGGAAGTGTATATCTCTTGTAACTGATTTTCCCATTAAGTTGATATAATGTGACATCCTCTCTCTCTCTCTCTCTCTCTCTCTCTCTCTCTCTCTCTCTCTCATTTACTATATCATGAGCATGAGGTTGTCTCTTACTTCCACTAAAGTGGGGGATAAATGTTCCATCCTTAATTGTAAGAACTCAATTATTATATAATTTTGGATTTATTTAGTACCCACCTTAGTGTATTTTTCATAGTAGTACTTCATTTGGCACTTAATGGACACCTAAATTCAAATATGGGTCCTCTATCACTTCAATCTTGTTTAAAATTGAGTAATCCTCTCTTCCTAAGTATTCTCCTCTTTCCTTCTTCCAATCACGTAATTTTTTTTACCACCTAGGTCCCATATCATCATTTGTGGCCTTTGTGTTTGTCCCAATCTCAAAATTAGTTGTACTCTGATATCTAACATCCCCTAATTCTTTGAGGCCTGTGGTCTCGATCTAATATTTGATTGGATAAAACATAATGGCTAGGGTGTTGTGTTCCTAGGAACGTAATCCCTAGGGTATATTGTTCCTCAAGGACCAGGCCAAAATTTGGTCCAAGGTCTTGTCTCGATGATTTAGTGGGATATCCAAATCTATAGTCAGCCTACTTGTGTTTTAATCCATGAGATGTTTCAAGAGGTATATAAACAACCTATATCTCCTAATTTTGGTAACCATGATCAATATTATTAAGAATCCATAATAATTTTCAAGAATCTGTATTCAAGCAATCAAGATCAAACAATCAAGGCAATCATTCAAGCATCCAAGATCTAGACTTCCTCTCAAGAATTTAAGGTGTTCTCTATGGATCAATATTATTTCCCTCATTGAAGTCCACGTAAAGGAGTTATCTATCAAGGAAGGAGATACACCCACATCTGTGTCTTCTTTCTCCTTCGCAATCAAGCATTGTGGAAAACTAAAAACGTCCATTTCACGAGGTTTTGTCTTTCAATATTTCCTTTGGGGATTTTGTTTTAAGTCAAATATATTGCATCAACATATTATTTGATCACATTAAAAGAAGCATTTTCACTATCAATGCATGATACATTATATTCTTTAGATCTAGCATCTACTATGTAACACCCCACTTTCATTTCATTTCAATATTTATTCTAGATAGGGGTTTGGTTGAGGAAAACCCCTCTATCCAACCTTCATCCTTATTTTTTTGTGTGCAAGAACATGTAGCAAAACTATCAGGATTGAATCTAACAAATATATATTCTGTCAGAGAGTCTAAAACTAAAATTGGGAAAAAAAAACCTAGGAATAAAATGCCCTAGGCTTCTTGTTCCCAAGAGCTATCAGATCGTCTTCAGATTTAGTTTATAGGTCAATATAATTCTCAACTTTCTATTTATGTTTACTGCAAGTTCCTATCTGATTATGTCAGTCTATACTTTCCCAAAACTATTTAATTTAGCCTACTTTAATAATTCATTTTACATCATAAGATAAATTTTCACATCCAATCATTTCTAATCATAAGAACAAAGGATCATTGCACTCACTTGCACTTGAGTCCTACTTAAGCCTATTAGGTCATCTTCCTTCTAATTGTGCATTAAGAAAACAATGGGGGTATCATCCTATCCATCCCATCTTTCCTTATTGTACACATTATATGCCAATTTATCAAGTCACTTGTTCTGATTTCTTCCTTTTTAGAGTTATCAACTTTGTCATATGTTTCCATGTTAAGAATCACTCAATAGTATGAGGGTAAAAATTAAATTTAGCATCCCAATGGTCATCTTCATATCTTATGGAAAATAATCATAATTATATTGATATAAAGTTGGTGACATTTATGGGACTAATAATTATCCCATCACAAGTTTATTGATATTTATTATTAGAGTGGCTGAGATTGAAATGCAAGAAAATTGATTGATAACTTCCACAATAAGAATTATAAGCACAAAAACATGTATACTAGAAAGTAAGTGAGTGTGTGTGAGAGAGTTTCTAACATGTACAGTAAGATTTTTTGTTTCAATAGGAAGATGGAGGAAGTAGGGATAAATCATTGACTAAACCTTAAATATGCAACACATCTTAAACAACGTGGAACACATGTGAGGACATATGTAAAGTCCTTATGAAGTAAGACAGAAAGGTAAATAACATTATAGTAAACTTAATCTAATGTAAATGGGTCAACATATAAATTATGATAAATTCACTAGATTGTTTCAGATTTGAATGTTATGTTGTCATTAATGTCAAACTTGTTATAGTTAGTGTCTGAAAGATAGATACAATTATCTAAGAGTTGTGTTCTGAAATGTCCCTGTGTTTTCCTAGAGTGGTACAATGTCTATAATGTACATATATGTTGCCATAGATTAACAGATGTTGATGAAGAATATTGTAGAATGTATGTCTAGAGGTATCAGGTATTTTGGGGGGCTCTAGTGACAGTTTCACATATCTACACATAGAAATTGCCAAGTGTAATTTTTTCGATGAATAGTCTATCAGAATGAGTTTTGCTTTTTGATTCACATTATGGGACAACATGTTTTTCCTTGCAATTAGAGTATGTTGTTGACAGATGTTAGAGGATGCTATGTATATCATTTTCCATTTTTCTGACTCCACTTACAACAAGATTTATGTTGATTTTTGCATTAGCATAATATAGACAACATACCTATTTGCAATAATGTTATGCATTCTTTTCCTTTAATTATTTTGATGATGTCGTTTGTTGATATGATTATATTAGGATTAGATGATGCTATATTCATAATTTGTAGCATTTTTGGTGATTCACACTTTTTCTTTTGTTTGGATGATAGGTATTGGTAGCTTTATCCTTTAACGCTAACTAAAGATGTTTTGGTCCTTGCGGCGGCATGCAGAGATTATGGAAATGATTCTAGATCTAAAGGAAGGTGTGTTGACATGATGTAATTCTTCACACACTTCATTTCCTATTTGCATGTATTAGAGATAGTGTTTTAAACCATGTGTTACATGCTACATATCTTTAGGCTAACCTATTGGTTGTTATTTTGTGTTGTGGTATATATTGGTGATTGTCCTTTTGAGATGATAGTAATAATTATGTATGAAGTCACATGATATAGTGTGAAGTTCAAAAGTATGAATGCACTAATAAACAAAGAAGAAATTAGTGACAAAGGTATATTTTTATAAACCTATAATTATAATTATAGAAGAACGCATTGGTACTCAATTAAATCAATATAAATCATTGTAATCAATGTTAATGTATCTGTAAACACCAAAATCTGATTACATAATTATGTAATCTAATTTAGTTCTCTCCTAGGACATTATTAATTAATTGATTATTTATTAATTAATTTAAGTATGTCATCCCCTATTTGATTGATTGATTTAATTAACTATAGCAAACTTAATTATTTAAATGACAACCCATAGTGTGATAATTAATTGAAACCCTTTTCCTCTATTAATTTAAATAAATGTGTTCATCTATTTAAATTAATTCATAAACCCCTTTTCTTCCTATTTTGGATTTAAATAAAACATTTAATCTAATTTGAGCACATGGCTCCTAACTTTACCCCTAACCTAACCAAACCCAACAACCTAACTTTGAGTTCTTACTCAACCTTAATTAGCTAATAACCCATTATTAGCTAATCCAACCTCTCTCCTCCCATCACATCCTCCTAATTCTCCCACTTGCCTATTAGAATAACTGAGAGGGGGGTGAATCAGTTATCCAATGTCCCAATACAAAATGTATAATCCAAAACAAATTTATCTCAAACTTATGATACTCGGTAACTTGAAATACTATACCATTTGTGCTTTTACCGATTACCAGTCAAGTAACATATAATGATTACCGATTACCAGTCAAGTAACATATAATGATTACCGATCAAATCAAATATGTAACATGCAAATATGACATCAAACAAATATCACAATCAACACATAACACAAGAGATTTAACATGGAAACCCTGTGAAGGGAAAAACCACCTGGGACCGGCAACCCAAAAATATTCACTCTTCTGAAGTGAGGTCGGTGAAGACCCAACCCTGTTAAAGGTTACAAACACACTGTTAGGTGTGACCTTGTTAGAGGATTTTAGACCAACTGTTATTGTCCAACCAACATTCACTATGGGGTTGACAGGATAACAATGTTCATTCTATGAATGCAACATAAAAAAGACTTTCTTAGTCCACTCGGTTAAGAGATTTGACTGTGTACAATGGTTAAAATGTAACATTAGTGATCTATCTTAATAAAACTCAATTACAGATGTATAGATCAATGTTAAGCTCATTCAAATCCTCTAATCAGTGTATCAATTATGTTTCAATCAATTTCATTGTCTTACTGTCGCTCGGTAATAGCTTCCTAATGCTCAGTATGCTCTACAACTCAGTTCCTTCATAACCAGTTTGATCAGATATGCATGAAACTTGTTCACGCAAAAATCCTGTAGTATTCTTCTCCGGCATATGTTTCAGTATAAAATCTTTGTCTCTTATATAGACATGTAAATCATTTTCTTTTCCTCCATCAGATTTTGCCGCTTAATCATCATCGTTTATTTTTCCACTTTAACCTTCTTTGGCTGATGTGTTAATAACACATTTCAATTCAATCCATCAGATCTTTCTCAAATTATGCTAGTTGTTGATCTTCATAACAAACTTTATTTGTTATCTCGAAATCATACACTTTCCAGCTCATCAATCCTATCGGCTAAACTAATAATTTAGTTCTTTTTCTCTTGCTCGGTTAACAAAGAAATGCGTCGATAAACACAAGCTTGGTTTACAATGTGCTTGGTACACACTACGCTCCATCGGTGTATACTGTAATGCTTCATTAACCAAAAACACTGCTATGTGTCTTTCGGCTCTATTCTTCATTATAGATGAATGTAACATACTTAAGTCAATATCATAAGGTCATAGACTCATAAATAAGTTACCTCATGTACTCCTTATCCTCATCTATCATATACATCTTCCTCATGTAGATTTTCCTGTTCTGCATCTCTTTTACTCCTTTTCTAGATGTGTCAGTATAGTAACTTACAAGATAAGTGTTGTCAAACTTGTTGACATCAATGACAACATAATACTGATTTAATCATCTTACATATCTAATCAGAAGCTCCTCAGTGATCACTATATCATAGATTCTTCAATCAAGTTCTAAATCAGTTGTAGTTCATCAATCTCTCCCTTTGGCATTGATGGCAACTCAAGTAATATGAAATAGACCATACACATACCAAACATGTATTCTACAACTTGTGAAAAAATGTTGTACAAGCTCTCCCTTAGCTTAATATGTTTAATTACTACATTACTAAACAACATTACAAAACTTATGTTCTTTGTAACTGATCTTCAATGTTCAGCTCTATCAAATTGTCTCTCCCTTAGACAGATATCTCATTGGTGCATATTGTTTCATACATTTCATATGTATTTCATATTTGTTTATCTCTCCCTTTGACAATAATGCCAAAAGAAACAAATAAACAAATAGCTTTGTATTAGCCATGTAACTCTCTATTGTCCGGTGCAGTCATTGTATCTCTGTATACTGATATGCCAAGCAGTTCCAATTTTCAAAACTTTTCACAACTTTAGACATGATCCAAAGTGTGAACTATGATGCATCAACATGAATGATCTTATGATAAGATTAGGTTGATGCAACATCCAAATCACATTAGTGATTGATAGATAGGGGATGGACCCCTAGTCTTGTCCTCAAATATTCAAATGTGTCCTTCGGTAGAGGCTTTGTAAAGATATCTACAAGTTGTTCTTTAGATGTAAAAAATTCTAACTTCACTTGCTTCTCCTATACTTGTTCTCTTAAGTAGTGATACTTAATAGAAATATGCTTTTTTTTCAAATGCATCACTGGATTCTTTGAAATATTGATAGCACTTGTATTATCACAGTATATAGTCACTAGCTCGGTGATTACCTCATTCATCCCTTCCAATACTTGCTTAATATACGCAATGTTTGAACAATTTTTAGCAGTAGCAACATACTATGCTTCAGCTGTAGACTGAGAAATGCAAGCCTGATTTTTACTTGTCCAGGTAACAAGTCTTTCACCAAAGAAGAATGCTCCTCCGGTGGTGCTTTTCCTATCATCCACATTTCCAGCCCAATCAGCATCAATGTATACCTTCAGTTCAAATTTACCTTCCTTAGGATACCACAGTCTATAATCTTTTATCTTTTTCAGGTATCTTAAGATTCTTTTAGTAGCAACCATGTGTGATTCTCTAGGGTTAGCAGAAAATCTAGCAACAATTCCCATAGCATGTGCTATATCTGGTCTACTGTGAACTACATACATTAGCTTACCAATCATAGATCGAAACAGTGTTTGGTTTACCTCTGTAGTTTCATCTTCCTTAGTTTACATCCAGTAGCCATCAGTGTTCCCACAAGTTTAGCATCTTCCATGACAAATGTCTTCAAGACTTCCTTTATGTATTTGGATTGTGTGATGAATATCCCATCACTCTACTGAATCACTTATAGTCCTACAAAGAATTTAATCTCTCTGAACATAGACATTTCAAATTCTTTTCTCATTTCATCAGCAAAGGCTTTACATATGTGATCTCGGCCTCCAAAAATAATATCATCCACAAATATTTTAGCAATAAGAATAGTATCATCAGTATCTCCTTTCATATACAATTTGTTGTTTTCACTACTTCTAACAAATCCAATGCTCAACAAGTAAGTATGTAGCCTCTCATACCATGCTCTCAGTGCTTGCTTCAAACCATATAAAACTTTATGTAGTCTACATACCATGTCTCTATTATCTAGATCAACAAACCCTTTTGGTTGATCTATGTAGACCTCTTCTTCAAGTATTCCTTTTAGAAATGTTGACTTCACATCCATTTGATATACCTTAAATTTCTTGTGTGTAGCGTATGCAAGTAACAATCTAACTCCTAGTCTAGCAACAAGTACAAATGTCTCACCATAGTCAATGCCTTCTTCTTGTGCATATCCCTTACATACCAATCTAGTTCTATTTCTTGTCACTTCTCCATTTTCATTTAGTTTGTTCCTGAAAATCTATTTAGTACCAATAACATTTTTATCTTTAGGTCGGGGTACTAAACTCCAAGTTTTGTTCTTCTCAATTTTCTCTATTTCTTCTTTCATTGCATTAATCCATTCCTCATTCTCCAATGCAACTTTCACATTTTTAGGTTCATATTCACAAACTAGACATGTACCTTGTCTTGCTTTGCTTCTTGTCATTATACTAGCTTGTCTGTCTCCAATAATTTGTGTTTTAGGATGATGTCTCCTGACAAATCTAGCCATTACTTGGTCTCTTCTTTCTTGTTCATCTTGGGCAGGTTCATTTGCTTGCTCGATAGCACCATCCTGCTCATCGATTTCTCTTTCTTGTTCCTTGGTAGGGTTTATTTGCTGATCAGTTATCACTGTCTGTTGTGTCAGTATATACTCAGGTTGTTCAATGTAAGTGAATCTACCGTAGTCTTTCGGTTCCTTTCTACTTTCCTCTGCATTTTTGTCATCATACTCATCTACCCGAACATTAGTACTTTCAATCATTTTTTTTGTAGTTTTATTCAGACACTTGTATGCTTTTCTTTTAGTAGAATATCCTAATAATATCCCTTCATCACCTTTTGAGTCAAAATTTCCATTTCTCTCATCTTTCAGAATAAAACATTTACTTCCAAAAAATTTGAAATAACTTACTGTCGATTTGTGTCCAAACCATAACTCATAGGGTGTCTTATTGGTGTCTTTCTTCAATTGAACTTGGTTAAGTACATAAATAGTTGTACTGACAGCTTCCCTCCAATATGTCTGAGCAACATTCTTTTGCAACATCAATGTCCTAGCACAGTCAACTATTGACCTATTCCTTCTTTTAGTAATGCCATTCTGTTGAGGCGTCCTCGGTGCTGAGACCTATCTTTTAATACCATGCTCATTACAGAAACTAGTAAATTCATCAGAGATAAATTCACCTCCTCTATCAGATCTTAAGCATTTTATTTCTTTACCTGTCTCTTTTTCCACTTTTGCCTTATACCATTTAAACATCTTGAATGCCTCAGATTTTTCTTTTAAGAACATGACAGTCATCAATCTAGTATAGTCATCAATAAAAAGAATAAAGTATCTATCACCATAATAACTCTGAGTTCTCATAGGAACACATAGGTTGGTATGAACCAACTCAAGTATCTTCTTTGTTGGATGGTCTTTGCTTTTGAAACTAGACTTAGTCATCTTACCTTTCTGACATTCGTGGCACATAACATGATCTGGCTTAGACAAGTTAGGCAAACCTCTAACTCTTTTCCTTTTACTGATTTTAATCATGTTATCAAAATTCACATGACATAACCTTTTATGCCACAACCATGCATCTTCATCCTTCATCATCAAATAAGAAGACTGATCAATATCAAGATAAAATAGATTACCTCTGGACTGTGTACCAATTCTGACAAGTCTTCCTCTATCATCATATATCTTTACCTTTTTTCTCTCAAAAGCAAGTCGGTGGCCTAAATTGTTCAGTTGTGCCACACTTAGCAAATTATAGTTCAGTCCTTTTACCCAATAAGCATTTTCACACTTTATCTTATCATTAATCATCAGTGAACCTTTATCTCTTACCATATAGGGTGCATCATTACCCATTCTCATAGATCCTCCATTGTATTCTTCAAGTTGATCAAACTTCTCATCACCAGCCATGTGATGTGTACAACCACTGTCTATGATCCATGTATCATTCCTATCAACTTTAGAGATCGGTGTTGTTTAATCATATTTTTCTTCTTCCTCTGAGTCATCTTTCATAGCAACAAATACTACTTCTACATCATCATCAGAATCAGATTCAGATTCATTTTCTTTAGCTATATAACATACCTTTTTTCCTTTGTCATTACTATCTCAGTTGTCTTTACTATTGTATCGGTAGCTCCTATTGTTTCTCCTCCCATAGCTTCCTTCAGATTGGTCTTTAGTTCTTTCATCATCTTTCTTATGTGGACATCTAGTAGCAATGTGACCAACTTCTTTACAATTAAAGCATGCTAAAGGTAGCTTGCCTCTATACCTTCCTTTACCTTTAGGTAACCTTCTGGCCATAAGAGCTTCAAGTTCATCAAGCTCATCATCAGTATTGTGATCACTATTATTCTTATTGTTTTGGCTACTAGACTTACCAATCTTCAAAGAAGTCATGAAAGTAGATTCAACAGTCAGTACAACACTATTATCAAAGTTGTTCAATTCAAAGGTTGTAAGTTTACCAATCAGATTATCAAGAGTAAGGGCATTACCCGAAGCAGATCTTGTTTCATGAATAGCAAAAATTATGATTGCATAAACTGGTAATAGTGTCCTGAGAACCTTGCTTACTACTGTCTCTTCATCAATAACACCGTCAGATGCTCTAATAGCATGTACTACCTCTTTCAATCTGTTTGTGTATTGCACTATATTCTCTCCTTCTTTCATCTTTGTATCATCGAATCTACCCCTTAGGATTTTAGCTCTAGCTCTTTTAATATTCACATCACCACTGTAAACTTGAGAAAGTTTATCCCACATACCTTTGGTAGTTTTGCAGCTTTTAATGTCTTCAAATTCGACATCGATACAGGCAGCAAAAATCTCCATCATAGTAACATTGTGTTCATGCATGTCTCTCAGTTGATCAAGAGTTAGGGGACCAGTGGTAGGTTGTAGATAGCCATTCTCCATTAGGTCTAGTGCAGAATTCCCAATTCCAGATATGTGCAACTTCATTCTGCTTTGCCATACTACGAAGTTATCTTTATTCAGCTTTGACACTTCCCTCTTATACATTTTGAGATCTTTGTACTGAAGTTCTTAAAACTCTATTCCAAGCAACCTTGCTCTGATACCAATTGTTAGAATAACTGAGAGGGGGGTGAATCAGTTATCCAGTGTCCCAATACAAAATGTATAATCCAAAACAAATTTATCTCAAACTTATGATACTCGGTAACTTGAAATACTATATTGTCTATGATTTTACTGAGTACCAATCAAGTAACATATAATGATTACAGATCAAATCAAATATGTAACATGCAAATATGACATCAAACAAATATCATAATCAACACATAACACAAGAGATTTAATGTGGAAACTGTTAGATTTGACAAACACAAATCATCCCAAGAACACCTGCATGCAAGACTGTCACAAAGAAGAAGCAAAAAGACAGAAAGCTATGGCGGCCAAAAGGCCAGAGACTGCAAAACCATGTTGCAAGAAAATAATCTTCTATTAACAATGATGAAAATAATACAATCTCCTTATTGAAATGAAAGAAGTGAATCCTTATAAAAGGAAACACGAAACCCTAAAGGCTAAAACCTTAAAGAATTATAAAGCGCCTAAGTGAAACTTAAGCCTAGAGTATGATAAACTAATAATTAAATGATTTAATTATTAGCTAACATAAGACTACTCTAACACCCCCCCTTAAGTGTAACTTAGGGAGAAGCAAAAAAAGCTAAACTACTGCAGAAAGCAGGAAAGATGGGTCCCGGCAACTAGGCCTGATCAGGTACCCAAACATAAAGCAAAAGATGTCCCAGAGAAAGGAACAAGAAGAGAGCAAGAAACTCCTCTGAAGCATGTCTGAAAAACTCTGTCAGAAGATACTGCTGGAACCCCCACTGAAGTGCATGACCAGGTAGAGAAGACAAGTGTCTGAAGAGCTGATCAATCGAACCAGGAAGCAATAGAACCAATAGGTGAACCCCCCCATAATGCTGAACTGGGAGAGGTGAAAGGAACACTGAAATGCAGTACCAAAAACAGCTGCAGAAGAAGAACCAGGAACACCAACAGTGCAACAGAAGCACACACACAGGATAAAGGGCGGTGTCATAGACACAGTCTACATGGGCTAATGTCATGGAAGGTACGCTCACTTGACAAGAGTGGATGCGCCTATAGTGGCAAATGCATCAGAATCCCCCCATGGCACTTTATAACTGAGTGCGAATACTAAAACTGAACCAGGTGAAAAAGATCCCAGAAATGCAGAAGAGGGCACTTTATCTCAGTGCATTTACAGAATAAAGATACATCAGAGAGAGCATGCAAGCTCAGAAGTCAGAAAAGAAGAGTGCACTAAGAAACCAGAAGAAGAGATCCCCGGACCTGTAGAACCAAGCACACCACCAGAGGGCATAAACTGCATAACTCAGAGGAGTGAAAACTTGGAGTAGAATCTGGAAGAAATACCTCTGCCACTGAATAGTACATAGAATCAGCTTTCCGACGATATCTCGTTTGCCGAAAAAGGAGTCCGGATGAGCCAGATATGACTCCCGGAAGGCAAAAATAGACATCAGACTTCAACAGCAAAAAAAGCTATTGAAAAGGAAGAACCCAAAACCCTAACCTCCTTCATCGGAAAGAGCTCGGAAAGAGCTTTCCGACGATATAAAGAAGTCAGAAAAAGGCCCCCGTATGCTCCAGATACGGCCAAAAAACCTAGCTACCCCTAGAAAAAGCTCTAAAAGGACAAAAAAATATATTTTTAAGCCCCGGGGGCTGGAATTACAAAGCCCCTGGGCGCATGGCGCACGCAGGGGGCTGGAGATGGAGCTCCTGGTCGGTCATAGGACCGGCCGCTGAGGCCCGCAGGGGTTTAAAACTCCCGCCACCGGCGGAGCGGAGCACCGGAGCGGCGCAGGAGGTGGCGGCTGTGGGCCGGGGGGCGGAGCGGCCGCAGGGGCGACCGGGCGGAGGAGCCAGCGGAGCGGGGCCGCGGAGGGCGGCGGAGCCGGAAGTTGGCGGAGCTGTGGCGGAGCCGGGGTGGGCGGCAGCTGGGCGGGCCGCGGGTGGCGCGGTGGCGGGGGCCGTGGCTGCGGCAGTGGCGGGGGCCGCGGCTGCGGTGGCCGCTCGGGCGGTGGCCGCGGCTGCGGTTGCCGCTGGGCGGCGCGGGGGTGGCCGCTGGGCGGCGCTCCAAAATATTTTTTTTTAAAAAAAAATCGCCGTGTGTACCCGCCTCGGAGTGCGTGCCAGGGCCGTACGGCCCTGGTATGCAAAAAAATTTTGCCTCAGATGCCACTGTGTCCAAAATGGACAAGTTTTATATGGATTTAGGGGTTCTTGGGCCTTCCGGACACAATGGTGGTGTCCATTTTTTCCCAAGGTGAGCCAAATTTTGGCTCCCCCCCAGATCCACAAAAAAACTTCTGAAACCCTCTGTGCTTCAATAAAACTCGAACAGCGAACAACGGGAGAGCTCTGATACCATGTTAGATTTGACAAACACAAATCATCCCAAGAACACCTGCATGCAAGACTGTCACAAAGAAGAAGCAAAAAGACAGAAAGCTATGGCGGCCAAAAGGCCAGAGACTGCAAAACCATGTTGCAAGAAAATAATCTTCTATTAACAATGATGAAAATAATACAATCTCCTTATTGAAATGAAAGAAGTGAATCCTTATAAAAGGAAACACGAAACCCTAAAGGCTAAAACCCTAAAGAATTATAAAGCGCCTAAGTGAAACTTAAGCCTAGAGTATGATAAACTAATAATTAAATGATTTAATTATTAGCTAACATAAGACTACTCTAACACCCTTGTGAAGGGAAAAACCACCTAGGACCGGCAACCCAAAAATATTCACTCTTCTAAAGTGAGGTCGGTGAAGACCCAACCCTATTAAAGGTTACAAACACACTATTAGGTGTGGCCTTGTTAGAGGATTTTAGACCAGTCGTTATCATCCAACTAGCATTCACTGTGGGGTTGACAGGATAACAATGTTCATTCTATGAATGCAACATAATAAAGACTTTCTTAGTCTACTCGGTTAAGAGATTTGACTGTGTACAATGGTTAAAATGTAACAGTAGTGATCTATCTTAATACAACTCAATTGCAAATGTATAGATCAATGTTAAGCTTATTCAAATCCTCTGATCAGTGTATCAATTATGTTTCAATCAATTTCATTGTCTTATTGTTGCTCGGTAATAGCTTCCTGACGCTCGGTATACTCTACAGCTCAGTTCCTTCATAACCAGTTTGATCAAATATGCATGAAACTTGTTCATGTGAAAATCTTGTAGTATTCTTCTCCAGCATACATTTCAGTGTGAAATCTTTGTCTCTTATATAGACATGTAAATCATTTTCTTTTCCTCCATCAGATTTTGTCACTTAATCATCATTGTTGATTTTTCCACTTTAACCTTCTTTGGCTAATGTGTCAATAACATGTTTCAATTCAATCCATCAAATCTTTCTCGAATTATGCTAGCCATTGATCTTCATAACAAACTTTATCTGTTATCTCGAAATCATACACTTTCCAGCTCATCAATCCTATCGGCTAAACTAATCATTTAGTTCATTTTCTCTTACTCGGTTAACAAAGAAATGCGTCGGTAAACACAAGCTCATTTTACACTGTGCTCGGTATACACTACGCTTCGTCGGTGTATACTGTAATGCTTCATTAACCGACAATACTGCTATGTGTCTTTCGACTCTATTCTTCATTATAAATGAATGTAACATACTTAAGTCAATATCATAAGGTCATAGACTCATAAATAAGTTACCTCATGTACTCCTTATCCTCAGCTTTCATATACATCTTCCTCATGTAGATTTTCTTGTTCTACGTCTCTTTCATTCCTTTTCTAGATGTGTCGATATAGTAACTTACAAGATAAGTGTTGTCAAACTTGTTGACATCAATGACAACATAATACTGATTTAATCATCTTACATATCTAATCAAAAGATCCTTGGTGATCATTGTATCATAGATTCTTGAATCAAGTTCTAAATCATTTGTAGTTCATCATTGCCCTCTAATCTCAACCCTAAAGCCACCCTAATCATTTGCACAGCCCTAAGCATGAGGATTAAGAAATCTTAACCCCAACTCACTCAACCATTAAAACCATAATAATGAATTCTTTATTTATAGTGGAATTCATGAAATCATTCTTTATTCATAGTGGAATTCATAAAATCATTCTTTATTCATAATAGATTTCATGAAATCATTCTTTAATCATAGCGGAATTCATAAAATCATTCTTTATTCATAGTGGATTTCATGAAATCATTGTCTATTCATAGTGAAATTCATAAAATCATTCTTTATTCATAGTGGAATTCATAAAATCATTCTTTGTTCATAGTGGATTTCATAAATCATTCTTTAATCATAGTGGAATTCATAAATTCATTCTTTATTCATAGTGGATTTCATGAAATCATTCTTTATTCATAGTGAAATTCATATAATCATTCTTTATTCATAGTGGGTTTCATAAAATCATTCTTTATTCATAGTACTCATTTTAATATTCAAAGTGGATTCTCCATTTTGAATTAAATAATCAAAATGGGTGAATCTCAACCCTTGATCTTCATGCAATCTTGACCATCGATTTCTCCAAAAATCCTATAAGTTGAGCTTCTTCCCTTCACAAATCATCCACTTCCATTGCATTGTTATGTTTCCCATATGAGAGCCTAAATCATCATCTACAACATCCTAATGCCAAATTTTCTACTCACCTTTGAAGCTTGAGCATAGTTCATGAGCACACATCCAAATCCATTGGACACATCTACACATCAAAGGGGGGCTTGCTTTGTTTAAGGAGGTTTGCACATTCTTAGGATTCTTATGGTTTTTAGCTCTTCTTTTTTTTCTAATCATATATGTAGTTTTGATATTGTGTTTTGAGTGATTTTATTGTTATTGTATTCCTTTAAACATATTTTCACACCTTACAATATCTTTCCCTAAAGAAGTGATCTTCATTGATTTCAAGTTCTTTGTATCTTGCCCTAAGGTGGTGCACCTTACTCCACAAGTCCATATCAAGATCAATGAGCTCCTTGGCTCATGACCTAAAACATTGTAATTAGTTCTTTGTATAGTGAGTTTTATTATCACCATAGTTTCTCCCATATTGGGTTTTCCACATAAATTTTTTGGTGTTATGTGTGTTGCACTCTCTGTTTAGGTTATTTACTCATGCACCTTAAGTTGAATGGAATGATTGCTAAAATACTGGTTAAGTTTTTAGTGTATGTTGATTCACCCACCTACCATCCACAAGTATTTAATAATTGGTATTAGAACAAGGATCTTGATGAAATAGCCTAACAACTGAAGTAGATCTAAAATTTTGAATGTTTGAATAAGAGAGAGATTTAGACATGAATGAGATATTGATGCAGTGGTAGATTCTTAAGTATAATGAATATGTGCGTGATAAAATTTATCTATACAAATGTGAAATGGAAGCATCCAATTCAGTCCCCTTAAAACTAGTGCTTCAATCAGCAAATCCTTGAGCATTTAGAAGGCTATCTAGCAATTAGTTTTCTAGTCAAATTTTGCATCCTTGGTTAATAAAGTGTACATATGTGAAACAATTTAATTGAAATCTTTGATAAAGCACTTGTAGTAGCCAATGTTCCCTAGGAAACTCCTTACATACTTTAATTTCAATGGAACATGCATGTTCTTTATTACTGCAGTTTTCATTGAATCAACATGTATTATGCTCTTAGAAGTGTAGTGTCCTCAAATAACTCCTTCTTACATCATATAGCACCTTTCATTTCTCAATGATAGATTGTGTTCAATGAATATTTGGAGGATATTCTACAAATTTGACAAAGATTCCTCACAAGTATCATTGTATGTGGTGAAATCATCTATTTAGACTTCCAAGTAGTCATGTGAGATCATAAAAGATGCCAAGTACGACATGTGAAATTTTGAAGGGGCATTAAAAAGGATAAAAATAAGTTTTGAATAGGAATATGTCCCCATGGATAGGTAAATGGTGTCGTGTATTAGTCTTCTAGGGCTATCTTAATTGTAGCCACTAAACCCATCCAAAATTAGAAATATTACTTACCAACTAGGGATTCCAATACTTAATTAATGAAAGGAAGAGGAAAGTGATCCTTCCTATTTGTTGAATTGTGTTCCCTCTATTCCATGCAAATTCAATTTTCTATCCTTTTTTGGAACAACCACCAAGGCTGAAACCCATTGGCTATCTAAATGTAGGTATACAAATTCCGCATTCAATATTTTTTGTAGTTTTACCTTGACTATTTCCTTAACTATTGGATTCATTCTTCTTTGAGGATACCTAATCGGTGTATAGTATTCCTTGATATAAAAAAAATTGTGTGTGCAAAGGTTTGGTTCAAGTCCTTCCATATCCTGATAATCCTATGCAAAATCTAAGTGATATTTCTGCAATAAAGTAGTCAATTATTGCTATTGTTCTTGGTTGAGTTTACTATTAATGTTGATATATTTTCCAAGTGTTATCTATGTTTGTTTATTGAGGAGTTTCATAGAATAAACATTATGCATGTGATCATCCCATTTGATGTATGAAGCAAAAGCTTATGCAACAATGTATAGTAGACATGTAAGGTTCAATTGTTGCTAAATGAAGTAAAGTGTGCAGTGGGCAAGACAAACATTCTAGACAGGATAAATCACATGGATCCCAATGATCATCATTTTGAATTATATGGGATAGCATAGTATCATCATCTTGTAAATTGAGCATGTGAATTCCATCTATAATCATTATAGTTTGTAATAAAATCTTCCTCTACATCCCCTAAATCAGGTCAAGTTACTAAATCAAACTCTTAGTGTAGTTGAGCCAGTGGATACAAAGCTAACTTCTTTGTATTTCCATTTGATAATATCATCTCCCCTAACCTACATCCTATAAAGGAATCTATAGTGGCAATCCATCGTCTTCCCAAAATGAGGGGGTAACCACCTAGATTATCCTTATGTTGTAGGATCATAAGGTTTTTCAACTATTCTCATGAGTCAAGCGTGATGACAAGATCTTGCATTATCCTTTCTGTCTTAATATTAGAACTATCTGCTAATTGCAAGATTATTGGTGTTGGCTTTAATTTTATCAACTAAAAATTTTGCATGGTTTCTCTTGTCATAACATTAATGAAAGGTCCTAAATTGGTCATTATGTTAGGTATCGATATACCATTGATAGTAACATTAACTATGAGACTACTTGGATCATAATTGTATATGGGAAAGATAAGTATGCCCAACATAATGTCTACCAACTTGCCAACAACAAACATTGTTGTAGGATCCTTCCCTCCTCTTTCATTTTGGATTCTTGATACACAATTCATTGATGATTTGTTATAGATGGGAACATATTTTATGGCTTAGAATAGAGGGATTTGAACACTGACATTCTTTAGTTGTTCTATGAAATCAAAATCATATATAAGCTTATTCTTTTTTTTTTCATTTGGCCTCTAAGGAAATGGTGGATCTTGTTTCTCAATAGGTGAGACTATCTACTTAGTTTTTTCTTGTTTGTCTATATGGATTTTTTCACTTGACAAAGTATGGACAACTATTGAGATATCTTCCTTTGGAATCTCAGTTATAAGAGGAAATGTTGGAGAAAGTACTTCATGGTTTTTGTAGACCAAAGCTACACATTATTGATGTCTAGGATATAAGTAGGGAATTTTTGTATGTCACTAGCATATTTTTCTATTAAGAAAGATGCTTATTTGGGCTAGGTGCAGGCTAAGCAGGGAGTTGAGTAGTTTTTCCAAGCACATAGAGGGAGGATTGAAAAGATTAGGAATAATAGCTCATTGAATTGGAGGACCTTGTAGAGATAATGATATCCTAGAAATTTTTATTACCTAATATTGATTACCTCTCCATTGTGTTTGTTGTTGCTAATTTTCTTAGGGTTACTGCCAAGATTTTTGAGGTTTCTACTAGTTAGGAGGTTGCCTTGAAGGTTGGAATGGAGGCCATGCCCTAGGCTGAGTGCAAATACAAGGGGTCTTCAAGAATACCTTGTCATTTTTTCCATGGTCTTCTTTGGGATAGGTAGAGTGCATAGCCCTAATCATACTCTAATATTTTGAAATGATGGTGTTCCTCCAAGCTATAGATCATTTTGTACTTGCAATCTTTCTTCTTATTATGACAAGTAGGATAATATTTTGTCAATGCAACTTATGATTCTTCATGTTTCTTCCTTTATTTAAGTGTGTCCAGTTGAGTGGCCATGTGGTTTAAAATATCCTACTTCATATCAATACACAAATTACCTCTCTCCATCCTGGAAACCCCTGCAACTACCTTTGAAGTAATAAAACTAATGCGTCAGGTCTTCTTCATAGTTTCTCTTGAAATTTTTTTGGAAAATGTACAAATTTGTTCCCAAGAGGTTGTGGAAATATCTCTTCCCTCCATCAGGTCCAATTTATCTAGACAATCTTCATGGAATCCATGCAGGAAGATGGGTTTAATAGACTCATCCCCTAGTCTATTATATCTGGACTTTTTCACATTGAACAAGAACTACTCCAAGTATCTTCCAATGGATCATCATCCTTTTGATTCATTCTAAAAAATTTATCTACACAAAAATCTCCTCCTTTACAACAATCCTTATATTTATTAAAGAATTTATCTTTTATAGAGGTTGTATCTACCACTGCATCTCTTCCCAACTCTATAATCCACCTCGAGGTTGAATCCTTAAGAGTGGAAATGAATAGCTTCAACATATGGGCATCTATAGTTTGGTCATAACTTTGACACAAGAAATCAAACTCAAATAAGTTATTAGGATCCTTAAAAACTAATCCTTGAAAATCAGGAAAAGTTGAAGGTGGTATATTCTTAAGAGATGCACCCCTTTCTTATTGGACTATGGGAAAATGGAAAGTAGGTGTATATTTGTCATTATTTCTTTCTCACATGCCAAGTCTTGACAAATGAGAGTTGGATGATGAGTGTGGAGAACTCAAAGGTGAAAGAATAAGTTGGTCAATTTTTGTGAAGACTATTGTGTTGTTTGAAGGAATGAATCTTCTAAGAGCTTCCCTTCACCTCCACACACAAAATGAGGAATCCCTTCCTCCAATTAACATGCATGTTGTTAGTAAAAGGTGTGTTTTTGTAATACCTACAAATTCCTAGATGTTGAAAAAAAACTAAATTCCTAAGAAAACTTGAAAGACTATGAAACAACCTAAGTAGTATAATGATTTGGCACCATCCCTAATAATGGTTGCAAAAATGTAGAGTTTCCTATATCCAATTGTGATCATTAGCTATGCAACCTTAAAACTCATAGATTGCTTATCTAATCGAGAAACCACTTGTGGATATTGGATACATTTAATTATCAACCCAAGGATGTACACTTGAAATGGACTAGGATAATTTATGCATCATGTTACCATTTAGGTTGTCACCTAATCTACTGAAAAGAAAATTTCAAAGAAAATACATTGATTACTTAAAACAAGATTACAATTAACAATCGCTACTACTAAGAAATAAATTTATTAGCTTCTAAATAGGTGCAATAACAAGTAATAGTTGAAAGATGTAAAATTGATTATGCTAAGACCAAATTAAAGTCACAACACTACTTAACTTATTGAAATTATTCAAGCTATAGGAACAAGAAACAATCTAATAGTGATGTTCAACAACACTAATTTATAAACTATAAATTGCATTAGCTACCCTAACAACATAAAAAAAGTAAGGATGTGTACCTCAAGTGGGCCCCATCGAGGACACTCTAATTATGATCAACATAAGAAAAAAATCAAAACAATACTTCGTGTATTCGTATATGCATGATAAAAATGACTATAAGAGAGATATATTTACCTAAGGAATATATATATATATATATATATATATATATATATATATATATATATATATATATATATATATATATATATATATATATATTATCATCCATTATGGGCACATGGAGCTTCACTATATAGAGCTTCATGATAATTTGTATTATTCCACCATCTAGCGACTAACTCCTTAAATATAGAGAAGGAGATTTAATAAAATTCATAAAGATTAAAAACCATAAGTTAATGTCCTATTAGGATTGTGTAACATCAATAATTGAAGAATAATTGCCCATTTATTGTACAATAATAGAAACAATAAATAGTTTGTTACGAACAACAAACTTCCAATTGAACAAGTCTCCATTATCCTTATCTCTTGATAGGTCAGTAGGGGAGCTTCATTTTGTTGGATTGGTTCAACTATGCTTCTTCACATGGTTACGTGACTTTTGATAGTCTTAAGTTTTAGGAAATAAACTAGATTACCATGTCCAAATGCTACAACATATAGTTAGTACACAAAAAAATACATTTAACACATTCACAAATATTATCATCACATTTAATCACATATTTTTCCACATAAAGATATTACCATATTATATATAAAGCAAGAGAGTGTGTCATATGTATCTTATATCATACCAAAATATAAAGTCTTAAGCATAAAGGACATACTTGGGAACATAAAAAGTCTTAATGAGTTTATATGAAAACCATATAAAAGACTATTAAACTACCCTATCACCTACCTACCTACCTCCCTCCCTTCCTCTCTCTATCTAACTCTCTTCATTTCTCTTCCTCCCTCCCTCCTTCCCTTTCCATACAACTCTCTCTCTCTATCCTCCCTCTCTCTACATACCTATCCTCCTCCCCCCTCCACTTATGTCTACCTCACCTCTCTCTATATCTCTCCTCCCCTATCCACTTCTCTCTCTTTACCTATCTCCATCTCCCCTCTCCTCATCCTTTCTCTACATATTCATTCCTCCTCACAAGACCTCTATTCATCTTTTTCATATCTCTTGAGACTTCCCTTGTCATTTCTATCAATCTAACCTCCCTCTACACTCTCCTTCCATACCTCTCCTTCTTCACCTCTCTTGTAACCTATGTCTCTTTGCATCCTTGTATTTCCTTATACCCATCTCTTTTCCCCTTTGTCTCCACTTATATCTATCTACTTACCACTCTCTCTCTCTCTCCCCCCTCATAACATATTTATTTGCATACCTCTTCCTCTCTCCTTCCATAATTATTTGTCTCTATTTCATCTCTCTTTGTTTGTTTCTCTCTATTTATCAATAGAGAGGTGAGAGGAGTGGGGTGATAAAGTTAAGAGATATAGAGGGGAATGAGAAATGTTTGTAATGAGATAGGAAGGAGGAGTAGAGTGGAGATGTAAATAGGGAGGGAGATACTTGGATATGGTAGAGATAGAGAGATGAGAGAGAGAATAGAAAATTGGGGAAATGGGAGGATCAATATAAAGTGATGGAGGGAGAGATGGAGAGAGATGAGAGATCTAAAGGAGGATAGAGTGATGAGAGACCTAGAGGGGGGGAGAGTGGGGGATTCATAAATTTGTGTAATGATACATGGAGGGAGAGGTAGATAGGTAAAGAGGGAGGGAGGGAAATACTTGGAGAGTATAGCGATAGAAAGGTAAGAGTGAAGTGAGAGAGGATAAAAGGGCACAATTGATAGAGAGGGATAGAGGGACATTAGCAGAGAGGTGAGAGACTTGTTAGGGGGGAGAGAGGTGAGTGATCTAGAGGGGGAGAGAAGGATGTGAAAGAGATAGGGGAGAGAAGGGGATAATAAGATATGAAGGAAGAGGTAGAGAGGAAGAGTTATTGTTTATCAAGATTCATTAAGGTTAATTCATGTTTATAAACCTTAATCAAACCTAAAAAACCTTAATTAGTTCTAACCCTAAAAAATCATAATAAACCCTAATTAACCTTAAAATTTCCCAATTAACCCTAATATACCCTTATTTGGATAAACATAAATAAACCCTAAATAAAATTATTTTTTAATTAACCTTAATAAATCCTCAAAGATACTAATAAACCTTTCTTTAGAGACTTCTCTCTTCCTACCTCTACAGAGAGGTAAGTAGGTAGAGAGAGGCAAGTAGAGAGAGGCAAGTAGAGAGAGACAAGGAACATAAGATATGGAAGGAGGGAAGGAGGTAAAGAAAATAGAGATAGAAGTAGAGAGAAGGGGGGATGTAGATAGAGAGAGGAAGAAGGGAAAGGTATGTTAGGGTTTGTATTTATTTTAGGTTAATAACATGGTAGAGATGGAAAGATAGGTAGAGAGGGAATAGTTAGAGATAAAGAGAATTAGGGATGGAAGGAGAGAGGATAGATTGAGATGTGTGTGTGTGTGTGTGTGTGTGTGAGAGAGAGAGAGAGAGGCTTGGTGATTATTGAAATTTGACTATGTCTAAGAGATAATAAGATCTAGAGCTTGGGGAGAGAGGAGACAACGGGACAAAGAGACAAAGAGAGATGGAGAGGGAGGAAAACAAGAGAAATAGGAAAATAAATAGGTCTAGAGATTGGTGGAGACAAATAGATTGAGATAGAGAGATAGCAAGAGAATGATGATATCAACTTTTTGACTACCGAAATTTGACTAAATATAAAAAATTTTATAAGAGACCTTAAGATCTAGCATTTGCATTATGACTCATAGAGATCCAAAACCATTCTAAAACATCCTGACAATGTATACATAAAATATAACTTATACTTAAATGTTGTATTTTGTGCAATATCCTAATGAAAAAATACTATTTTGTGCAATATCCTAATGAAAAAATACTATGTATTTCATCTAGCTTTAGTTCATATAAATGCATACACATTTTGTTGGTTTAACATAACACATACACTTGTACTTATTCAAAGAAACATGTATGCATTTTGCTCTCATAAAAGAAAATACATGTTTTAAGTTTAAATAACACCTAAATGTCTCTAATTCAAGTATCATGTACACATTTAGGTTGTACTCAAGCTTGGATGACAACCGTTTAGCTTGGGATATTCATTTCCCTTCTTTTGTCGTTCATTTTTCTTCCAATTTGGCTTCTCAACTTCATTGCCATCAAGTTTACATATTATTAAGTGGGCATTTGTATAATTACCACCATTTCTAGAGTTCTAAGAGACATACATGTACCATTTTTTAAATAACTTTTGACATACTTGTCAAATTTTGAAATAAATTATATACTACTGTTATAAACTTTATTTGTTGTAGTTAAAAAAAGTTTTAATGTTTGATTAGTTTGGTGCAATTTATTTGACCCACATAAACATGTATTTGATTTTCAAGATGCATCCACTTTGAAAAATCATAAAAAAATATTGTTCAACAAAAAAATACACAACTTCTAGTACTCACTCTTAATTATCTTTCTACCGAAGGGTTTTCCAAAATAATAAATGCAACTATATCTTTTTTGGCCTGCATGATAGACATTTTGTTATGTTTTGCTAAAAACAATAAAAACACTTTTCAGTGCGGGAAGGAATTGACCCCCTCAATCTTATCATTTTTAAAAAGCTTTACTACTTTAGAAACTAGATTCAAAGTACTAAAATTCTTGTTATTTTGGTATCTTCAAATTTGAGTGCACAAGTCTCAAATTTCTCCTCCAAATCCAAGTTTTGCTGATTTTAGAAAAAAAAAAGTGGCCACTTATACCCCCTTTATGTTCACTGTCTTGGTGCACTTACCTAGAAACAACACTAAAAATGCATACAATAATGTATCATCTTAAAATGGAAGCACTCCCATCTTGGTAGGTTTAGCACCCTCATTTAGTGCATTTATCATGATAGATTTGCATTTAGGATGCATTTGCACTTGATTCCTTCATTCTAGGTGAAATTAGGGTTAGGATCCCAAGGATTCTCCTTGATTTCCCTTATATATGGTTCTATTTTCTAGGTAGGATCTAGGTATAGGTCCTCCTAACCTTCATCACATTCATTTTAGGTCTCAGTGCCTTTTTCTAGCACTCTACCCTATTTTCTCACCATCTCCAAGTCTCTGGCCTACCTCGGGACTTCCTGTTCTCAAAAGTGACTAAGCTTGGACCTTTGGGTCAGGGTCGAGGTCGAGGTCGACCTTGTCCCTTGCAATTTTTGGTCCCCCTTTTCAAATTGTGGTCCCAGTGGGCCCCGAAATCAATGTCGGGCCTCCGAATCCAAATGCGAAAGGGTTTTAATTCAAAATTCATTTAATTAGTTTCCCTCCTTAGTTGGTTATTCTAATTGGACCATAATTCAAGGTGAAATTTGAATTATGGACCCTTACATTTCCTGAGGAGCCTCACCTTCAAATCTCTATATAAAGACTCTTTTGCCATCATTTACAACACAATAACACCAAGTATCCATCAAGTGGACACACAATCGATTGAAGCAAGCAAGCGATGGTGAGGTAATGATGCAAGATTGCAAGAAGATGATATAGAAGATCTAGATTTTGTTGACATCAAGAATTTTTGGACAAACCATTGTGGACATCCCTTTAGAGTAAGAAAGATCTCTTCTTCCTCGATCTACCTTTTTCAACATTCAAGCATTCAAGATGCAATCATGGGGTAGCAATTACGTATTGTGAGTTTGGTAGGAGTACTTTAACCTTAGGGGATTGATATGCTTTCTTTATCATATTCATATCTATGCATTTTTTTCTCATATCAATTCATGCTAGGTTTTTTAATCTAGAGGATTAGATCTTGGCATTGCACTTTCAATATACACACATAGATTCTATTACATCCAGCTATTTGTGGAGGTAAAGATCACCAAAATGGGGGGTTTGACTAAGGAAAAACCCTATATAGCCACCCCCAAAACACCATTTTCAGATATCTACAGTTGATGTTTTGGTTACAGAGTAGATCTGAATACCCTTTTCGACAAACTTTTGGGATCCGTGAATAGTTTTTATGTCGGAGAAATCTAGGTCAAGGTCAATTTTTTTGGGGTAAGATTGTGCCCTGGGGTAAGATCTTACCCCTATTCTAGGTCAAGGTCGACCTTTCTCAAACAGACAGAAGATTTATGGGTTTTCCCTATTTTCATGTTTCCAGGTCAGATCCAGTTGCAGAATTTCCTGAAACTAAATACAGACACTAGAAAATAGGTATTTCCAGATCAACTTTATTATGAGGTATATATTTCATCTTATTTAGTTTCAATATTCTTTATTTACATTTTCATATCGATATTCCATATCATATCAATTTACATGTATGGTGGAGAAGTGATGGTTTAGGGCTTCTATTAGGTGCGTTGTTAATCCCTTTCCTATCCATCACCCATTTTATACCTTACATTTTGGTGAACCTGTGTTACGACATCTCTTTTTTTTTGGTGTTAGATCTCCCTTTATACTATCTTGTGTGTTCACCTTCATCTTACATTCTGGTGAACCTGTTTACAACAAGTCTTTCTTTTTGGTGTTAGATTTGCATCTTGTGTTAGATCTTGCATACTTATAAAAGTACATTTCTTTTATGCTCTTGCATTTATATTTCACAAATACAATTTATTTTTTGCAAAATTCCTTTAAAAATACAAAAATATTTACATCTTTCATGCTTGTAGTATTACTTTGTGTTCAACATGTCTGATTCTTATTTTGAATACTTTGGTGATGCTTTTATTGTACAAGAGGATAGATCCCTTAATGAGGTACATGGAAGTGAGGCTGAAAATTGTTTGAATAAGATCTTCATTGATCCTATTCCTATTTCACTCTCCTCCATAACCTCTTCAATTGACCTTTACCATAGGGTGTGTGCATGGTTACCTTCATGTTCCACTATTTGCAACATTGATACACCTAAAATGATATATCCTAAACCTTTGTTGACGGTAAAAAGATGTCCTTGAATCACAATTAAGAGTAAATCTAGAGATCCTTTAGATTTCCTTGATAACATAAATTCCATTTCACATGCTTATCACACATAGAATAACCCTCAACCTACTGTTCAGGTTTCTTTATTGCCTTCTCAACCCATGCTTCCTCAAGCTCCTAGGTTGCCATCTAATTTTAAGGAGTATGACTCAGTAGAAAAATTATGTGCCACTCTTGCTAAGATATATTTGTGGGAATTACTTCAAACTTCCCCGAAATATCATGAGGCATTGCAAAAGGCTTTATCTACTCTTCTTGCTTCGCCTCCTAATCAAGAGAACATTCATTCTATTTTGGAGTGCATGCATACTATTCCTTCTATACCTCCTATTGTGTTTTATGATGATGATTTACCTTCCCTTGAGGTGCAGAATCAATATGATGCTCTTATGGTTGTTGTTTCTATAAATCAGAGTATCATTCAAATAACATTAATAGATAATGGATATGGGCTTAATGTTTGTAGCATGGATATTCTTAAGGCAATTAAGGTTGGTCTCACAACTATTTAACCTGATAATGTCCCTATTCGTGGATTTGACAATATTGCAAAGAGAACTTTGGGCAATATTACCTTACCCGTTGAAGTGGGTCCATATATTCTTAATACACCTATTCATGTTATGCCTAGACCTCTCAATTATAACCTTCTTATAGGAAGACCTTGGTTACATACTATGCATGTAGTTCCTTCTACTCTTCATCGCAAGGTTAGGTTCATTTATAACAATTTGATGTACACGTTACATGCAGATGATGCATTGAATTCTTGCCTAAATGCAGAATATATTAAAATATCTGAGCCTCTTCAACCAAGCAAAGAGATTGAAAAACAACCTGAGATTAAACAAACAGAGGCTCCATCTTCTTCTTTAACTGAGGATGATTGGGGAACATTGGACTTTAATCCTACTTTCATTGGAGAATATAAGGTCTCTGATTTGGAATTCATGAAACAAAAAAGTGAATTTGAAAAATAAGTGTTTACTCCATCTCCTCTTTTTGAGGAATTAAAGAGTAACTTTGTTGTTGCCTTGATTGAAGAAATAATTGAAACAATAAAACCTGATTGCTATGACATCGTGACATATGTCACTCCTTGGAATCCATCTGATATGGCTGATAGATATGGTTCTAGTTATCATTTACTCAATAAATTAGGATTTAATGGGAAAGGATGTGGTAAATATGAGCAAGGTATACAAGTACCTTTGGATAATGAAATTTGTGATTATACTTATGGATTGGGATTCAATCCTAACAAACAACCATCAGCTTTTCCTCTCAATGTTAATCATATCTGTGGTGGACATTTGAAGTTGGTTAACCCACTCTTTGACATTAATCAAAGACCTACCTTGGATATTTTTCCCGAAGATGAAGTCTTAGCAGATTTTTTAGGGGTTTATGAGGATATACCTACATTTTATCACAAATGATAGAAACCTTATTGTTTAAGTACATAAGCTTATTTTGGAGAACATGATGAACAAAATATTTCTTTTTTACTGATGGATTCTCTGATACAAAGTGATTTTCTAATGACTAAGACTGTTGAGATTCAAATGGATGAAAAAGATTCTGAAAAGATGATAAAAATTGGGAAATGTTTGAATCAGGATGAACGTGACAGTTGGTTTCCCTTTTACTTGAATTTAAAGACATTTTTGCTTGGACATATTCGGATATGCTGGGTATAGATTCTAAGATTGTTACTCACAATATTGTTTTTAAATCGAATGTTAAACCTGTGAAGAAGAAAATTTGAAAGATGAATCCACGAATTGCTTCATTAGTTAAAGCTAAAATTGAAAGATTATTGGATTCTGGATTCATCCGCTCTATTGATTACTCAAACTAGATTTAAAATATTGTGCTCATTTCAAAAGGAGAAAATAAGATAAGAATGTGCAATAAATTTAGAGACTTAAATAAAGCATCCTTAAAAGATGATTTTATGTTACCTAATATTGATATGATTGTGGATTCGATAGCGGGTCATACTTTATTATCTTTCATGGGTGACTTTTCTGGATATGATCAAATTTTTATTCCTCCTAAAGATCAATTTAAGACAATATTTATAACACCTTGGGGAACATTTTGTTGGGTTATGATGCCTTTTGGATTAAAAAATGTGGGAGCAACTTATCAATGGGCTATGACCTTGATTTTTCATGATTACATTTGTAAGATTCTTGAGGATTATGTGGATGATATCTTGGAAAAATCTATACAAAGCGAAGATCATGTTAATATTTTATGACATATATTTGAAAGAATTAGAAGTTACAATATGAGGTTAAATCCTAAGAAATGTATTTTTGGAGTTGATTCCGGTAAATTATTAGGATTTATAATATCTAAGCGAGGCATAGAGGTAGATACTAAAAAGATTGAAGCTACTGTTAATATGCCTCCTAAGAATATTTCTCAATTATGAAGTTTACAAGGAAAAATTCAAGCTATTCGTCGCTTTGTTTCTAACTTAGCTGATAGGACTGTTCCTTTAACTACCTTTCTTAGAAAGGATACCACTTTCTCTTGGAATGACGAATGTAAAAAATATTTTGAGCAATTTAGGGAGTATCTCTCCAATCCTCCTATTTTGCAATGAGCTCAATTTGATAAACCCTTTTATCTATATACTTCAACCACTCCGAAGGCGGTGAGTGCATTGCCAACTCAGTATGATAGTGAAGGTAAGGAAAGACATGTGTACTACATTAGTCGGACTTTACTCGATTATGAAACAAGATACACAGATTTGGAAAGACAATGCTTAGCCATGGTTTATGCTTGTCAAAAACTCAGGCATTATCTCTTAAATGTTGAGGTTAATGTGATTGTTAAATTTGATCCTTTGAAACATCTTTTCTCAAAAACTAATCTCTCTGACTGTCTTGCAAAGTGGGTGATGTTACTTACAGAATTTGATCTTAATTTTATTTCTCAAAAGTCAATTAAAGGACAAGCTTTAATAGATTATTTAGCTTAATCTCCTTATCCTCGTCCCAATGTGTGCTTTGCTTCAATAGAATTCCCTGATGAAAACATTATAGCCATTAAATAGGATGATGTTTGGGAATTACATTTTGATGGATCTAGATGTAAGACAGGTTCTGGTGTTGGTATTATCTTGATGCAGGAGCATTTCAGGTCCTTGGCAATCCTGTGTCACCAAAAACATATTTGAAGTTTTGTATGTGTTGCTCAGTTCCTTCTTTGACCGAGTTGGTTCGGTGTCGCTTGATTTCCCTTATTCGCCGGTGTTGGTCGATTATCTCTCTAGCACTCGATATTTCCCTGGCACTCAGTGATGCTTGTCTGGCACTTAGTTTCCTTGCTTAGTGAGTTGTTTATTTTGGATTTCTTTTGAGGCTGATTTGTGCATTTAATTTGGGTCATGGATTTAATGCTAGTATCCTTCATTAGCAAGTGTGTGGACCTAAATTTGGTCGTTCCTTCTGTTATTTATGGATTTGAAGGCTGACTCAGTTTGGTAGCCTCTTGTATAAATGTAGTTGTTTGGTTAGAGTTTAGGGAGTCAATTTGAAGGTAGTTTTGATAGAAGTTAGAAGATATAAGATTAGAGATTGTTGGTAGATCCTCGCATGTTGGAGGACTTCTATACTTGATTATAATATCTTGCCTAAATTGGGAAGGCCTTACAGCCTGACATGTATGAATCTATTTGAAGATAATATATGAAAGTGATCTGCATTCTCTCTCTCACTGTTGTGTGTTGTTGCATCCGCGTGTTGTTCTGCAAGGTGGATTTGGTTAGGGTGAGCCTTTGGCCCCTCACTATATACTCCCTTGCGTTAGGTGGTATCAGAGTGAGGTGAGTTCTAGATCTAGGTTTAAAGGTTCCTTCTTGTGAATCCCTAGTTGATTTATTATGGGGTAGCAAATTGTGATATGACCTGTAATTGCAAAGGGTTTTCAAGATGGTTTGTGGGAGATGAGATGTGAATCCAGGATTGGCAGACATGTTGAGACAACTTGCTACTAGGTTAGAAGTTGTTGAAACAACCTAGAGAAGAGGAAGACATCTTGAAGATGTTAGTGATGATGAAGTTGAGGTGGAACAAGGTGATGTAGAACCTGCACCTATGATGGATCAGGGTGAGGAAAGATTCTTTAAGGCTTTGACAAGTCCAAAGTCTACATCACACTTTAATCCTCCTAAGTATAGTGGAAAATTGGATTTTGATGAATTGGTGGATTGGATCATTGAGATGGAAAAGTATTTTGAATATGAGAATGTACTTGAGGAAAAGAAGGTGAGATTTGCAAGAACAAAGTTGAAAAGTCATGCATCCTTATGGTGGGAACATTTGTAGCTAGACAGAAAGAGGAAAGGCAAGGACAAAATCAAGGTATGGAATAAAATGGTGAATAAATTGAAAGGAAAGTTCTTACCTTGTAATTATCAGATTAACCTAGTTAGGAAAATGTAAAGTTTGAGGCAGAAAGATAGCTTGGTAAAAGAATATACTGAGGAATTCTATAGATTAGATATCAAATTTGAACATGATGAAGATGATGTGGAAAGAATTTCTAGATACCTGAATGGTTTGAGAGTTTCCATCCATGAAAAAATCAGTATGGTTAAATTAGAGAACATTGAAGAGGCTTATCAATTTGCTTTGAAATCTGAGGAGAAATTAAACAAAAGACATGAACAAAGACAAAGAGGTAGAGGTGGTAGATTCCCTAGAGGAAGGGGTAGATCATATGGTGAAAATAGTAGATCTAAACTTGAAAAGCCAAATTTGGATAAAGTCAAGACTGAGTGGAAAGGTGAAAGTTCATCTAGAGGAAGAGGTAGTAACTACCGAGGTGGTTATAATAGAGGTGGTTTCCGAGAAACTTGTTACAATTGTGGAGAAGAAGGACATAGGTCATTTGAGTGTACACATGCAAGTAAGAAGGTCAATAGCAGTAGAAATGCTCTGGTGCAAGAAGAGTCACCAAATGAACCTGAGAAGGAAAATAACTTGATGGTGAGGAGAGCACTTTAGAGTGAAAGTAATAAGGAAGATCCAGTAAGGAAAAGCTTGTTCAAGACTAGATGTAGAGTTTCTAATAAAGTTTGGAAGGTAATTATTGGCAGTGGTAGCTTGGAGAATCTGGCATCTGAGGAAATGGTCACAAAATTGCAGTTGAAAATATTGGAACATCTGAAGCCCTATCAGATTTCATGGATCAAAGATGAGCATACAGTCTTGGTAAGTGAACAATATTATGTGAATTTGAAAATTGGGAAGTACTATGATAAGGTGTTGTGTGATATCATGCCTATGGATTGTTGTCATATTTTGTTGGGTAGACCTTGGCAATACAATAGACATGCTATATATGATGGGAGATTGCATACGTATACTATTTGGGCTGATGGAAGAAGACAAATCTTGTTACATTTGATTGAAGAACCTGTTAATAATGTTTGCACATCTGTGAAATTTTGCTTGATGGAAGTAAGAAAGTTTTTTAAGGATTTGAAAAAGAATGATGTATGTTTTGCTGTGATTCCTAACAAACCAAGTAAGAAAACAAAGGATAGTGTCCCTGAGGAGATTGATAAGTTACTCAATGAGTATAGTGATATCATTTCTGATAACGTACCTGATGGTTTGCCATAAAAAAGAAGCATTGATCATTGTATTGATCTAATCTATGGAGATAGTTTACCGAATAAGGCACCTCATCAGTTGACACCTATCGAGAATCAGGAATTGAACCGATAGATTCAGGAATTGTTGGAGAAAGGTTTGATCAGAGAAAGTTTGAGTCCTTGTGTAGTACCTTTTGTATTGGCACCTAAGAAGAATGGAGAATGGAGAATGTGTATTGATTATAGAGCAATCAACAAGATAACATTGAAATATAGGTTTCCTATACCGAGAATGGATGACATAATGGAAAGTTTGACTAAAGAAAGGTATTTTACCAAAATTGATTTGAAAAGTGGGTATCATCATATCAGAATTAGAGAAGGTGATGAATGGAAGACTTCTTTCAAGACAAAAGAAGGTTTGTATGAGTGGTTGGTTATGCCTTTTGGTTTAACTAATGCACCGAGTACATTTATGAGGTTGATGAATGAAGTTATAAAGAAATTATTGGGTAAGTTTGTGATTGTATATCTTGATGATATTCTAATATTCAGTAAGACCAGAGAAGAACATTTGTTGCATGTTAGACAAGTTTTGCAGAGGTTGAAAGAAGAAAAGTTGTTGATAAATCTGGAAAAGTGTTCATTCATGAAAGAGGAGATTGTGTATTTGGGATTTGTGATTTCAGTTGATGGTTTGAAGATGGATCTTGAAAAGGTTGAAGCTATTTTGAATTGGCCTACACCTGAAAATGCTATTGAGGTAAGATCATTTCATAGATTGGTAAGTTTTTACCGAAATTTTATAAGGAATTTCAGTTCAATTTGTAATGCTATGACTGAGACTATGAGAGGAGACAAAAGAGAATTCAAGTGGACACATGGAGCTGATAAAAGTTCTAAGACTCTAAAGCAAAAGGTTGTTGAATTGCCTATTTTGGCATTGCCTGATTTTGATAAGGTATTTCAAGTGGAATGTGATGCGAGTGGAAGTGCAATTGGAGCTATGTTGAGTCAAGAAGGTAAACTTGTTGCTTTCTTTAGTGAAAAGTTGAATGACATAAGGAGAAAATATTCTGTGTATGATCAAGAATTCTATGTTATTGTTCAAGCCCTAAAGAAATGGAGACAGTATTTGATACTGAGTGAGTTTGTGTTGTATACCGATCATAAGGCTTTACAGTATTTGGGTAGTCAGAATAAGTTGAATTAGAGACATATGAAATGGGTTGAGTACTTGCAAAGTTATACATTTGTGATAAAGCATAAGAGTGGAGTCACTAACCGAGCTATTGATACATTGAGTAGGAGATCTTTGATGACTGAGATGAAAATTCAAGTTCTTGGTTTTGATGAGATGCGATATTCTTATGAAGTTGATCCTAATTTTCTGAGCCGTGGAGAAAGTGTAGAGCACCTATTCAAGATCAACTGAGTACTAAATGGTAAGAATATTTTAATCAGGAAGGTATGTTGTTCAAAGGTATTTAGTTATGTATATCGAGAGGACCAATGAGAACTAATTTGATAAAGGAGAAACATAGTAGTGGTTTTGCTGGACATTTTGGAATTGACAAAACTTTGAATTTTCTTAAGGAGAAATACTATTGGCCACAGTTGTATAAAGATGTTTAGAAATTTTTGAAAAGTTGTGGAGTTTGTCAAGTTGCAAAAGGAGTAAGTTAGAATACTGGATTGTATACACCGATTGTTGTTCTTGAGAAACCTTGGATTGACATTAGTATGAATTTTGTTCTTGGCTTATCGAAGACAGTAAGAGTTAATGATTCTATATTTGTTGTTGTGGATAGATTTTATAAAATGACACATTTTATACCTTGTAGAAAGACATCAGATGCAGTACATGTAGCAAATCATTTATTTAAGGAAATTGTCAAATTGCATGGATTACCGAGGAGTATTATCTCTGACCAAGATAGTAAATTTGTTGGATAATTTTGGAAGACTCTTTGGAGAAAGTTTGGCACTGAGTTGAAATATAGTTCTACATTTCACCCACAAACTGATAGGTAGACAAAAGTTGTGAATAAAAGTTTGGGAATCTTTTGAGATATTTAGTTGGAGACACACCAAGTAATTGGGATTCTGTATTGGCACAAGCAGAGTTTGCATACAATAATTTAGTGAATAGGAGTATTGGGAAAATATCTTTTGAGATTGTAAATGGCATACAACGGAGAGGTATATCTGATTTGAGGGATATTGCTAATGAAAGAAAGAGAAGTGTTGAAGGAGTAAAATTTACTCAGTACATGAAGACATTGCATGAAGATGTGAAATACAAATTAGAAAAGAGTAATCATAAATATAAAGACAGAGTTGATTGATCAAGAAGACATAAGACTTTTGATGTTGGTGATGAAGTGATGGTTCATTTGAAGAAAGGTAGATTTCCTGTTGGAACATATATGGGAAACTAAAAATGAAGAAGTTTGGACCTTGCAAAATTTTGAGGAAGTTTGACAGTGGGAATGCATATGAGATTGAGTTACCTGATGACATGGATATATCACCTATATTCAACATTACCGATTTGTATGAGTATCATGAACCTGATGAAGACATGATAGTACCGATGGAATATCCTAAGAAGCAGATAGAAGAAGTAGAGCATATCTTGGAGCAAAAAATTGATAGAAGTACAAGATAAAAATAGTATATAGAATATCTGGTAAAGTGGAAGAATAGATCGATTGAAGACAGTTCATGGATTTCACAATCTGAGTTAGATTTAGCTTAGGTTGTACCCACTTAATGATTCAGAGAATCATTTCAAAATAACCCTAAGTGTCTGATGCAGGAGCATCTCGGGTCCTTGGCAATCTTGTGTCACCAAAAACATATTTGAAGTTTTGTCTGTGTTACTCAGTTCCTTCTTTGACTGAGTTGGTTTTGTGTTGCTTAGTTTCCTTTGTTCATTGGTGTTGGTCGGTTATCTCTCTAGCGCTCGGTATTTCCCTGGCACTCGATGATGCTTGTTTGGCACTCGGTTTCCTTGCTTACCGAGTTGTTTGTTTTGGATTTCTTTTGAGGCCAACTTGTGCATTTAATTTGGGTCACAAATTTAATGCTAGTATCCTTCATTGGGAAGTGTGTGGACCTAGATCTAGTCATTCCTTCTATGATTTATGGATCTGAAGGCCAACTCAATTCGGTAGCCTCTTGTATAAATGTAGTTGTTTGGTTAGAGTTTAGGCAGTTAGTTTGAAGGAAGTTTTGATAGAAGTTAGAAGACAGAAGATTAGAGATTGATGGAAAATCCTCACATGTTGGAGGACTTCTGTACTTGATTGTAATATCTGGCCTAAATTGGGAAGGCCTTATAGCCTGACATGTATGAATCTATTTGAAGATAATATATGAAAGTGATCTGCATTCTCTCTCTCACTATTGTGTGTTGTTGCTTCTGCGTGTTGTTCTGTAAGGTGGATCTGGTTAGGGTGAGCCTTTGGCCCCTCGCTATATCCTCCCTTGCATCATATCTTGATCTCTCCTATGAAGAAACTAATCCCTCTATCGTATAAAATAACCTTTCCTTATACTAACAATATTGTAGAATATGAAGCTCTTATAGCTAGCCTATGAGCAGCTTTGTCCCTTAACATTAAACACTTGCAAATTTATGGAGATTCAAAATTGATTGTAGAATAGATTAAAGGAGGTTATCAGACTAAGAATGATAAAATGACACAATACAGAGATTTGGCTCTTGAGGTGCTTTCACAATTCTCTTCTTATACGATTCAAACTTTACCTAGGAAGGATAATCGACATGTAGACGCCATGGCAAGTGTAACTTCTTTGGTTTGTCTTGGAAATAATGCTAAAAAATTTCAATTTACTATACAAACTCTTAAAAATCCTACAATTTCTGATAAGGTTACCTTTGACTATTTCAATTTGCATTTGGATGAATGGTATTCTCATATCTTTCATTTTTTTGAAAGATGGTACTTTTCTTGAATCGGCAACAAGGAACTTGTGTAATCATGTTAGGAATCTTGCAACACATTATATTATTTTAGGAGGCACACTTTACAAACACTCTTATGAAGGATTATTATTAAGATGTCTTGCTAGAACTAAAATTTCGGTAGCTTTGGAAAAAGCCCATTCTGGTTCTTGTGGGGGACATTTTGGTGGAAAATATCTAGTCAATAAACTTCTTGGATTGTGATATTATTGGAAAACAATGGAACAAGATTCTTTTTTTTTTTGTTAAGAAGTGTCCTCAATGTCAGCAACATAGTAATTTCAAATCTATTAGATTCCACAATCCATGCATATAATATTTTAGTTTCTAGATTCGATTGTGTAGATTTTTTTCATCAACATTTCGGATCATACTACATGATCCATGTTCTTCTTACTCTCTGGCATCTTGATGATGGATCATGTAGTATGATCTGAAACGTTGATGAAAAAAATCTACACAATCAAATCCAAAAACTACAATATAACATAGTAATTTGATTTATGCTCCTACTCGTGAGCTTCGTAATCAAGTTTCTCCATGGCCTTTTAGTATTTGGGGTTTTAACCTTATTGGAAAAATATCACCAGCTTCTTCTCAAGGACATACATACATCCTGACTACTATAGATTACTTTACGAAGTGGGTGGAAGTTATCCCTCTTCGTTCAACAATTGCGGATGTTATTTGTGATTTCATCCTTAACAATATTATAACAAGATTTGGTATTCCTTCGATGATAGTTTCAGATAATGGTACATCTTTTAAGAACAAATAAGTCATGAAATTCTTGGAGAAATATCAAATTCAACATAGATTTTTGAATCCTTACCATCCTCAATATAATGGTCAAGCTGAAGCATCAAATAAAATCATTGAACAAATATTGCGAAAAATAATTAATAAGCATGCAAATGATTGGCATACCCAACTGACCTATGCTTTATGGGCTTATAGGACTAGTGTTCGTATTGACACAGGTACTTCTCCTTACAATATTGTCTATGGTACCAACGTTATTATGCCTTTGGAATTAGAGATACCTTCTTTACATGTTTCATTGCATGGGATAATTGACAAAGATACATTTCGGGAACAACGATTACAAGAATTGGAAATGTTGGATGAATAATGATTACATGCTTTGGAACATATAAAAAGCTTATCATAAATCTCTTCAGAAGTAGTATAATCATAAAGTAATTTAACGATCATTTTCAATAGGTGATTTAGTTTTATATGAGAATCAACGAAATGTGAATGCTTTACCTAGTGAAAAAGGAAATTTTAGCCCTAATTGACTTGGACCTTTTGTTGTAATTGAGGACTTTGGTTCAGGTGCTTATAAAATTGATGATATGGATGGTGTTTCTTTTAAGGAACCTATCACTATTATGCATCTCAAACGTTATTATCCTTAATTTATCTTTCTTTTCATGTATATTTATGTATTCCTTATAAAATATGTTTGTTTTATAAGTTATGTGGTTTTAGCAAATTACATTTGAATACATTTATGCATGTTCTTTCTTTCTGTTAAGTTTTATGCTATTTGATGAAAATATAGTAATCAAACATAGAATTAACTAGTAGAGAAAGTTTTTCATTCATAAAATCTTTTAGAGTTTTGATACATATGTGGCACAAGGCCCTATCTATCACTCTGTCTATCTCTATGTGTTGATGGTCGATGACTCCTAGATCTCTTTGATCTATGATAAGAGGTTGTAGATATGTGTCTAGTAGTCTGTGAGTGGCTCCTTGATATGCTCATGTCACACATGCACTCCTGGGCCCTTTGTAGGTCCACCATCAGTCTATATTCTCTCTCCTTGCATAACCTTAGCTCTCGTTGGACACAAGCAAAGATATCAGCATGCCTGTCGAGATCTCTGTGACCAATGGAAGACTCTTGCTTGCTCGTTGGTAGTCGGTAGGATATACATGTATCCTTCAGAACCTTGGATACAAAACTCCTCCACTCTGCCACACTAGTTGCAGAATGGAAACATATTTATTTTTTAGTTGTAATACCCCAAAAATGGGCTATAAGTTCATTAATCTCCTACATCTTCAATTCGAATGAAATCGACATCAAAGTCCTAATCTAAGGCACATCTAAACATCATCGAATCATAATTGATTATCTTAAATTCTACATCGGGGAATATTCCTAGTAATATTCCTAATCATCATAATTATCTTTAATTTTATAATTATTTGGCAATAAATCACATTTATCCTAAAATTTGATTAATTAAATATTTTTCATATTTAATTAATTAGATTTAATATTTGCCACTTAATTGTTTAATTAAATTTAATTATATCTATTATTACTTATATTATTTAATTTTGACAATAAATCAAAATTCTTATGAATAATTGATTAAATTCTTATTTAATTAATTAAAGCATGTTGTCATTATTTAATAATATAATTTTTAATAAAAGTTTGGTAAAATAGTTAATTAACCCATAAATTAATTATTTTATTTCAAAAAGCAGTTAAGTTGAGAATAAATCATTTTATTTATTTATTAAATCATAATTATCCATGTGCACATTCAAGGACCAGTTAAACTCAAAATTGGAAAATCAATGCAAGTTGTTAGCTTTTTGAAACTCAACATCTTTTTGAGTTTTAAAGTTGATCTAAACTTCTAATTCAAGTTGAACTGTGCTTTTGCATGATTTTTGTGACTTAATTATCTTTATTTAAAAATAACTCAAAAATTAAGTTGAGTTAATTGAGTGATTTATGGCTTTTTCTCATGCACCTCCAAAGCCTTGGATTTCTATAAAAACAAGGCTCAGCTCTTCATAATTCATCTCATATTTTGCACAATCACGCAGGAGAATTGGAGGCTGAGGAATCAACTTGCGAATTCAAAGCTTTGTGAGATCAATTTCAATTGCATAGCTTTTATATCTTAGCATAGAATTTCATAGTTTTCATATCATTGTTAGAATCTTCATTGTTAGATCATTTAGCATCTATAGCATATCAGTTTATCATTCTTATTGCATAGAAAATATCAAAAATATAGATTAATTGCATTCAATCTCATATCTAGATCAATTGCATTCAAATCCTTCATTTAGGTGTCATCTAGGTCACTGATCTCGATTACAATCTGAGAACATCAATCTCGCACCTACTAGAAGGCAATAAATCGCTTGGTTAGAGTAGATTTCAATTTTGCACGATTTTGATTATAGCTAACCTCTAATGTTTTACTGAAGTGTTGTGTCTATAGATTAGGTACAATTTTCACACACACATTTCTGGCGCCCACCGTGGGGCAACCCACCTTTGCATGCTGGTTTTGATTTTTTTGGGAGCTAAAACCCCAAAGTTTCAAAGATTTAATTTTATCTCCCAAAAAGCTTAGATTTTTGGTCTAAATTTTTTTTTGCAAGTTGGTGACATATTAGAGAAGCTACAATAAAAAATTTAGAATTTTCTGAGATGTTTTAAATTTTTAATAATTTTTTCTTCAAATTCTTAAAAAAATTAATATCTGACGCAAATCAGCATATTTTTCAAAAAAAATTATATTTTCAAAAAGCTCTTTAAATTATACAAGGGGTCCATTCTTTTTGTTTTAAATTTGGACATGATATAATAGCTCAAATAGTCAATTTACAAAAACTGGTTTGTTTTGATAAAATAGGTCTCTAGGGCACAAATGAAGAGATTTTTCTAAAAATTTTGCATTTTTTGAAAGTTCTCTATTTTTTAGCAGGGGTCTCTATTCTGAATTTCTATTTTTGTGGCCAAAATCATATCAAAAAAAATAGATCTTGTTGACTAGGTCAAATGCAGCAAAAAAAATAAAGTTTTGTGATGGGTATGCACTTATTTTTTTTACATGATTCAATAAATGATATGAGTTGTCATTTGGGTTAATTTTTGGTTATTATTACTAATAATAATTGATTTTTAGAGCTAACCCTATGGTTTTCATAAGTTGAATATATTTTGCATATCTTGTTTGCTTGTTTGCTTGTTGGAGAGTTCGTCACTTGCTTGCATAGAAAAGCTCAACAAAAATTGCTAAAAATCAAGTAAAATCTACTAAGCGCGTTGCGAAGATCCTAGGTATTCTCCTTCATCTAATAATATTTTGATTTGGGACTTAAAATAAATCTCTTATGTGTCAAGCTTGTGTGCATCTTTTCATGTTTTTGATCTATTTCTACACACTTGCATAATTGATACTAGGTTGTGAACCCTTAAGGATTCATTAAGTAGTTTTAGAATACTTGTGATTGATCTTGATTGCTATCTTGGGTTATTGGACTCGCTAATCCGTCGGCCCCTCATTTCCGCCCCGTGGTTGCAATTTCAGCGCCATAAAGGGGAGGGGTCAACAAGACAGAAGCGTTAAGTGTTCCACTTGGCAACCCTTTTGTGCTTTTAGGAACTCACTTGTTTTCTAAGTTGGGGACTCATTTTTAGCTTGTGTGAGGTGTTAAGTGTTCCACCTTGTGGACTCATCTCATATTCGCTTTAAGCGTTAAGTGTTCCTCTTTCTGCTTTTTGAGTACTTTTGGTAGATTTGCTTTCGGGAATATATCTGTGCTCACATAGTAATTAGGCCCTATGAACACTATTTGTGATTCTTGAGAGATTGGATTCCTAACGAAATCCTTCCTTGACGATGGAATCCTTGTAGGTAGGGAGGATACTTAGTGTGTTTCACATTCAACTTGGTTAGTGAGTCTTCTCTTATTGATCGACACATTCTCTCTTCGGAGAGGTTGATAGATCACGTGGGGTTGATATCATGAGCTTTGGTGAATCAAAATTGGTCAGTGTGTCTTCTCTTATTGATTGATACATTCTCTCCCCGGAGAGGTTGATAGATCACGTGGAGTTGATATCACAGACCTTGGTGGAACAAAACTTTGTCTTAGCGTGTCGAATTAATCTGCTTGTTTTATTTGGGTTAAAAGTGAAGAGGTGTTAAAACTTTGAATCTGGAACCAAGTCCCCTTGTGGTATAAATCTGTGAGTCACCTTTAGAGAGGGTTAACCGTAGCAGACAATCCCTTCACAGGTCAAATTGCATTGATGGAACCTCAAGCGGTAATAGCTATTTTCACCATGGTAGTGACAGCCGCTATATAAATGTCCTTGTGGAAGAAATCTCCACAGGTATGGTTCATTGTTGGGTTGTCAGATCTCCCTAGCAACTCTTGAAGATTAAGTTCTCGGACTGTGTCAAAACCCTGGTGCGCCAGGATTGGAGTTCACCCCTTTGAATCATAAAAGTTGCAGAGTCAAGCCATTACTAAAAACACTAGAGAGGCCAATTTTTTATTTTCAAGTATATGTGTGTTATTGCAAAACTTTTCAAAACATACACAATTAGTACTCTCAGGGATTAGCACAATTTGGTCACTTGATTGTTCATGCGCAAGGTTGCTTTTGCCCTTGTTCATTATTTTCAGACGTGCTTGGAATCACTTGCTTGTTGTTCTGCGTGCTTGTTTATCTACTTGGCTATTAAAAATGATCAAATTTGGTATAACCTTCAAAATCTGGACAGTACAATTTGCAAACAATCCAAAACTGAAGACCTTAAATTTTGCAAAAATTGATGTAAAATCTTTCTGGAGTCAAAAGTCGTATGAGTTTTGTCAAGTGTCATTTCAGTATTGCCCATCTATTGTACGATTGAGAACCCAGTGTCGTACGAGTTTTCAAACCAGCAAATTCAAGAAAGTCAAAACCCTGTTAGCAACTATCGTACGAGTTTTATCAACTGTCATTTCATTGCTACCCAACTGTCATACGAGTTTAGCAACTGTCATTTCATAGACTACCCAGTGTCGTACGAGTCTGCAGAGTGTCGTTTGGAAAAATTTGAGAGAGTTGTCAAAAATTGTCAAATTGCAAGATATCCAATGTTTCCAGCCTAGTTCCAGAATCTGTCAAAAATATCATTGTGTCAAGAACAAATCAATAGCTATTGAAAATCAGTACACATGTCTCAAAGAATCAGTACACATGAGGAAGAAATTCTGATCGCCGCTATGATGAAGCAGCTGCAAGCTATGCAAGTCCATCTTGACAAACTTGAGAAAGAAAAGGAACCTCTATACTCTTTTCCATTTGATAAAGACTTGTACATGTCACCATGCCCCTGGAAAAAATTTGAGCAATATGATACCTCTTCCATGGAGAGTGACACATCTAGCTTTGGAGACTATGATGACTATGATGACAGACAATGTAATGATACCTATGACACCTCTGTTCCTAAGAGTCCTCCTCATCGTTCATTCTTGCTTACTACAAATGGGCTGTCACATTGGATAGATCGTGATGGTGATCCATATGATTCTAATTTTGAAAGAGACTTTGATGGCTTTTGTGGACAATACCTTGATGATGATCCATCTACTACTGCTGAGGACTATAAAATGCATCGTGCTAGCTTGAAACGTCAATACTATAAGGATCTCTCCTCTAAGAACTCTCAGGCTGAAAATAAAGATTACACTCTCAAGCAAGATCATGTTAATGTTGGACCTTTGTCTTGTGATGGTTCCCTTCCATCCCATACTTCCTCCAATACCCATACATTTTCTAAAGCTTCTGAGTCTTCCAAATTTTTCACAAAACCTTCATCCGACACAAGCCCTGATACTTTTCATGCGGTTCTCTATAGTTATCCTCCAGGGCTACCTCTTAAAGAAACTCAAGCTATCCTTCACTTGGCTGCAAATACTTTCAATGATGATAAACCTAAAGATTCTAAGCCTTCATATGCTATAATCCCTACTTCAGCTAGTCCTCCACCATCTCTTCCAAAGTCTTCCATACAATCCCAACATGCTTCCTTGTCCTTAGAAGTGGCTCCATGTCAAGAGGATTCCAAAAATGATGAAGAAAAGAACATAAAGAAAGATCAAGATCAAGAACCCTCCATTTCATCCACTTCTTTTCCCGATGTCTCTTATCCGCTTCATGGTTCTTTTGATCCTATACACCCTTTTTCATAAATTCCACCATGTCTTAAGTCTTCTCCTAAGCAAGATCAAGCTACTACTCACACTGTTGAGCTTATTGACAATCAAAATGACCTTACTACACTTGTGCTTTCCAAAGATGATACTTCCATTAAGGTTGGTAAAAATAGTGTTGTTACTTCCAATGTTAAGCCTATTAAAAATCAAGAGAAAAATTATGCGCTGGTGCTATCCAAAGATCCTTGTCAAGATCAAAGTCTTCCATCTTCTTGTTCTACCATTCCATGTTCACTTCCACTTTCTACTCTTCCTAAGTCTTTGCAAGCTTTGAACAATCCTATCAAAGAAGGTGCTCATATTCAAGATGTACTTGATTCTATTGAAAATTCTAATGCTCACTCTAAAGATGTTGATATCCTTGGTTGTCATATAGATGCTGATGAATTTATTGATTATCCTTTTGCATCTTCCACTTCCATCCTTGGACCTCTTCCACCACTACTAAGGGCTTCACGTCTTCCTTCCATCTTGGGTCCTTATGTCCCTTCACTTTCCCCTCCTAACTTTCCTAATTCGCCATCCATCTTGGGTCCTTACATACCTCCATCTCCTATCTTTCCTCAAGATCAACATAGATGCATACCCTTGAATCCTTTTCATCCACCCACCCATCTAAACCAGTCATCTCCTCCTTCTTCCACAAGTCCCAAGTCTTTTGGAAGTAACTTGAATGTTCAATACAAGAAAAAGAAGCAATACAAGAATCCATCAAAAAAAGAAAATCACCATGTCTCCTCTAAACGACATGGAGGCGTAAAGTCAAAAGAGATATCTAAGAAAAAAAATACAAGACAAGTATGGGTTCCAAAATTCATCATTGAAGATATTATCTCTAGATCATCAAAAGGAAATAAAAAGCCTACAGCTATATGGATTCCAAAGTCTCTCTTGAAAGAGTCTAGTGTTGAGCAAAAAGTGAAATTGACATTCAAGCTTCCAAAGGCTTCCACTTCATCTCCCTCCAAAAATATTCTTCCATTCCATGTGCCTAAACCACAACTTCTGCTATCCATTCGCCATATTCATTCACGTATTCCCTCATTCACATTTCCTCCACCCTCTCGCCACCCTTCAAGGTATGTGTTGATGTTGAGCTTGCCTTCCTTTCCATCTACCCTTTCACAATCTTTCCATGCATTATCCTTCTACCTTCTATCATTTTTCCTCATTTGCCTATTCCTCCTATCTTCCATCCTCACTCGCTTTACATAAAACCTTATCCTCCATTTTCCTCCTCCATATTCTTTTCCCTATCAGCATCTTTGAGCATATCATTTTGAATCCTTGGCATATCATGGTTTATCCTTTCAAGGAGCACTATCTAAAAAGCTTGCCTTCTTCCAAAAATTCAAAAATAAAATAAAATTGAAAATGTGCCTTGGTGAAAACCTGGAAACAGGCACCTTGGTAGCAAAAAGTAAAGAGAAATAAATTCGTCCTATGGTGAAAACCACTCCTTTGTGGCACCTTGGATAAGTACCATGATGAAAACCTGGCAATCAGGCATCATGCGTAGTTCTTCTACATATTTCATCCATTCCATCTTCTCTCTTTGATCTTGACAATGTTGATCTATACACGAACATTTGGCTATTTTGTGAGCTATCTTACGATGACCTTGTTTTCATTGCTTCCATGTTTAGCCTTCATATCCATCTTCCTCCATTCATTTTCGCCTATCGCTATCATTTTTCCCTTTGGTCTTGATCTAATAAAAAAAGAAAGAAAGAGTAAAACACGATGCTATGAAGCCTCTTGACATGTCTCCTCCTTTGGATTGCATCCTTTCCTGCTCTTGCATTACGATTTTGTGACTTATCCTATACTAGCCTTTCCCTACTTATCCAAATATGCTTTACATGACAATTTTTCCCTAGCTTGAGTATTCTTGAGGAGTTTTCCCTTGAGGATTTCTTCCCTTCATTCTCCTTCATTCTCTTGTCTTCCATCTCTTCCACCAGCTTGCTAATCCCTCTTGTTCTCCACCTTGCTAGACATTGGGACTGGACGATATGATCTTGCTTGGGAGTTTGCAAATGGAAAAAGATGCTATCAAGTATACCAAGTATCAGAACAATTATCAAAATCAGTATCAGAATCAATATTAGAACCAGTATCAGAACAATTATCAGAACAAGTATCACAACCAGTATCAAAACAAGTATCACAACCAGTATCAAAACAAGCATCAGAACCAGTATCAGAACAATTATCAGAATCAGTATCAAAATCAATATTAGAACTAGTATCAGAATAATTATCAGAATCAGTATCAGAATCAGTATCAGAACTAGTATCAGAACAATTATCAGAATTAGTATCAGAATCAGTATGAGAACCAGTATCAGAACTAGTATCAGAACAAGTATCAGAATGGGCCTACAGGACTAGTATCAGAACGCCTACAGGGGCTACACCTTTCGCTTTAGTTTATGGGTCTGAAGCAGTACTGCCTATTGAGGTTGAAATCCCATCACTCAGAATCATAATGCATGGACTTGTCACTGATGAAGACTACAGAGTGTCTAGGTTACAAGAACTTGAATTACTAGATGAGCGCAGACAAGCAGCGTATGATCATCTCAGAGTGTATCAGAAAAGAATATCTAGAGGCTACAACAAGAAAGTCAGACACAAAGAATTTCAGGTTGGTGATCTAGTGTTGAGAGAAAATCTTAAAAATCAATCACATCGAGAATGCAAGGGGAAGTTCAAACCCAATTGGCTGGGTCCCTTTGTTATCACTGCTACTTTTAGCTTTGGTGCCTATCAACTCTCAACGACTGAAGAAGAAAAGCTCCGAGAACCAATCAACGTTCTCCATCTGAAAAAATTCTACGCCTAAGGCATTTAGTCTATGGTTAAATATCCTGAAAAAATCTTAAAAATCTGAAAAAGTCCTGAAAAAATGAACATCTTGGTGAAAACCTAGCAATAGGTGCCTTGATGATTCACAAAAAATATCCAAAAATTAAAAAAAATACAAAAAAATAAAAAAAAGAAAAAAAAGTGCCTTGGTGAAAACTTGGAAATAGGCGCCTTGGTAGCAAAAATAGAATCTCTACCAAGATGGTGAAAACCTGGCAAACGGGCGCCACTTGTTCCAAAATGCTCCATCTATTAGCACAATCTTGGTCTTTCCTAGCTTTCAGTCTTGCTTTAGTTTGTACATATCTCCTGGTTTGTTTCTTCATATCCTAGTTTCAATAAGTCAGTTTGTACACCAATCAGCTCAAGCGTTTGTATCCTATCAATGTTCAAATTTGGGGGCAATCAATGTCATATCCTATGGTCTCCCATGTATCTTAGACATTTCCTATCCAGTTAGAGTCCTTTGAAGCTTCCAGTTGAGTCTGTCTGTCTGTCTCGTCTCCAGAAAGGATTTTGCATCTACAACAATCAAACATCAAAACTCAACTGAAAATAATTTGTGCTTTTCATGCTTTTATCTCCTTGTATGCTTGCTGATCCGCATTGAGATTTTTGCATATTGTGTCCCTTCGAGCTCTTCAATGATGTCTTTTACAGGATTTAGAGGGTGATGACTGGGGGCATAATCTTTTCTTTGTCTTCTGCTTGTATGTGAAAATCTAACAACTTTGGAAATTTTGGATTGAAATGGTGTCCGACTGTAAGAGCCTCTATCTCGAATTGGATGGCCATGCGTACCTCGACCATTGATACCCAAAAAATTCAAGGAAGTTTGATCTAACTATTGTCTTTTTGAAGTGAATTCTTTCTTCTACTGTGAAACGCGATCTTGCCTAAGGATGTGAACGATAAAGGGTCACTACGGGTAATTCACATTGGATTTAGAATGATCTCTTGACTGTTTGATGTGTTTGCAACGCAAGGCGTACTCAGGTCATCATGACGTGTATGTTTTGATGCTTGTACAAATTGCTATATCAAAATGGACATGATATTTAGGTCATCCTGGTGTTTGTGCCTTGATGCTTATATCTAATCTGACATTCTGAAAATAAAGTCAATATTCATATATCCATGGTTGTTGACCAGTGGGTGTTGTATTGATTCTTGTGCATACAAATCGATATTCATATGTCTATGGTTTCATGGCTAGTGGGCATTATATTGATTTATCCGGTTACCTAAAAGTTCAATGATGATAACAAATCGACACATGATCAGTGACTAGGTCCTAGGTCTTAGGTTGCATTTCATATTGCATGGTTCTTTGCATTTTTCATCTTTGCATGATCTCACAATGACTAAACGAACTTCAAAGCTTAAACAATTCTCCACTTGTCTCTTCAAATCTAACAAGAGCTGAATCCCACACGAAGGTTCCTCCAATGAAATAGCAAGTAGAATCCTTTTCAGGATCAAAATTGAAATCTGAGATCATTTATCTTATTCACTACTTGCATAATCAACCTTCAATTATCACAAAAATCCAGTATTCAACTTAACTGATTAGCTTTCATCAAACTATCAAAATTTCAACTTGGTCAACTATGGTCAACTCATGATCAAACCTAGTCAACCTTGGTCTCCAGGACCTCTAAACGATGTAGAATGCATTCACCGGACGTGTTTAACCACTTCTCAAATCAATTAACATCCTTCTAAACTCTCAACACTGACTTTTCTTGTCAGATTTTAATTTTAATCCCGAAGGGGGCATGGTATTGCATATCTTTCAAAGTCTGTAATCAAATTGGAAATCAATATCTTTCATCAGTAATCAAGACAATAATCACGTCTAGTTACTGATTCATAAAAAAGACCTCATTGCTCGGGGCAAATCTACCATCACTTGGGGCATATCAGATTCATCAAGATCCATATCAATTTGGTATTCTCCTAATCTTGTAAACTATATCAGTTTTTGCACCCATCGGTTCATTAGTGTTCTTCCCTTGGTTCTTTGGCAACTGAAGGATTCGGATGTGATACCTGCTAGTTCTGCTAAGACAATTGAGTCTAGAACGGGTCACTCACTTCTTTGCAATCCTAAGGTTTGGAATCAGGTGTTTTGACACTTTTTCGCAATCCGCGGTTCATTGCTGCTATAGTGAACATTATCTTTGGTCATTCAGGACCTATTATCTTCATATCAAATCAATATCAATCAACTTCTGTCTCATATCAATTATCAATTTCGCATCAGTTTCATATCTCTATCAAACACAGACTTTCTTTGAACCACTGCGCTTCGCACAGTAATTCAAAGAGGGGCAAAATGTAATACCCCAAAAATGGGCTATAAGTTCATTAATCTCCTACATCTTCAATTCGAATGAAATCGACATCAAAGTCCTAATCTAAGGCACATCTAAACATCATCGAATCATAATTGATTATCTTAAATTCTACATCGAAGAATATTCCTAGTAATATTCCTAATCATCATAATTATCTTTAATTTTATAATTATTTGGCAATAAATCACATTTATCCTAAAATTTGATTAATTAAATATTTTGCATATTTAATTAATTAGATTTAATATTTGCCACTTAATTGTTTAATTAAATTTAATTATATCTATTATTAATTGTATTATTTAATTTTGACAATAAATCAAAATTCTTATGAATAATTGATTAAATTCTTATTTAATTAATTAAAGCATGTTGTCATTATTTAATAATATAATTTTTAATAAAAATTTGGTAAAATAGTTAATTAACCCATAAATTAATTATTTTATTTCAAAAAGCAATTAAGTTGAGAATAAATCACTTTATTTATTTATTAAATCATAATTATCCATGTGCACATTCAAGGACCAGTGAAACTCAAAATTGGAAAATCAATGCAAGTTGTTAGCTTTTTGAAACTCAACATCTTTTCGAGTTTTAAAGTTGATCTAAACTTCTAATTCAAGTTGAACTGTGCTTTTGCATGATTTTTGTGACTTAATTATCTTTATTTAAAAATAACTCAAAAATCAAGTTGAGTTATTTGAGTGATTTATGGCTTTTTCTCATGCACCTCCAAAGCCTTGGATTTCTATAAAAACAAGGCTCAGCTCTTCATAATTCATCTCATATTTTGCACAATCACGCTGGAGAATTGGAGGCTAAGGAATCAACTTGCGAATTCAAAGCTTTGTGAGATCAATTTCAATTGCATAGCTTTTATATCTTAGCATAGAATTTCATAGTTTTCATATCATTGTTAGAATCTTCATTGTTAGATCATTTAGCATCCATAGCATATCAGTTTATCATTCTTATTGCATAGAAAATATCAAAAATATAGATTAATTGCATTCAATCTCATATCTAGATCAATTGCATTCAAATCCTTCATTTAGGTGTCGTCTAGGTCACTGATCTCGATTACAATCTGAGAACATCAATCTCGCACCTACTAGAAGGCAATAAATCGCTTGGTTAGAGTAGATTTCAATTTTGCATGATTTTGATTATAGCTAACCTCTAATGTTTTACTGAAGTGTTGTGTCTACAGATCAGGTACAATTTTCACACACACATTAGTACTCCTTTTAAATAAGTTATTTTTTTTCAAATCAATTTCATGTTTTATGTCTGGATCTCTCTCCTGAGCGTCACTGAAGGATCTTGATGGTGGGAGCATGGAGTGACTACTCTCTCCACGCTCATTATGTCTAGGTCTCATAGGTGGTGTCTCGGTGTGGGCGCGTAGAGGTTGTCATGATCTCAGTGGTGATGCGTGAAAAATATGCATATCCACACTAGCACTACCAGTTGGGGGCATCTCCTCTGCTCTCTCCTTTGCTCTCTCTTCCTCCATAGAGCCTCCCTTGGAGATGGGATCATCTTCATCTCTAAGATCCTCATCCTCCTCTATCATGACCATATCTTAGTGTGGCCTATTTGAGACGCCTGGATCACATGTGGGATAATCAGTAGGGAAGATGGGGTGGGTTCCCTTCAGACCCTAGTATCTGATGTAGTCTCGGCTGATGCCCAAATAGGCCACATCTGGTGTTACCTTTATATCCTCTGTCTCATATGCATCACTATCTGCCATGCCTGCTATTGATGGTCGACGTATGGCATCGGGTCTCTAATAATACCTCATTAGATGTGCATACAGAGGTATTGCTCTGCAGACTCTTTGTAAAAGATCGAACTATCTCATCAATCGATCATAGTAGTATGGCATCACTGTGTGACTCTGATGACCCTCTAGTAGCTTGTGCTGCTATGAGTGCCTCATCTAGTGTTGTGTATCTAGCCATTATGTCATGCGACATTAGGGTCTCCATATTACATATGTGCTTGGAATATGGTCTAGGCATGCCCTCTAGTAGAGGATATCTCTGTACTATCAAACATCTCTCACTGGATAGGCAAAGCCTCTCGGTGTACTAGCATCTACCATCACAGGAACACCTTGTGGTCATGTACATGTGAAATGCTCAAACAACCAGATTTGCAAAAGTGTGCATACCGTGAGACTCTCTCTCTGATATCGCACTAGCTGACATAGCTCGTGGTATAAGTGGGCTAGCATGTTGCAACCCCATAAGAAGATAATCCTGTCACTCTCTATCCTATGTACAAGATGGGTGAAAGGTGCTAAAAAATTGTACCCTTTGTGTTGGGTACCACAACCAAGGATAGTATACATAGCATCACTCTCTATACCAAAGGTGTAGGGCCTTCCAGTATGGATGATAAGGTGATCTGATTTGATTGGGTCTCCATCTGTGGAATCCATCCCAAATAATACTCTACATTTTCTAGGACATCCATAGGACCTCACTGCGCTCTTTGTTTGATAGGCTCACCTTGAATCAGAAGCTGCAAGATTCTGTAGACATCCTCTAGTATCATAGTGATCTCACCTGATGGAAGACAAAAGGAGCATGTATCCTCATTCCACCTCTTTATAAGAGATGATAACATGGCTCGATGAAGTCTAATATGTGGTAGGACTGTTACCCAGTATAGTCCTACATCTCTCAATAATTGCATCTCATCCTCGCTCATCTCAGATAGCTTCTCTCTTATGACTACTAGTAACCCTCCAAAGGGATGCTCTCGGAGATGAACCAGGTCTTATAAGCACAAACAAACATCATATCAACATTCTAGATCAATAAATCTATAAATCCAACTTGACTAGGTCAAGGTCGACCTTTTTGGGTCAAGGTCAACATAATTGGGTCAGGGTCGACCTTGCCTACAAAATTCAAGAATTTGAGAAGTACAAAAATCAATAACAACAAACTTGCCTCAGGAAGTAGTCGTCTGGTAGGTAGGCATTGTCTCAGGAGCTCCATGTGTGTCGCTCGAAGTTCTTCTCTAATTGGAATCCTTCTTTCTCTCTTCGAATCTGCAAATGGTAAGATTGAGTAAATATAAGTTATTTTTCCTTATTTATAGTCAAAATAGGGTTTTATTAGGGTTGAATCATGTTAAACGCGAATTTCCCTTCACATGCATTTAGATAGACATTCACTCTTTTCATCATAACTTGAGTTCAGTAACTCTATTTTCAGTGCTATCAGTGGCGTTGGAATCATGATTCAGATACCTAACCCCTTGAATCAGTTGAGGAAGGATGGGAATCCTCCTAATTGGTTTAGGAAAATACTTTCTCAACAAATTGCATATCCAGTGTGTAAAGTCATTCTTATCACCTTGTTTCACCATTCAGAAGTAGAAAGCTGAAATAGGGGGCATAAGGGGCTCTACGCACTTCTCAAACTCATTCTAGTAAGTCTTAGGTGATTTATAGATTTTCATTAACCTTGTGTACTACAAGTACTAACGGTTTTTTGCAGGATCTCTACATCAAGGACTTGGCTATATCCTTTTTATTTACTATGATGTTTTCTTACTTTAGCTTGCATATTCACATAGTGTCATATCTAAGCTAAAGTGGGGGTTAAATGTATCATCTTAAAATGGAAGCACTTCGATCTTGGTAGGTTTAGCACCCTCATTTAGTGCATTTATCATGATAGAATTGCATTTAGGATGCATTTGCACTTGATTCCTTCATTCTAGGTGAAATTAGGGTTAGGATCCTGATGATTCTCCTTGATTTCCCTTCTCTATGGCTCTATTTTCTAGGTAGAATCTAGGTATAGGTCCTCCTAACCTTCATCACTTTCATTTTAGGTCTCGGTGCCTTTTTCTGGCACTCTACCCTATTTTTTCACCATCTCCAAGTCTCTGGCCTGCCCCAAGACTTCCTATTCTCAAAAGTGACTGAGCCTAGACCTTTGGGTCAGGGTCGAGGTTGACCTTGACCCTTGTCAGGTTTTGGTCCCCATTTTCAAATTGTGGTCCCGGCGGGCCCCAAAATCAATGTCGGGCCTCTAAATCCGAATGCGAAAGGGTTTTAATTCAAAATTCATTTAATTATTTTCCCTCCTTAGTTGGTTATTGTGATTGGACCATAATTCAAGGTGAAATTTGAAGTATGGGCCCTTACATTACCCGAGGAGCCTCACCTTCAAATCTCTATATAAAGACTCTCTTTTGCCATCATTTACAACACAACAACACCAAGTATCCATCAAGTGGACACACAATCAATTGAAGGAAGCAAGAGATGGTGAAGTAATGATGTAAGATTGCAAGAGGATGATATAGAAGATCTAGATCTTGTTGACATCAAGCATTGTTGGAAAAACCATTATGGACATCCCTTTGGAGCAAGAAAGATCTCTTCTTCCTTGATCCACCTTTTTCAACATTCAAGCATTCAAGATACAATCATGGGGTAGCAATTACAGATTGTTAGTTTGGTAGGAGTACTTTAGCCTTGGGGGCTTGGTATGCTTTCTTTAACATATTCAAATCTATGCATTGTTTTCTCATATCAATTCATGCTAGGGTTTTTGTTAGGATTAACAAGGCAGAAATAACAATTATGTGCAAATATAACCAATATCAGAAAACAATAAACCACACGTAAGAGAACACAAGACACAAATATTTAACGTGGTTCACCCAATCCCTAGGCTACATCCACCAACAACGAGTCCAATATTTTATTATCCAATGATTACAACTTGATTACAATCTGTAATCCCTTACAACGAGTCAGGAGGAAAAGTGTACAGTACTTTCCTGATCAGTCGCCACAATCTAACAGTTTTTTATCTGGAGGATTAGATCTTGGCATTGCACTTTCAATACACACACACATATTCTATTACATCTGGCTATTCGTGGAGGTGGAGATCACCAAAATGGGGGATTTGACTAAGGCAAAACCCTATACAACCACCCCAAAACACCATCTTCAGATATCTACAGTCATTGTTTTGGGAGTTATAGAGCAAATATGAGTACCCTTTTCGACAAAATTTTGTGATCCGCGAACAGATTTTCCATTGGAGCAATGTAGGTCAAGGTTGACTTTTTTGGGGTAAGATTGTGCCCCAGGGTAAGATCTTACCCCTATTTTGGGTCAAGGTCAACCTTTCTCAGAAAGACAAAAGATTTATGGGTTTTCTCTGTTTCTATGTTTCCAGGCCAGATCTGGTAGCTGAATTTCCCAAAACTAAATATAGACACCAGTAAACAAGAATTTCCAGATCAACTTTATTATGAGGTATGCATTTCATCTTATTTAATTTCAATATTCTTTATTTACATTTTCAGATTTATATTCCATATCATATCAATTTACATGTATGGTGGAGAAGTGATGGTTTAGGGCTTCTATTAGGTGCATTGTTAATCCCTCTCCTATTCCATCACCCATTTTATACCTTACAAATACGACTTTTGATTCTAAATCTAGGAATATATATGAAGAAGGGTAAATGTCTCTGAAGTTTGTGCATGATCCAAAGGTAATGATGTAGCCTAATATAATATATTCAAATCCTAATCAAAAGTCTACAACCCACTATTAAATTATGGGAAAAAGAGGAGGATGAAGAACAAGTACATCCAAAGAGAATGAAGGCGATGCAACTCCTTTGAAGTACTCATCAAATAGTAGATGAGTCCCTTTAATTGCATTTTATAAATCTACAAACACGCGGGACTCTACAAACAAGGATAATAAATTTGGTATAAATGTGTCCCAATAGGGTACATAGAAAATAATATCTATATCTTATTGTAAAAGATCATTGGAAATCATGGATATATCAATAGTGGATTTGAATGCAGAAACAAGCGATGGAGACAATGAGAACTCAATGTGAGTCATAAGTGCAATGCTCTTCTTGTTTGTGGCTTGAAGATGTGCTGGTCTCCATCTTGGTTTGACTTTGTATCTAGGGATGTGTAGGTTGTGGTTATGCCTTCCTAATTTTAAGTTATTGCTCATTGCTTTTGATTCATTATGTTTCTTATGACTTGTGCCTTATGATTCATGTTGTGTGTAGACCACCTACATGTTTGAGCTAAGGATTCTTTAACATGTCGATTGTCAGTATTATTTGTATTGAGATACATGAATGTTTTTTGTGCCAAGTTCCTTATAAGGACTTGATGGATTGTTTTAAGGTAATATTTCCTATGATGCATATGAGATGTTAGTGTACTAGATTGTTATTATGCTTCAATTCAATGATGTGTGAAATATTGTTTAATTATGGATTAATTTTTTTTTATAATGTTTTTAGGCATTACTATTTATGTTGAAATTAAATGGTTAACATGTTTTAGATCAATCAAATGGAATGAAATCATATATGTTATATTAGACCATAACATTTGATTTTGATGTGCTTAATTTATTACGTACATGTACATGTACGCTTGATGTTTGTGGAGTGGTTATAGGTACAAGCACACATACACAAGGGCAAATATTAATCTCTTCGTGCATTCCATCTTTCCAAAACTCCAAGATCTAAGAGTGAGGATCACAAAGCTTCGACCATGTCTTTGTGAATTTGAAAATGAGAGCACGATCCATCAGAAAATCCTATATACATGTTAAAAATATAATATCTCATTTAGATCTCTAGGACATTGTCTAAACATTTGAAGGAGAGTGGACTAGTAATGTTTTTCCTAGGATTGTGTGAAGAATTTTTTTGGACATTTGTTGCAGATGACCATGTGTGGATTAGATTACGAGCCACTATTCATAATTGGAATTGAGGATATCAGTGCCTTCCTAATATCTTATGGATTAATAGTATGCCCCTGACAAGGCCCCAACAAATTTGCAGAGGAATCACTCTTAGGAGGCGATAATCAATTTTTCACCATCTGTCGAGTCTCTAGTACCATGAACACTAGTAAAAGCCAGTGGTATCAAGCCCTCATGAAGCTGAGGAATAGGGTTTGGGTCACCACCCAGAGACCTTTCCAAAGCAAGCAAATTTCTAGTTTTAATCATATATTCACATCTATTATTCATCCACAAGTCCTCAATCGGATAGGCACACAACTCGCACACAAGAGACAAACAGACTGAGTATTTCATAAATACAATATATAGCAAATATTCTTTATGAACCGATGAGGTTACAAAAAAGAGGACCTCATCCCCATTTAAACATTCAACAATACCATCTCAATAGGGTTTGGATTTTAAAAAATAGAATAAAAAATATATTAAGAAAATAATAATATAATTACAAAAATTTAAATATGTTAATATGTAATAAATATCACTTAAAATAAAACAATTTTAAAATAAATAAAATATCTATACCAGTTTTCTAAATTCTATATATGCAAGATATTTTCTAAATTCTATCATATGATCCATTGAAACTCAAAATTAGTCACATCGTTGTGCTTGCAATATTTAAAAAATATTATTAACATGAATCATTTTATTTCTTAACAAATTAAAAAACTTGTTTAAGAAAGTTCATCCAAAATATTATATCATTTTTTAAAAGCATATCCAAAAAGCGTTGACGAAATTGGGGCTAAATGGGTCGGCCACGTAAATTAGAGCCGCGGTATGCAATTTATTTAAGGCACAATTGATTGGTGAGAGCGAAAGCCCACGGATCACCAGTAAAGACATCCAAACCCTCCGTAACATCTTAATCGGACGATTCACAGAGCTCCCCCGAAATATCTGTGGAAACTCTATATGATCCACGAACGATTCTATACTGTTCTCATTTAAGCGAGCTCCTGACATAAGGAGTTTTCTATTCACAGGTTTTTGCTTCTGCTGTAGAGCTCCAGGCAGTGATAATGGAGTCAGGTGCCAAGGCAGGAAAGGGAGGAAGAAAGGGCGGAGCGAAGAAGAAAAGCGTCTCCAAATCGGTGAAGGCAGGCCTTCAGTTCCCTGTGGGCAGAGTGGGCAGATATCTGAAGAAGGGCAGATATGCTAAAAGAGTTGGATCTGGTGCCCCCATTTACATTGCAGCTGTGATGGAGTACTTGGCGGCAGAAGTGCTGGAGCTTGCTGGCAACGCTGCTAGGGATAACAAGAAGAACAGAATCATTCCCAGGCATCTCCTTCTCGCGATCAGGAATGATGACGAATTGGGGAAACTGTTGGGTGGTGTGACTATTGCCCATGGCGGTGTTCTGCCTCACATACATCAGGTTCTCCTCCCCAAGAAGTCTGCTGCTTCTTCAGACAAGGAACCCAAGTCTCCCAAGAAGAAATAATTTCCATTGGTTTGGGAGTTCAGGTTTATGTTTCGCTACGATTGCTGCAAATTAATGTATGAAACGCGATGTGGAAACTCAACTTCTGCTCAAAAAGGTGTTCTTTTATAAAAACCTGCAGCCCTGGACGAACCCCATTACAGTAAACCATTTGTTCCCGAATTAACCATTCACATCGCTTTTATCATCTAAAATTTATTGTTACTGTACTTTATGCATTAGAACCTATTTTAATTAAATGCAAGAGGCCATGCCATTTTGGATTGCTGGCATCTCTATGCTTTCTTTATCTTATTTGTAATTAGGAGATTTCTTGTGTTGCACATGCAGATATAGTCTTTGAGCTTCTTATAAATTTGTTATATCATTGGAAGTGGTAATTGATTTTGAGATACATGCTGCCATTTTTCCATTATTTGATGTTGTGGATTTAACTTGTAATACCTCTCTCAGTTGGCACAGAGACTTAACGCTATCTTGAGTGGTTAAATCTATATGTGTACCAAGCCATGATAGTAATTAGACTTGGTGCAAATCTAGAAAATTTGAAACAAGAAATTGATGCATAGGGTTCAAAATTTTCGTTTGAATACATGTGAATGCTCAGAGAAAAATAAATTACGAGTATTTAAGCATTAGAACTAACGAGATGACTAACATCTTCACTGTTTGTTCCATTTTTCTCGAATTTATTTCTGTCGTATATATTTTGATTACAAATTGTGGTATACAAGTGCAATTTGATGCCTAATTTTCACTTGTACCCGCTTATAGATGTTTTAAATTTGCCTATTTGTCCCAAAATTATGTACAATCTTTTAATGGACGGGATAATTTATGTTTCTATTTCTTTGAACATTTCAAAAGATTGTACTTGATAAGGGAGTGGTCATTTGGTGCGAACATTTGATTGGCACATAATTGTTTATTCTTTGAAGATTATATTAAAGAGTACTGCTTTGAAGATGTGAAAGAAAATGCAGTGACAGGTGCTTTGAATATAAATGGGATTAATCTGTTGAAGGCTTCACCAATATGTTCCATGGCATTATTAGCTATGTTTAGCATCCAAGATACAAAGAAACATTGAATCTCCAAGTTTTTATTCTTTGATTGATAAGTGTAGTTTATGTCAATGTAAAGGATTGTACATACATAAAACTGCCTTGTAAAGGGTCAACAATGCCATAGAGCCTTGGCAAGTATAGACATTATAATACAAATTTTGACCATGGACTCCCAATCAAAATAGTAAAGCTAGATAAATGTCATTAAGTTCATATTATTATAAAGTGTTGTACCTACATAAAACTGCCTTGTAACTGGGTCAACAACACCAGACAGCCTTGGCAAGTTGACATTACAATAAAAATTCTGATCACGGACTCTGAAACCACAACATGAAAGCTATACAAAATGTATGAAAACTAGCATATGGGTAAGAACTATATATAAGCATTAAAAGCCACAGGAAATATTTTGATTCAATCTTCATTACCTGGCTGATCCTCAGCCTGCTCACCTAGTTGCATGATCCGAGAATGATGGTAAGACCATATAATTTACCCAAATACTTTATTGGAGAATATGTGCCCTTTTCATTTCTGGCTCTAAAGCGATATTGAAGCCCCGAGTATTATAGTGGGCTTCATCAATATATTTAAATTGAGATTACTTTTTAGAATATTGAGACCTTAGTGAGTACAATCAAATATTTATCTAAGATTAAAGGAAAATTTAAACAAAAAGCAAAGAAGGTTTATTTTTGCAAGCAACAAATTCAAGGGAAAGTTGGTAGCATGTTTGCAATAATTAGACAACTAACGAATTCTCTTTATAATGACCAATAGAGGAGAAGGGTGCTTACCAAATAGATATTGAAAGAAATAGGTATGTGTTGTGTAGTTCATAAGGGTCATTGGCATATCACCAAGGATTGTGGATCTACCAAGACTTATTTATGGTAGGGAAACATGAAGTGGAGATCTGAACTTGATTTGTTGCCCACAAATCCCTTAAGGAGGATGGTGGCTAAATATGGGTGACATGAATATTGTGACCTTTTAGCTTCATTAAAATTCTATAAATGGGCTCTATTCAAAGCTAATAGACATTTTGAATGCTTCAAGGCATACATCTCTTTTAGTGAGTTTAGCAAAATTGTATGAACTCTTCATCTCCCGAATAAAAATTTGATCACGTATTGTTTGTTGTGTTTTATATTGTCCTCCACAATGTTAGACTGATTTGGATCAGCATAAATGTCGACTTAGCCAAGATATTGTTTGATTGCTAGTGCATTGGGAGGGTTGATGTTGGAATTCTTTGTTACAAATTTTGGAAGTATGTTATGCTTTGCATTGGTAGGGTTAAGATAGGAAATTTTTGCTACAAGTTTTGGGAGTATGTTATGCATTTGAAGAGAGCAATAAAATTGCTGATACATTGGTAGAGTTGAGACTGAAATTATTTGTTACTAATTTTGGAAGTATGTAATGTGTTCTCTCAAGTAGCTGCAAAGTTGTGTTTTTGGAAGGTGATCGGTTTTTGTTAGTTGTTACCCTATTTGGAGAGTTGCAAATTCATCCATTTTGATATATTCTCTTGTAGTGCCATCCTCTAGTAAAAAAAAATGGCCATATATGTTCTCATAATTCATTGCAGTATTGCATTGTTCTGTTTGGTTGAGAGTAGTTAAGTTACCATCACCCATATTGTAGTGTCAATGACAATATGGTTAGAACCATGAATATCTTGCCTAATTTAAAAGCTGTAGCTTGTAGTTGGGGAAACATTGGAATCATTTTTTGTTGTTGAGAGCTGTGCCATGGATGTCTATATGGTAGATGCTCCTTTTTTTGAAAAAGCAGTAGGTATTGGGTCAGAAGTACAGAGAATGGTAATGCTTCCACCTCTATTGGATGGCTAGATTTAAACTTTGGCGATCCTTAATTTCCTACTATGCAGGTTGTGTAGGAATATGTGTAAACTTGTATTTATTTGGCTTTGTTTTCTTGTATCTTTGCTACATTGCTATGGGGGTCGTGTAGGAATGATAATTGAGATGTTGGGACTCATGAATTGGTTTTCCTTTGAAGCCTCTTTGGCATTCTTTTGCCATTATTGGCCCTTTCTTTTGAAGTGTGGTGCTATGAAGGTGGTGGTGGAATGGGTTGGTGGGTGACAATTTGTAGAATTGTTATATCTATGAGAATTCCTTTGTTGATCCATTTGTGCTTTGCATCCACATATTGCTGGTAGAGTATGAATTGCCATTGGGATGGTTGGTTCTCCTTTTCACTCTCTTTGTGATCCTTGTCACTTGGGAAAAATGTTCGATAATGGTGATGGTAATCCCACAGTTGTGCATTTGGGTTCATTGAGACTAAAGCATAAGGAATGTGACGACTGTACAATCTTATCTGTGTCAATATTGTAACCACCCATAAAGCGACTAGTGTGATTTTGTTGGTTGTGCTTCTGTGCAAGAGTTTTATTCCATTAATGAGGCATGCCATTTAGATGCACAAATCTTTGATATTTGGAATCCAAGCACTTTATCTCTGTTAATTACCAATGATGTTTCCCCCTTTTCACTTTGGTGCATGACAGCTTAGTGAGTTCTTGAATTGAAAGTGGTGGTACCTCTATTGATTTATTGATCAATAAAGAACTCCATGATGGAAATGATGCAGTAGAAAGCGTAGGGTGGGAATGCTGCAGAAGCCCATTCTTCATGCGCATCTTGTTCCCACGTTCAATCGGTCATGGAGTGCGCAGGTACGTCGGCCTGCAAAAGGTGGTTGCTGCAGTTTATCTTTCTGATTGGATCTTTTTTGTGCCTACGGGCAGCCACCCCTATATTCGATATTGATACCAATAATTGCATGCAGAGGTATGGGAGGTGGTGCATCTGTAATAAGCCAGTTGCACATAATTGAATACCTGTGTCATTCCATTAGTAAAACTTCATCTTGTGATTTGGTGTTATCAGTAGTGAGGTGGTTTGTATTTTGACTTTGCATGATTTAAAGAAGCCCCACAAATCATGTTTTGATGTGTTTGCTGAATCAGTTATCTTAATAAATAAATAAAAGATAAAAGGCATATTTATTTGCATCTGTTGAATTTGAATAGTGTTCTTTTATAATATTTTCTGTAGTCTTGCTTTGTGAATCACTTCTTTGAACAACTTCTACTTCTTGTTGAATGGTTCTTGCCATTGAAGTTGATCTCAGTCTCTAACTATACCAACTTGTAATGTTTTTTTGCATAGTATAATGTTCAAGCTTGTAGTTATCTAGCAAGAAATGATAAGCTTTGATGAATTCTTGGAGCTTTAGAGGAAATTTTGGCAGAGTTTTGTCATTGATACAATTCTCTGATAAAATGCTTATAAATCTATGGGTTTATATAATTATTAACCAAGCAGTAGGAGTATTAAAATCTCTTCATGATGATTGTTAATCAATGTTTAATTGGGTGATTTTACAAATCTGTCAACCTCATGATTTTCGATCTTGACGCATACAAAAAGCCATTCCCTCTTGGTAGTGAGGAAAAATGCCTTATTGTTTTCATGCATTTGAACATTGATTGCGAGTTTAGCAACTCAACGTAGCCAATTTACATTAGCTTTGCAGTATGCAGCCATTAACTACATGCAATAATAGTAATACCTTCAAGTGCCACCTTTCCAACAACGGTGGTGCACTGCTACTTAGGTATCTTGTTCCTTATGTTTCTTTCTTAAGATTTATGCTGCTCAAATGGCAATCAAATGATTATGTGGGTGCATTCCTTATGATGGTATGTTGTGCCCACTTGAAAGTACAGGAGATGTCCCAATCTAATTGTACAGTAAGCTTTACTGAATGTGGCACAATTGGCATTTGTACTAATCATTGATAACTCATTTGTTGTCAAATGGCAATTAGTGCAATCTTCATTTGATTTTGTGCTTGTGCTCAAGATACAACATGTCCTTCATTTTTCTTGTTTATGGAAATGCTATCCACTAGGATCCTTGAACAAAGATAATAATGGGTTAATTGCCATAGATAATTGAAACTCAAACCTTGTGCAATTAAGAGTGACATATTTTGCTCGTCTTTACACAATGCCTTGAAAAACTAAACATCCATTTGACATGCAATGCTAAAGCTTGATACTTCTTGCATATGTGTTCAAATATTGCAATTATACACAAGATCCTTTTGTAACCAAGGAACATTTTGTTAAATTAATTGAAGCTACATCATTGTGCTAATGTACAACTTTTAATGCACAAAGATTTGCATGAAGCAAAAAAGGAGGATCAATTGAAAATGAATCTAAACCTAAGCTATGATAAGAAAATATAATACGGGTGTGTTGAATTGATAGAAAAAGAAAACGTCTTAAATTTAATAGCTGAAATGACATTATTTGTAGAGGGCTAAACATAGTTATACATCAGTGCAATGTGTCCATTTGACATAAGGTCATAAATGGACACCATCTATTTAGCATTTAAATTGTTGCCATGCAATGTAGCTAAACTTCTAGAACTGCTTGGCACAATATCTATTATAATGTATGGTCTCAACCAATAGACCTTTAGGTTGCTTGGTGTTCTTGGAACCAACAGTCAAATGATAACACTTGGCTTCCTAGTTGGAATTCTTTTTGCTTGATATGACGATCATGCCATGCTTTTTGTTTGTGTTTTTCTATGCATTGGATGTAGACCACAAGATGGCATTTCTCTTCAAGTGGTTTTGATTCACTCAAGTGTTTTTGAATGGAGCTCTCTCTAATCGAGCAATCTGTGCAATGTATAGGCCTGCCATACAATTGCCTTAACCTCTTGGATGAGTGTCTTAAATCCAAAGGACCATAGGTATTCTTTCAGCCAAATGCTTCCTACTTTACACATCTTTAGTACAATGTTTTCCAGAATCTTGTTGAAGGCTGTGATTGTCCATTTGGCTTGTGAATGATATGGCATGTTCTTGTGCCTTTGAATCACAAAGGTGCATAAAAATCTTGAATAGTAGATGCAATAAAGTGCATCCCTTGATTGTTGGTTGAGCTTAATGGGCAACCAAACCTCGTGATAATATTCTCAAAAATGGATGGCACTATAGTCTTAGATCTGCAGTTGTGTGTTGGTACAGCCTCAGACCAATGGGTTAGATAGTCTGTAGTAGTGATAATGAACTGTGCATTAGAGTGATGGGCTATTGGTTGAGTTTGTCCAACAAAATAAATGGTCCAATTTTTGAATGGTTGTTGAGTCAGTCATGCACATCCTTGTGTAACATAGACCACTAAAGTATTGCTTGCAAGAGATCTTTCATGCTGTTAGTTACCCATAGTAATAGCCTCCAGCTTGACCATCATGGCAATTTTAATGATGCTTTATGCTCATCTTATGCTACATATTGATGTAGAACTTCATCGATCCCCAACTTGTAGAATTGTGTATTGATTAATTGAAATGGTGCTGCATGTATTTCCACTTGCTTCTTTTGTGCCTTTGTATGATTTTTTGGCATCTTCTTAGAACTAAGAAAACAGTAATTTCTTCCACACCATTAGGGATTTATCTCAATGCAAAAAAATTGTGCAGCTGGCAATCATGCTCCAATAGGTCTTCTGCTGGACTTCCTTATTATTGTGAAACAAATGATCCAGACCAATATGATGTTTACTTGGGGATACAATAACAGAAAATTATACTATTGGAAGAAAAAGGATCCAATGATGAACCCGACTGTGAAGAATGAGTTTGTTTACCAAATATTTAAGTGCTTGAATTTCTTCAGCCCGTAAACCATTGCTAATGCATTGCATTCTATTGTTGTATATTTGTATTTAACTAGTTTTCTACTTATGAAATAGATTGGATGAGCTGTATTTCCTACACCTAGTTGTGTTAAAGCAACTCTGATTGTGGTATTTGATGTGTTCATATGAGTGTGGAGCCTGCTCTAATCAAGGAGTTACAGAATTGGCACAATCACCAACTTCTCTTTGACACTGTCATATATTGTTCAATTCATACTTGTCCATTGAAATGTCTCATCTTTTTACAACAAGTCCTTCACGGGTGCAGAAACATGCATAATGTTTCTAATGAATTTCTGGTAGTAACTGGTATGTCCCAAAAGTGTGAATTTTGCATTGTGTTTGGGTACTAGCATTTGGGTTTTGCTCCATCCATGCTGCCATCTATTCTACTTGTGCTTCAAATTTAAGATTTATGCCATATGAAGGTTCACCAAGCATTTTTAAATACAATGCAACATCATGTGCTTCATATTGTGTAGGGAGCATGATTTGGACTAGTCCCTTTGAATATGTACTGCCAAACCTCTGATGAACCATTTGTTCTTGATGACATGATGGATTGTTTGTGTAATCTTTGAGCATAGCTCCTTAAAACATTGATCAAACCTCTGTCTCTCCTAGGATTTGCTTGATATCCGTCACAACAACAACATTTAACTTAACATCATCCAAGTTTGTATTAGTGTTCTTTGTCAAAGATTGAATACCAGTCTTGTCCTTTTGTTTGGGCATTATTATTGAAATCCCTCACCCTACAGGCCTGTAGGCAATATTGCAGGCTTCCCAGTGCATGGATGTATCTTTATCCCTCGTTTAGGCCTTCACCATAGTGAGTCCGTACTCATAGATGACTATAGGATTTTGCAACAGATATTGGTACATGCAATTATTGATGTCTAGGTGATTTTAGTTCACTTGTAAAGTATGAGATTTTTTTTTTGAAAATGATTTTACATTTTTTGTCAATTCAAGGTTCAAGTACTCTTCAGCTGGTTGTTGTAGTGTATATTCTGCAAAATTGGATGCTTTTTCACAATCACCAATGGATTTTCTTCCGTGGTTTGGATCCACATAGAATGATGGTCCTGGAGATAGCTTGGTTCATCTTCATTTGAGTGCATATATTCAATTTCAGCACAATAACTTTTGGTACATATATTGGTGCCTGTTCCATATTGTGCCAATCTTTTCCTAGGATGCACCCAACCCATCCATCTTCAAATAAAACTTTTGTGTGACCTTCACCATCAGTGTTTTCACATTTGCCCCACCTCATTTGTTCATGGTGTCTTCTTGGGCTCCTCCACCATTTCTTCAGTCAAATAGAATCTTGCTTTTCATATAATTCCTTGACATGTACTGTGCTTGATGCTGGTACTAGTCATCATCTCTGTGTGCTGCTCTATACTGCAGTAAATGAATAACTCCATAGAAGGAGCTTCAACACGCTTTTCTACTAACAACATTTTTTCCCAAAGTCAAATGCCTCCAAACAATTTACATGTAAAGTAGTCAAAAAATTACTTCAGGCTTCTTCAACTGTTGTGTAGGTCGATACTGTAAGCTGAAGAATATATGTTGACACTTTTCACAAGTATTTATGCTTTGTGCATAAACCATTGGCAAATCTTATCATGTGCTATCTACCAAGACATTGTTGTGAACAGAATAAGCACTTGCAGAATGTTCTTGGCAATGGAACCAAATATTTTTATTATATTGCCCATCCCTATCATTACCCTATTAAATATAATGCATCGTTGTGGCTTTTGTATGCTGTCTAACATTTATTAATCTCACCGGAAGCACAAGAAGAGTTCAGTCTCATTCTCAACAGCTCATATGCTGGACTACAGAACTCAGTAAAATAAAGCAACCATACTTGCACAATGCTACATCTAAATAGTCTAAGAAATCTAAAACAATACACGAAAGAGAAGACACCATAACACTTCCTGAATTCTTCTATCTAGCCTGATATAAGCATTCAAAGATAATTAGAACTCAAGAGTAAAGAACTAAAGCTTTAGAACCAACGAGGGAACCAACAGCTTAACTATTTGTCCTATTACCCCTTCTTTCTATGCTTGTCTCTCTTCTATATATTCTGATTGCAGGGTATGGGGTATAAAGGCAATTCAGCACCCCAATGCCACCTGTATTTGCTTATAGATGCAACTTATGCATCCATTGTTGCGCAGACCCTAAACTATGGATGTGCACATTACTTACAACCTTCCAACAAATGGGCTGGATAGTTCGTGTTTCTTTATGCCTGAATTTCAAATGATTACACGAGTGCTAAAACAAGGGAATGGTGTCATTCGGTGCCAACACATTGTATGCTTCTGAAATTTGTCCAGCATGGAGTACACAGTATGAAATACTGTTCAGAGCCTTGAATGGAAGTACGGACCTCAAGTTCAAATTGATATCTGCATGCAAAGACAAGAGTAGGGTGATATTACAGTGAAGAGTCAGGCATTGACCTCAGAGGGTTTATTGCTCCATTTGAGTTCCGAATTCTGTAATCTGAATTATAATCAGTAAAATCACTAAGGAAACACAAGGAAAAGCCTTGCCTTTAATATTGTTTTTGTGAACTGGGTTTTACCAAGGTACGAACCTATGTAAATGCACGTGAAGCAGACAGACCCGTGTCACAGCTAACTGTACATCATGATTGTTTGATGACAATTAAACAACATTAATAGCTATGTAACTGGTTTGCTGCTCTAAACATGTCAGTATGGGTCCAATTTGTTCCGGATCTAGATCTGGATCTGGATCCGGATCCAGCTTCAGTTCTGTAAGCAATGGAGACAGGTCATATGGGATGCACCTAAAGTTGTGACAAATTTAGACAGTTTTTTCCTCAGCCGTAATAAACCTGCTAGTTGTCATTATTTTTGCCACTTTTTTAAAACTCTATTCTATTGTGCTTCCTTGTGCCTTTTCTAATTTTTTTTAATTGATTCATCATCCCGTTGTGTCCCTCATCTGGCCAAATGCCCTTATACAATATCAGTTCATGTGAAAAACAAGTCATTTTCCCATCCATCACAGTTTAGCAATGGTAGGACATCTAGAATGGCCACAACACAGTAGCTATGAGGTGCTGTGGGACAGCTACAGTAGGCTCCATTGCCACTAGACAGGTAGCAATGAAAAAGGCAGTGATTTTTGCCGCTTATCATATTACAGAGTTTACCAAAAATAGAGTTGATCTTGCTTCTATATTAATGTCTCTATATATTTCTCATATATATATCTATGATTTTTTATTTAATTTTGATTGGTAACATGGGAAATTTTAGTTTGGCGCAAGCTAGGCGAGGTTACAAATGGGGAAACTCATCCCAAAACATGAACATACCACATTAACTGAAATAGTTCATATCTGCAAGCTCAATAGCTCAAAAGGGGCAGAAAACCCATGAACACACCAGCCCAGTGAGGGTCTTGTTGATTTGAGTTTTGTGACCACTCTAACATATAGGATAAAACACACAACATTCCAAGATGAAACACCAAGTATTTAATCTTCTCAAACAAAGACACCACGTATGCTAAGATTGCAAAAAGATAATAGATGCGACTACAAAGATCCTATTCTTGTTGTATACAACTTAGTTTTATGATGTGGTTTGTTGGTAATCATGCGGGGACTTGCACTATTTGTTCAATGGACAAACTATCAACTTTACAAATAGAAATGATTTGACAATTTGAGCTCTTCAACTTCTAACAAAACAAATTGCAAATAGATAAAATGTTTAAGAGTCTAAGTTAACTCTAACAATGCAAGAGATCATTGATGGTAAGGTGAAATTAAACTAATCTCTGCTTCGCCAAATCAACTATACAAAGGAGAGTGCAATCTTTTAAGGATGTGGAAGATTTTTTTATTGTTAACAATCATTCAAATACCCAATTTTGACGTACTTCAAATGAACATTTCCAATAGAAGTTAATTTTTTGTTATAAGTTAAGACCAACTTTATAATGCTACTTGCGATCAACAAGTATCAAAAGGAATGAACATAAGTTTTATCATCAAACAATATTGTTAGCTCATTTATTCAAGAACTTGTATTCAATATGAACAAAATCTTATCCTAAATGAGGAAATGTAGAAACCTTGCAACACTCTAAAGTAACACATAATCCACCAAGATAACAACAATGAATTTAAAATGTTTTTATCAAAACAAGAGAGCTAAGGGACCAAAACTACACTAGGATTGCTAAATTGCAAGAAAAATAAAGACTAGAAAGAATAGTGATGATTTGTTAAGACATTTTGAACGATCACACTATTGCACAAGACCAAATGGCCTCTACTTTGCTTTGAAGCAAAAACTGTTGATAAACATTGTTATCAAGGGAAGTTCTCGAACATCACCTTGCCTTCTAAAGTCAAGATGAGACCATGATAAAGAGAAATATAGGTTTTGAAAAAGTTGGGGGTGTTCACCTTGCCTTCTAAAGTCAAGATGAGACCATGGTAAAGAGAAATATAGGTTTTGAAAAAGTTGGGGGTGTTCTTTGTGACGTTTTGAAAAACCAATTTAGATCAGGATCTGGACGATAGACCTCAACAAAGCTAGGCGACACTTAAACAAGAGATAAATTTCGTACGATAGACCCCAGTAAAGCAAGATGACACTTTAAGACGAGATGATATACTATAGACAGGTGAGACGATATACCCTAGTACAGTGGGGTGATACTTCTTTGAACTGTAAACAACACTTTGAAATGTTGTGCGATATTTCTCATTAAAGCAAGCGATATTTAATCAATAAACAACAAAGGACTAGTTTTGACTTAAAATCTTCGTTCCAACCAATCGTTTTGACTAATCTGACAAAGTGACAATGTGTAACAAGTTTAACAACAAGTTTGAAGTTTTCAAAGCAATTGTGGCACATAGAGTAGTCTTCAAACAAACAAGCAAGATACAAAACAATTTTGCATGATACAAACATTTGTAAGGTCTCAAAGGAAAACTCTATGAATAGTACCACAATGTGTTTGTTCAAATGATTTTCATAGTTTTTGCACAAAATGAAGACATATCAAGCAAGTTCTACCTAAAGTCAAGAGGAAAGTGCTTCAACCTTTGCCCACAACTTGATGTTCTTAACTTCACAGTTAGGTGGTTGAATGGATTTTCCTATGACTATGCAAGTTATGGATCAATTGGAGGAGAATGATGTTCGAAGCGCATGTCTTTCCATATTGTCATATTCAAGCTTTGCATCCAAGGGAACACATATGGTGAGTGTCTTGAGGTGATCTGGGTAAAGTCCACTTGGATCAATCCTTGCACAAAAGAAGTCACACAGCCAAAATGGTTAGCCTCTAAGTCCTAACGTTCTTAATAAGAATCTTCATTCATGACTACCCCTTGTAGTTTCACAAGCGAAATTAAGGCCTATAGCCCTACAGGGACCCAAAATGAATAGTCTTGCAAGCAATATTTAGACCTCTCGGCCCTACACAAAGTGAATGTACTCTGCTTGTAATCTTGTAAACAAGATTTGGACCAAGAAGACCCTACAAGCGCCCAATCAAGTGTAGTCTTGCTTAACTAGATTTAGGCAACTAGGCACTACACATGAAGAAGCATTAGAAGTAGAAATAACCAAGTCTCCCCTCTCTTTGTATTGAAGAAAGTATTTGATTATAGTGGGATGGAGCAGCCAGGGTCGTGTGTTCCTCACTTGGGTCGTTCCCAAAAGATTGCTCTCTTGGCGGGCCTAAAGGTAAATGCAAAAAAGCAAATGGATAACTAATGGAGGTCTAGATTTTTTATTTTCTCACGAGGAAAAGAGCATACCCTCTTACTCCTTAGCGTCTCTAAAACATATCAAATACTTGTTCATTTACCAAAAGAATACTAATTAAGGCAGGTGCCTAGAAAACCAAATGTAAGCAAACACAATATTTATTCATATCTCCAAGGCAACCTACAAAACCACAAGTTAGTAGCTTTAGCTATGCAACTTATTTGACAAGTGATCCTACAAAACCACAAGTTAGAGCACAAAATAGTATGTAAATCAAATCAACAACCCTACAAAAGAACTTTGTTAAGTTCTATTAGAAAATTAGAAAACCCAAAAATGCAAGCAAACTTGGCTTAAAAATCGGATTATGACAGCAAGTAAATCTGGGCAAAACTTCACAGTTTGATAGGAAAATCGTACGACAGACTTCTGTGAAGCAAGAGATATTCCAAGACAATACCCCAGACTATAAAGAAGTGCAATATTTCACAAGAAGGGAGATGATATTTCTCTGTGTAACAGAACAATATTCCAATAAGTAAGAAGTTTTGCCTGACAATGTTAAGAAAGACCGTCTTGGTATATGTTGGAATGTCGTACGATTTTATGGACTGCAAAACAAAAGTGATGAACCCGCGACAACAAAAATCTGAAAATGCAAGAAATGAAGCTAAAAAAGCATGCCGAGCCCCACAGTGGGCACCAAAGATGTGTGATCAAATGGTGACACTTCTATAAACCATTAGACTTGAGAGAATCCATGAAAGACGATATCCCAAGAGATGACTTATAGCTTCCTATCTATGATGTGCAAGAATGTAAGCATTATGGATAGTGGCTTTCAAATGAACTTCAATAAGAAACCCTTGCAATATGCACTATAGAATGGAAGATTCAAAATGGTAATGCAAGATCTAAGCTAGAATGCAAATGCAAGAACAAGAAAGCAAAGCTAATTTAACAAGATTACAATATCTCCTAGTTAAGCTATGAGATTTAAGCTAAATGCAATAAGGAAATACTAAGCTAAGAATGCAAGTAAGCTAAAATGCTCTTAATAATGCAAATAAATAAAATGATAGCATAACACTAGCATGAATGATCTAATATATTATTATGGATTATTGATTGATTAGTCAAGAATGAAGAGAGTCTCTTTTTAAAGAACAATGGACGGTGGAGATTAAGAGGCAAACTCCAAGGATGAAGAATAATTTCGATTTTGACTTTAGGGCACAAGATTCTCAAGAGGCAAAATCAATGGACATGAATAGTTAAGTAGAAATGAGTGGTGATTAAGAGGCAAAAGAGATTCCAGTTTTTATTATTTCTCTTTTTATAAATTAAGAAATTCATTTTTCAAATGCACACATATGATACAGTGGATTTATTTATTTAAAAGGGACATGTTCTTTTAATCAAATAAAGCTTAGGATAAAGTGGTCAAACTTTAGGATATCATTAAAGAAATGATTAAAGTGATGATTTGATCAAGAGATAAGATTGATTAAGTATAAGATAAAGTCTAGTATTTTTAATATTTAATGTTAGAGTGGAGCTCAAGGTTTACTAGACCATTTTTGGGTGATTACAATTAGCAGTCACATTGTCCTCTACCCATCCTAATTGGTTTATTGGAACATATATCTATTGGATTAACTTCCAAAGAAAGGTTTAAAAGAATTAAAAATAAAATATGATTCAAGCTCTGTTACATTCGGTTAATTATACGAGTTCATGAGCCTAGCAGGAGTAACATTGGGGATATTCAACCCAAGTGTTGATATAACAACATTTTTACAATGAAGTGTTGATAATAATAGTGTTATCCAAAATATTCTACTAAAGGTGTGACAATATATCTATAATTCATTCAAACCCATATTTATGGTTTTTTAGAGAAGATATAACAATCATACTAACTCTTTCTTAATAACAAAAACCTTATCTAATATTTGAAAGAAATAAGTATATATTTCCTCAATAGCAACAGTAAGGCCCCTGACTGTTTCGCTGCGTCTTAGGCTTTGTTTGCTGGGGTTTTTGCTGTTGGCTCTGCTGTGGCTGGTGCTCGTTCTCAGTTGGCCCTTGCCAATGGTGGTAGGGCAACGACAGTGTCCTATGCTGGTGCCCTTGGCTCTGTTGATGTTGTCACCTTTGAGGCGGGCCTCCATGGGAGTGCTCCTGCTCGTTCTTCAGGGACTTTGAGGCCCCGAGTGGTTTCCCCTGTGACTATGAATAAGCTTATTTAGATATAGTTAGATTATGATATTGCAGATAAAATTTATGAAATTGCAGAGATTTTCTCTTCGAATGCTGCTATATTTTGATTTAGGGGGTTTTGGCCTTCTCTGCCTGCTCTTCATGCTTGGATTACCAATCAGTGGGAGCTGATATTATCTGAAAATGTTCAGATTTATCCAGCTGCAAGGGGTTTTTTCATTGTTAAATTTAGTAATCCTAAAGATAGGAAATCTATCTTGTGTGATTATAGTTTTTCCTGGGATGACCGTTTCCCCCTTATGGCCAAACCTTGGCATAAGGATTTCAACCCGCTTTCTGAATCTTTTAACAAGATTTCGGTTTGGGTTAGGCTTCCGAATCTTCCCATGCATCTCTGTTGGATCTGGTCTTGGAATCTGTAAGGAATGCTCTTGGGGATTTCCAGATTGTGGACTCAGATACTTCTAATATTTTACATTCGAATTTTGCTCGCATCCTTGTTGAGATGGATGTTTCTAAGGGTCTCCCTGAGAAGATTTGCTTGGCCTCCCCGAGGGGCTCTTGGATACAGACTTGGATTATGAAGGTATTCCCTTTCGCTGTAGGAAATGTCACTTGATTGGCCATGTGGCTGCCCGGTGCTCTTTCGTGAAGGTGAAATCGAAACGACCGCCTTCTTGGTGGTTGGGTGTCGCTACTAAACATTATACAGTGAATAAATCCTCAGTTGAGGTTAGAGTGCAAGCTGCGGGATCCTCTCGAGAGGTTCTTTCTTCTGTGGGTGTTTTTGCAAGGTCGGATGTTGTCCAGACTGTTGACCCTGCTGTCCAATCTGCTGGTGATTCTACTATCCAGCATGCTACTGCTGTTCAGACTGATTTTGCTATGACTGCTGTTGTTGTCCAGACTGTTGACCTTGCTGTCCAGTCTACTACAACTGTGGATTCGCCCTTTTTGGTTTCTCCTAGGGGGAATGTGATGTTGGGGGTTGATTCTTTGGTCGGCCATTCTTCTGTTTCTTCAGGGGTTTGGTTGAATGATGCTGCCAAATTGGAGGACGGTTGGACAACTGTGAAAGGAAAGAAACCAAAGCCTTCCGTTCCTCCTTTGGATACGAATCTTCGGTCCTACAAGGGTGGCTCTAAATCTAAATCATAAGGTCCCTTGTTGTAGAATGTTGTCCGCTGGTGGGGGTTTTCTGGTGGTTAATCCCTCTGCTATTTTTGTGGTCTCCATTGTTGTTTTTGAGCCTTATATTGCTATATCTTTTTAGTTTTTTGTACAAGGTTTCGGGTCCTTTCAAAACCTGATTTTACTTAATCAAAACAGTAAGGGTTTAGAAATTAAGTCCATAATGCATCGAGAGATATTCTATTTTTATCTGAATTACAATTTTTTGTTATAATTAATTCTTTCTCGCTTGGTGAAGGAGAAAAAAAAGCAGAGAATCTAATATGGTATGCTAGAAGAAACTATTTAAGTAACTAGCATTTTGTAGCTTTTCATTTTCCAAAAAATAATAGAATTCCTTTCATTTCACGCTCAAGAAACTAAACACAAATCCCTTCCTTTCGTTTTTAAAAAATATCTAAAACCCTACTCATTTGAAGGAAATTAAAGACCATATAACTGTAGTCTTACATGAACAACATACTAAATAACCATAGAAGTACACCATGAAACCCTTTCTTACATTTTTCAAAAACCTCATTCTAAAGCATAGAAGCAATGGAGGCAAGAACCAAAGTCTAGTGTGCTTGTGAGGGGGAGATTTATCCAACTTGGAATGATTTCTAGTCTGAAAATCCTTCCCATGTTTGTTATAAATACTTCCTCAAGATGTTAATCTCCATGCATCTTCCTCTCTTCTTTCCTATGAATGAAGATTGCCCAAATAAAATATCAAAACCAAAACATATTACCCCCTGAAAATTTTGCCCTAATTATTTTTCATTACATTTTAAATGCATTTCATTTTCAATGGAGTTTCATTTCATTTCTCAACTCCCACTAGCATGGTGTGTGGGTTTTCCATGAATTTTCCTTTGCTAGTTTTTTTTAAAAAAAACTCCATTTCATGGATTGTTTAGTTCTAACCCAACCCAATTTTGATTTATTCAAAGTCCCAACTTAAACAATAACAATAGCAAGGTAAAAAATAATGTGATTTAATGTTACCATGCTAAATGCTTTCCTAGCTTGGCTTAGGTATATTTTTTTAAAAAAATTATATTAATTTATTTTCCAATAATTTACAACTTGGTTAAAAGACTAGGAGCATACAAATTAATAAGGAAATATGAAGTTGTAAATTATTAGATAAATATATACATATAAATACATACGATTAATATTATAGTAATTATATATGTGTGTGTATTAATACACACACACACACACATATATAATTATGTGTCGTCTTAGGATGGCCCACACCTACACACACACACACACACGTGTGTGTGTGTGTGAAATTTATTCGTTAGGTACAAAATAACAATAATGCAGAGAAGGATTAATACCATTTAAGTAATGAGGTGATAGGATAACCATGAGTCTAGACTTAGACACAAGGTCCTAACGACAATGTTATTGGTAACTCAGCTGTTGACATAGTACATCCATTAGGGTTTTATCCAACACTACTAGCTAGGCTAAAGATCAACTCTACTTAGTCAAGGATTACCATCTTAGAATTTAAGATGAATCAATGCTCATGATTAGACTTACATCCTGTACATGGTGATACTTTCCCTCCCTCCTCAGAGGACGGTCCTCTCCTGCAACCAGTCAGCCAAAAACTATAGTCGAACTGTAATCACCATATTGATCATAATACATGTAAAATAATCAATTACAATTCTAGATTAAGAACATAATGTAATATTAGTCCTCCTAAACAATGAACTATTGTTCCACAAAAAGAAGGAGATAACCTTTAGATATCAAATTTAACAAAACCATTATTTCATTAAAATAAGTATATAACATCTAGGGCAATATATTTAACAAAACTATTGTTTATTAAAATAAATATATAACATCTAGGGCATCTAATTTAACAACACTATTGTTTTATTAAAACAAGTATATAACATCTACGACAACAAATTTAACAAAATAATTGTTTCAACAAAATGAGTATATAACATCTACGGCATCATATTTAACAAAACCAATGTTTCAGTAACAAAAGGGATGTTACATATCCCCTTGTGAATCATCATCCTCGATGATTGAGATTTCATAATATTTACATCGTTAAAAGCATTTTTTTTATCAATTGTTTAAATCCAATTCAACTATTGAAAGCATTAAACAAAAAGAAAAAACTACTGTTGGATTTCATCATAATCTTCCTAGGTTGCATTGTCCTTAGTATATTGGTCCCACTAGACCTTGAATTTCTTAACTTTTTTGTTTTGTAAGCGAAGCTTACGTATTTCAAGCACCTTGATGGGCTTGATCATGACCAATCCTAGGTCTTGGACCTACAAAGAATTCCAATCTATCATATGTGTAAAATTTGATATATAATTCTTAAGGTATGAAACATGAAAAACATCATGCAACCAAGCAAGAGTCGAAGGTAGAGCAATCTTGTAGGCAAGTGGATTGATGACTTCTAAAACTTTGAATGGACCTACATATTTGGGTGCTATTTTGGAGGACCTCCCAAACTTAATGATACTTTTATGAGGTTTAACTCACATGAGTACTTCCTCTCCTACCTCAAAGCGTTCAAACATTCGCTTTGCATCTACATAGCTTTTATATCAATTTATATAAGATAAAATATGGATGGGGTCATAGAGCAATGATTTGCACATAAAGAGACCCCAAAGCCAATATTTTACTCATACATTTGAATTGTATTGATATGGGATGTAAATGTAGATGATTAATGTTGAAATAAAGAAATAAAAGTACTTACCTCTAGAAAAGAACCTGCTGAAAACCCTGTCAAACAGTCTTAGAAACTGTTGATTTCTGGTATCCTAAACCAAAACTGCGAGATCTACAAAATGCATAAATCTTTTTCTTTTCTAAGGGAGGTCGTCCTTGACCCTCATAAAAGGTCAAAGAATACCTCAAAATTTTGAAGGTCGTCTTTGACTTTGTTCACAGATCTCGGAAGTTCACCGAAAAGGGTATCCAGATTTGAGCTCTGATTTGTTGTCCCGCACATGTACCTGCAAGAAAAATGGTTGTTTGTTGGGGGAAGGGTTTGCCTTAGTCAAATCCTGGTTTGGAATCAACCTTAATAATGGAATTGAAATAAAAAATGCTAGTTGATGAACTACAACTGATTGAGAACATGATTGAAGAACTACAAGTGATTAGAGATCACCGAGCATTGAAGTGTTATGTAAGGTAATTGAATCAGTCTTTATGTTGTCATTGATGTCAACTAGTTTTGATAGTACTTATCATGGTAGTTGCAAATATCTAACACATCTGTAGAAGAGAAGAGAAAGATGAAGAACCAAGATATCTACATTGAGGAAGATGGATATGACAGATGAGGATAAGGAATACTCTTGGTAACTTATTGATGAGTCTATGACTTCATATTGTTGATTTGATTATGTTGCATTAATCTGTTATGGAGATAGAAAAAAATTGTTACAAAGCAGTGTGGTCGGTTAATGAAGCATACCAGTATACACCAAGCAGTGTAGTGTATACCGAGCGACAACATCAACCGAGCTTGTGTTCACCAACGCATTTCTTTGTTAACTGAGTATGGACAAAAGAACTAAATAATGAGTTTAGCCGATAGAAATTGATGAGCTGGAAAGTACCTCGTAATCGGGGTGGAAAGATAAAGTTTGTTATAAGATCAATGACTAGCAAAATTCAAGGAAGATCTAAAGGACGGAATTGAAACACAACTGCCGAGGAAGGTTTAAGCGGCAAAATCAACGAAGGAGATTAAGTGGCAAAATCTAATGGATGAAAAGAAAACGGTTTAGTTGTCTATTTAAGAGACTAGGGTTTCACAATGAAACGAATGCCCGTGGAAGGTGTAGACACCGAAAAATCCTTCAGAAAATAAATTATTTTTGTTTTCTGAAAATCCTTGATGACATCATCATTTATTAATTAATTATTTATTTAATTAATTAATTTATTTTTATGGCATTAAATCCCTCTCTCTTAATTAAAAATCTTTAATTAAGGAATCTAGCCTAAAAATGTCATTTGGACATTATCCCTAATTTATTAATTATTTAATTAATAAATTGCCCAAAAACTTCAAAAAATAAATTAATTTATTTTTTATCCCAAACTTGGCCAATTTCCTCTAGACCACTAACCTCTTCCAAAATCTTCTAATCCCTTCTTAATTTCGATTAAAAGGCTAATCCCATCTTTTCTAACCCTAATCCCAAGGTTAAATATTTAATTAAGGTTAAATATTTAATTTTCATATTTATTGAAAATATTTTAATAAATATTCCTAAAACTTAAGCCTTTGGAATGAATAAACATTTATTCCATAAAACTAAGGAGAAATTTAGACTCTTCTAGAATCTTCCCAAATCCACCCTCTTCACCCATCCTAATCCTTTTCTTTGTCCTAATCTAATCCTAATCCTACCCTTAAACCTTTGTGCAATCCTAACCAAGCTTAAGACTTTCCTAAACCAAAGCAAAGTCTTTCCTTCCAAATATCTCAACCACAAAGCATTTATTGCTTCTCCAAAGTCTTCAAAGCCTCTTAAAGCCCATTTATTGCTCTTACAAGCATTTATTTGGAGAGTTATGAGCTTGGAGCCCCCTTTGTTGACTCCTCTTTGCCCTTCCCTTCATCCACTCACCTTGTGACATGTGTCACCTCCTGATTGGCTGAGAACTAGCACAATCCATGTGCTTCCCTTTGAGTGAATCTTGGCCTCTCTTAAGGATTTCAATCCTGGCCATTCATTCCTCCTACCCCAAGCCTTTAGAAATCCTATAAATACCCTCACTTCCTAAGGCAAATCATCTTTCAACTCTCAAACTCAATAGCAAATTTATAATGCCATTTTCATTTTAGCATAAGCATAAACTCATCATTTTAGATCATTTTCAAGCTTAAATCACATCTAAATTAGCTTAAATGGATTAACATAGATTCATTTCTTATTTTAATCTTAGTTCTTTCTTTAAGCTTTGCATATTTGTGTGTTCTTGAGGCCTTTGAGGCAAAATAGGTTCCTCATACCTATTTTGTGTCATTTTGGGTCTTCTTGATCCTCAAATCATCCATCTTGCATGCTCCAAGTGCTTGAGTTTGCACACCCACATCCCTCTATATCTAAGCATATCAAACGGTGCATGGGCGCATCCGTTTTAAGCTTAAACTGAGGTGGCTTTGATTTTAGTTTGTTAACCATTAAATTTGATTTGATAATATGCTATGACATTTGTTTGTCTTTGGCCTTCAAAACAGGTTTAGGTGCACTCTCAAATCCTAGTCTACATTCTGGCACGCCCGGTGGGACTCAAACCACAATCATTTTGATGAAATTACACTTTATATGCTTTTTTTTTTTAAGGAAACAAAGAAATGTCGCCTTCATGAAAAGAAATGACGCCTACAGCAATTAAATGTCGCCTTCAAACAAAGAAATGTCGCCTTCAACAAAAGAAATGTCGCCTACAAACAATTCAGTCACGCCTTCATGGAATTAAATCACGCCTTTGAAGAAAGAAATGACGCCTGTGAACTCTGTTTTCACGCCTGCATAACTGAGAATTTCCTGTTGTCGGCAACTTCTGTTACGTTCCAGAATTCTCTTCTGTCGCCTTCTTGTAATTAAATCACGCCTGTAACAAAAGAAATCATGCCTCTGGTTATTTATCTGTCGCCTTTTGAGGTACAGAATGTCGCCTGTAGGAATTAAATGTCGCCTCTGCACTTTCCAGCATCGCCTATAAGCTGGACAGTGTCGCTTTTGGTTTTTGTCTTGAGTTGCTTAGGACTGGTTTTTTTCATTTCTTTTATTACAGCAAAGGTCAAATTCAATCTTGAATGACATTAAGGAAATGAACTTAGGTCCTAAGTGTCATTGTCAATTTGAAAATCAAACTCAATCTTGAATGCACTAAAAGGAACAAACAACTCTATTCCCTCATCTGTTTCAGTTTCCAAAGCAAGCAAACAAATTCAATCTTGAGTGATCTAAGGGACAAAACAAAGCTTTTTCAAAGTTCTTAAGACAACTCGCTAATCAAATCTTGAATGCCCAAGTCAAAAAACTTGCAAACGCTCGATTTACTTTTTGGAGAAAGGAACAAATCAAAAGCTAATCACGAGTGTCTTCATTTTCAAAGTTCAAACATCACTTAATCAAATTTGGGAAAATGAACAAAATCTGCTTGATGTGCATGTAGGAGTTTTTTTCAATTTTTGCATAATCCTTGTTAGAGTAAGCAACGTGGAACATTTGAACTTGGACAAGTTCACCTGTTCTGCTTTTAGCGAGGCCTGTCCAAGGAGAAGCGCTTCCTCCTCGGAGAACGACCTCAAACCGGTATCCCCCCCGGCCGGTATACAAATAAGCGAATACCAAAAGAATCGCTTACATCTCCTAATCGCCGGGCGTTCGTGCCAAACACGTGACTGGGGATGGTAAACATTCCTCTCCCCCAGCATAATTGGCAAGGCTCTTAAGTGAGTCACGGATGATCAGCATAACCGGGTATGGAGACTCCACGGAATCATTAGCAACCTGATAAAATAGAGGCTACCCTATCTACATCCGAAAGTATCAAAATCCTTGTGCAAGGACCGATTCCAAGGGGTTTACCGGGTCGCCTCAAGATTACTCACCATTTGTATTCCCTTCTAGGGGATACCAAGCTGTGGGCAAGCGATTTTTGATACTCACCTTCCTTAGGAAGATCTGTTTGAAGTGCTTGACAGTCAAGGACTCCGTGAAAACACTTGTTGAAACATACACTTTCAAAGCTTTGTCAGAGTCAGTTGCCTTTGTTTGTATCCCGCAGGGTTGCTTTGTCCCTTGCGGAGATTGCTTTGACTTTAAACCTTTTCCATTGGAAACCTTTGCCTCAAAATCAGAAGCCTCTTTTCCAAGTGATGCCCAGCAAGAACAAACATCCTAAAGCAAAGTTGCCCAAATCCCAAGCCTATCAAGAGCAAAAAGTTATCAAGAAGAACACCAAGACCTATCAATCCATTATCCAAGCAACCCAAGCAGAGGAGAAGTCCCAAACCAGACTTGAGAACATTGCCCATAACGCCCGCATCAAACAGTTCGCCTTCCGTTTCCGAGTTAACCATCACTTTGTCAACCTTGAGCCAGAAGATTAGCCAATCCTTGTTCATGTCTTGTTCCATCTTCAGATCTTGAAATCTTGTCTCCAACATGCCTTGCATCTTAGTTTCATCCTAGTTTCACCCTTTGCATCAGCATCAAAACCTTAGTTGCATTTCAAAACATCATAAAGTTGCATATGCATTCATCTTCCTACCAGCATTCTAGAATCAATCCTTGTCATCTGCATTGTCCCTTTAGATAGAGCATTTGTCCCTTCACCCTTCAATACCTTTTTCACTAGCATCCCCCCATCAGCTTTTCATATCTTTCCAGCAGATCCACCATCCTTTGTCCCAAATCCAGAGATCCACCAACACTTAGTGTTCTACCTTTTGAGTGGTTCCTATCCCATATCCAAGATTAGAGACCATCATCCTCTTTTTTGGCACAACGTGTTGTCATAAAGAAATCAAACCTTGTCCTTGCATAGCCATCATCTCGAGCAAGAGATTGGAGTGTATTGATAAGAAACTTGTTGACCGAAGATCATCAGTCTATCTTAGGTTGACCCCATCATATCTCTGATCCTCCATTTGGGAAAAATAGCAGCTCATTTGTTGACCACTCAGTAATCTTTCACCAACTTTCCACCAGCAACCTATCTTTCCTCCACCATCTTGATCCATATCTGTTCCATCCAAGCTTCCATCATTGCCATCTTGATCCATATCTATTCCATCCAAGCTTCCATCATTGCCATCTTGATCCATCCCTGCATTGCATCTTAGAAGTCATCATCTTTAGAAGTTCATCAACTTTGCATCCATCAACATCTTTTAGCCAAACATCTTGCATACATTTAGCACTTGCATCTCCATGCCTGTTGAGACCAGATCTCGGAAAAGAAGAAGCATGAATCCTTATCCACCAACAACCTCATCCGATCCCAAACTTTTCACCAACGCCATGATGACCTACAATCCCCAGATCCAAGCCAGTAACCCATGTGAAGATCCAAACATCCCTTCATCCCCCTTGGCAAACCAAGCATTTGTAAATCCTCCAGAAAGCCCACCAGCGACCAATGCCCTTGTACCGCAACATCAGCAAAGCACGTTTGCTCACTACCTGCCAGAAAGTACCTCCATCCCACCATCTCTCTATCCACGCATCCCCATCAAAACTATCCAAGTTCCAGCACAAGCATATTCTCCGTTTGTCCAATCATTCCCCGATCCTATCATGCAAACATCCCAAGAGCTTTCCACCATTCCCCTTTTCTTACAAGGAAGCCTCGCCAGTCCCACAACACAAGCTGCAGCGCCATCCGCTCCATCTCCTACCCCTTTTGCTTCATCATCTGCTATGGCTGCCCAAGCCCAAATCCGACACTTAACCCAAGGTCAGCTTCCACCTCTCACACAAGCTTCTACACCACCGCCATCTACAAGTCAAGCAACGCCTTTCACCATCAAAGGAGCACCGTCACCCTTCACCCCCCAAGCACCCATACCTTCTTCCTTGGGGTTAGCGCAATCGCTCCCCATTCCAACCTCATCCTTCTCTTGGGTGTTTCCTTCATTTTCCTCCTCACAAGCATCCACTCAACCACAACCTCAACAAGCTCCTTTATCTCAACCATCATTCGTGTCCCAAGCTCCCGTTGCTCCTACCATTCCATCATCCGCTGCAGTGCACCCTAACACAAGCTCTCAATGGGGCCTTACGCAAGAAGAAATGAAGGCATGGGGGATCCCATCTCAATCCCCTACATCTATGGTTGCAAGTCAACAAACCGCCTTCATCCAAGCAACACAGCAGCAACTACCTCAAACACCACCGCCAGCTTCAAGTTATTCATCCCAAATCCCAAATACCTTCCAGCAAGTTCCACCACCTCAACAGCCAACTTTCCCCAGCTATCTTACCCCATCACCCTTTGCTTCTAGCTTCCCCACATCTGTTCCACCATTAAGTAACGCAGGCATGCACCCAGCTTATATCGGTCAAACCCAAAGCCAACCTCAGCAACTACCACCATCATACCCACAAGCAGCATCATTTCAACAGCCTCCCCCACAGCAACCACATGTCCCCTTTCAGCAAACACCCATCATTCCTCCACAACAGCAAGTCCCTTGCTATCAGCCTCAGCAACAAATCCCTATCATCCCCCAGCAACAACACGTTCCCACCTATCAGTTACAACAACAAGTTCCAAATGACCACTATCAGCAAGCAGTCCCACAACAACCGCCAGTTCAACAACAGCAAGCAGCCCAACAACATCAAGAAGTTCCATATCATTTACCACAATATCCCCCTATGTCACACCAACAATATCCCCAGCAACCATTGCCCCAAAATCAGTTTCAACCCATTTATCCACAGCAAGCACCATATCCAGTTCCACAGCTTCCATCACAAGCAGAAGTCCCAGTTCCCTCACCACTCAATGCTGAGTGGGAAGCAATGAAAAATGCTCTAAAAGAGCTACAAAGTGGAACAGAGAATAAAACGTACAAGTTCGAAGAGGTGTGCTCATATCCCTTCGATCGGTCCATAACAACTATCCCTTTCCCCAAGCACTTTGAGATGCCCAAGTTCGACAAGTATCGAGGGAAAGGAGATCCAGTAAACCATATCAAAGAGTTCTACATGGCGTGCCAAGAAGTGGCTTATAGTGATAACTATCTCCTGCGCCTGTTTCCCAAAAGCTTGGGAGGAACTGCTGTTGAGTGGTTTTACAAAATACCACATGGGACAATAAACACCTTTGCTGAACTCTCTGAGAAGTTCATCACACACTATGCCCATAATGTGGAGAATGAGTTATCCTTGCTAGACCTATGCAACTCAAAGCAGAAAGACGGAGAAAGCCTTGCAGAATACTTGCAAAGATGGCAGAATCTTACAACTAGGTTATCATATCAGCTGCCAGAGAAGCATCTAACAAAAATCTTCATTGATAACCTGCATCCAAAGCTATCCCATCACATGCGAATGAACTGTCTCCAGACATACCAAGACATCAAGAGCAAAGGCATAGGCATCGAGAAAGCTCTCCTAGACGAAGGCACTATTCGTCACTTCAAGGATGATTCCAAAAACAAACCCAACAATGATAAATCCTGTTACTGGAATCGTAACAAGAATGTTGTTACAGATGGAGCCACTGACACTAAAAATGTACAATTCATTGTGGCTAGTCCTACACCAGCTCAAACATACCAACCGCCACAAGCGCCCATCTATCAGCAACCCCCAGCTCCCGCATATCAAGCACCTATTTATCAGCAGCCTCCTCAAGCTCATCAAACACCTGTGCAACAGTATCAGCAGCAATACCAACAGCAATAGCCAGCACGTCAGGGCAATCCTGTTAATGCAGTTAACGTTGCCCCAAGGCAGAACAAGTCCAACAATCAGAACAATCCAAAGAGGACTTTCACACCTTTGGGTGAGCCTCTGGATCAGATCTTTTATCGGCTAGCCAAGGCAAATATGATCACATATCCGCCCATCCCACAGAAGGATGACAACACACCAAAGTCTGATTGGTATAAAGAACATGAATACTGTGATTATCATCGTGTGAAGGGGCACACAACATTGAAGTGCATGCGGCTTAAGCACTACATCCAGGATCTCATTGATTGCAAGGAGATCCAGGTCGATGCACCAACTCAAGCTTCACCCAATGCCGGTTTGCAAATATATCAAAATGTGTTTCCTCAACACGATACCGGGAAGAATCAAGCCAACGCCAATCAGCCCCAAAATCGTGGCAAAGGCAAGCAAGAAGATCACACAGCAGCCTACATCAACTATGACAAGTATGTCGGATGCATAACTCAAGTTGAGCCCATCCAAGATGAGCCCACCATCAATACCATCCACGTCAGAGGGCCGGATCGACAATGTGCTGCAACTACCTGCAGTGGTAGGATAACTGTTTCCGGTGCTCCTCCGAGATCAGCTGCTCCTCCAAGGCCAACATCTACTGCATCCACAGCACAGTCTAACACCAGGCCAGCATCAAATGCACGCGCAACACAGCATAATGCACCAAGTGCACAATACAATATCATAGAGCATCTTGGGAACATGCCAGCCCAAATATCTATCTTGGATTTGCTCCGCACATCACCCATCCATCAGGAGATCCTGGACAAAGCTCTAAAAGAAGGCCATGTCCCCACGGACATTAACACAACTCAGTTTGAAACTCTTGTGGGACACCTATCAGCAGCATGTGCCTTATCCTTCAAAGAATCTGATATACCAGATGTCGCTCCTGACCATACTCTCCCTCTCCGCATTGCTGTCATGGTCAGAGATTTCGCCATCAAACGAGTTCTAGTGGATAATGGCTCAGCCCTCAACTTGTGCACATTAAAATTCATCAAGAAGATCGGGTTCACGGAGGCCGACATACAACATGAGCAAATCACTATCAAAGCATATGATAACTTGGAGCATACCTCTAAAGGTACTATGACCTTGCCTATCCAGCTAGGCCCAGCAACGCAAGATACTCTCTGCCACGTTGTTGATCTTGACCTACCGTTCAATATCCTCCTCGGTCGTCCATGGATCCATTCCATTAAGGCCGTACCATCTACTTACCATCAGTGCATCAAGTTTCCACATCAAGGCACTGAGGTTACCATCCACGCTGACCCTAACCCCTTCGCATATTGCCTTGCGATGGAAACATCTTTCCCTCATTCTACTCATTGTCCTGGAACCGATATTGGTACTTCTATTGCTAGCTCATCCCGATCCCATCGCGATCCAGAGACCATCCTCTCTTCCACCTTATCATCCGTCAAGATCAACAACCAGGGTTGTGGCGAATACAGCCTCAGTGATGCATTTGCTGTAGGAGCTCTTCCACGTGATCCACATACTCAAGGGCGCCCAAGTTGTCAAAACAAGCCTGCTGAGGAACATTATAAGCTCAAGCAAATCGGAAACATGACTTTTGAGTCTCATGGTACCATCAATAGCAAAAAAATGGATCCAGATATTAACAAATGGTTATACAAAGATCCCCCATCACGTGACACCCAACTTCTTGAATACTTCAAAGAGAAATACCCAATCCCCTACAAAAATGTCACAGAACACTATAACTATCAAGGTGGTGGTCTAGGACCACAAGAGGACGGAAATTTGTTTCCTATCATACCATCCCAAAATCCAGAACAGCAAGGACTTGGCTTTAATACCTCTTGCCTACTTGAACAAGAGCCCAATACCACAACTGCGGACACTAACATGACCAACGTGAACTTTTCGAATAGCCAGGATGACCTCGTGGAAATTGAAGACATCCCCGAAGAGAAAGACATCCGATCCTACGACGATATCTTTGCCGACAACACCCTCCTGGGGACTTCTGTCCTCCAACAACTATCCATTAACCTCATAGATCTTCCCCTCACAAACCCCGACCTCATAGATTGGGACCAACCAAGCATCGCACACATCGATGAGTTCCAAAGTGCACAAGCACTCCTAGAATTCATGGGGGCATCAAATCCAGCAGTCAACCAAGATCCAACATCAACCTTTGTCTATCAGCTTCACCCAGAAGGATATTTTGGGGAAGAGGCAAGCTTTAGTCGCAAAAATGAAATAGCAAAAGAACATCATGAGTCTTTATGTGAAAACCCCCTTGGGGCACATTCTGATTCCAAAATAGTAAAAATAAAGGGCATATCTTCTAGCGAAAACCTGGCAATTCAGGCGCTAGAAGATGAAGCCTTGCCTCTTCCCCCTATCCAAGATTATAGACCAGAGCAGTCGCCGATCATCATAGAGGAAACCAAGCCAATCAACTTGGGAACAGAAGAATGTCCAAGGATCACCTACATTGCAGTCAACCTAACAGAAGGAGAAGAAATCGCTCTCAGTGCCTTGCTCAAGGAATCCATCATCAACTTTGCATGGTCATATGCCCATATGCCTGGGCTTGATCCAAACCTTGTTGTTCATCACCTATCAGTAGATCCAAACGTCAAGCCAGTGAAGCAGAAGCTAAGGAAAATGCATCCAAAGGTAGCATTACTAGTTAAAGCAGAGCTTGAGAAGCTCCTCCAAGCTAAGATCATCAGAGCAATAGATTATTCAGAGTGGATCTCTAACATGGTGCCAGTCACAAAGCCTTCTGGCGACATCAGAATCTGTACTGATTTTAGGGACTTGAACAAGGCATGCCCTAAGGATGACTTCCCATTGCCAAACATAGACATGCTTGTAGACCTCACAGCAGGTCACGAAATGCTATCACTCATGGATGGATTTTCAGGCTACAATCAGATTCATATAGCAGAAGCAGATCAACATAAAATAGCATTCACAACCCCATGGGGTACCTTCTGCTACAACATGATGCCATTTGGGCTAAAGAATGCAGGAGCAACATATCAGCGAGCAATGACAGCGATTTTTCATGACATGATCCACAAGATCCTTGAAGACTATGTAGACGATATCCTTGCAAAATCCAAAACAAGGGATGAACACCTCAACATCCTAGAGCGTGTATTTGATCGTCTGAATCATTATGGCTTAAAGCTTAATCCTAAGAAATGTGTCTTTGGCGTAACATCTGGCAAGCTTCTAGGCTTCATCGTCTCTAGACGAGGCATAGAGATCGATCCTAAAAAGGTAAAAGCAATAACGGAGATGCCTCCACCAAGAAATCTCAAACAGCTCAGAAGCCTACAGGGCAAGCTTCAATCAGTACGGCGGTTCATCTCGCAACTAGCGGACAAGTGCCAACCATTCTCACATCTCTTATGCAAAGACACCAACTTCAAGTGGGATCCCATATGTCAAAGAAGCTTTGATAAGCTCAAGGAGTATCTAGCTAACGCTCCAATCCTAGTACCACCGGTTTCAGGATGCCCACTCATCCTTTACATCTCAACAACAGCTACAGCACTAGGGGCACTTCTAGCACAACATGATGATGAAAATAAAGAACGAGCTATCTACTACATCAGTCGCACTCTTGTGGGCTATGAGCTTAACTATTCACCCATGGAGAAAGCATGCTTAGCAGTGGTCTTTGCCACTCAAAAACTTAGACATTACATGCTTAGCCACACAATCAAGCTCATATCAAAGGTGGACCCTCTTAAGTATCTGTTATCAAGGACAACCCTCACAGGCCGTATGGCAAAATGGGTCATGTTACTCAGTGAATTTGACATTCAGTATATAGATCGCAAAGCAATCAAAGGGCAAGTCATTGCCGATCAGCTAGCAGAAGCGCCACTGGTGGATGCCTATCCACTAATCATGGAATTCCCCGATGAACACTTATGCATGATTGAAGAGCAGCCCATGTGGAAACTATACTTTGATGGTTCCAACACATCCCATAGCTCTGGAGCAGGAATCCTATTCGTCACACCTCAAGGTGACTATATTCCAAAATCATTCAAGTTGGGATTCCCCTGTACCAACAATATTGCAGAATATGAGGCACTCATCTTAGGTCTCAAAACAGCTATCCAATGGAACATCACAGAATTACAAGTATTTGGAGATTCACAGCTGATTATCAAGCAAGTCCTTGATGAGTATCAGACAAAGGATGACAAATTGCTACCCTACAAGCAACTGGTGGATAAACTGAAAGAACATTTCCTACATCTACAAGTCAATCAGATCCCAAGGCTTCAGAACAAAGCAGCAGATGCAATGGCAACCATCAGATCCTTATTGGAAATACCACGAGACGCATCATAGTATGAATTTCTAGTCAAGCAGCTACATTCACCAGCTTATGAGAACGCCGATGCAGACATGGTGTGTGTCTTGGTTGGTCCTCAATCCCCATGGTACCACGAAATCCATGCATATCTAAAAAATGGTATCATATCTCCCCATCTTACCAATAACCAACGCCAAAACCTTATTCGCAGAGCTTCCCGCTACACTCTTGTAGCCAACACCCTATATCGTCGCGGGTATCATAATGTCCTATCTAGATGTTTAGACTCAAACGAGGCCGTCCTGGCCTTACAAGAAGTTCACGCTGGAATTTGCGGTGCCCACACGAGTGGCATGGTTCTAGCAAAGCAGCTGCTTAGAGTTGGATATTATTGGCCAACAATGGAACATGATGCGTGTGAATTTGTCAAGAAATGTCTCCCATGTCAACAGCATGCCAATTTGATACATGCACCAGCATAGGATCTACAGCCTATTGCACCACCGTGGCCTTTTTCATGTTGGGGCCTCGACCTCGTTGGCTTGATCACCCCCCTCTCTTCGGATGGACACAAGTATATCATAACAGCCACAGAGTACTTTACCAAATGGGTTGAAGCGATTCCGCTCACCCTAACCACTAGCATCCAAATATCCAAGTTCATCCTTTACCACATCATTTGCCGCTTCGGCATACCATCTACCATTTTCACAGACCATGGCACACCTTTTGAAAACCAGCATGTGGATGATCTATGTGCCAGACTCCACATCCATCACCGTTTCTCCAGTCCATATTTCCCTCAAGGAAATGGCCAAGCTGAGGCAACTAACAAAACTATCTTGAAAATCCTCAAGAAGGTTGTCAATGATTCTGGTCGTGACTGGCACCTCCAAATCAATCCTGCCCTTTGGGCCTACCGCACTTCTTATCGCACTCCCACAGGCACCACCCCATACTCCCTTGTATATGGTGCTGAAGCCGTTCTGCCGATCGAGGTCGAGCTTCCATCCTTGCGCGTCTCCATGAAGAACTATACAACTGATGAAGACTATTGTGTGGCCCGGCTCACACAGCTAGATCTGCTAGATGAAAAGAGACAGCAAGCCTACGATCACCTGGTTGCATACCAGAATCGACTCAAAAGGAGTTATAACAAAAAGGTCCATCCTAGACAATTCCAGGTCGGTGACATGGTCCTTAAAGAAAATCAGAAGGTCCTAGCAAATAGAGAAAAGAAAGGCAAGTTTGAGCCTACTTGGTTGGGCCCCTATGTTGTCACCGCATCCTTTGGCTCCGGCGCCTATCAGCTATCAACACCAGAAGGCGAGCCCTTGAATGATCCTATCAACATCATCCATCTGAAGAGGTTCTATGCCTGAACCTGATCCTGCATATATCAGAAAATCCAAAAACATTCAAAAAAGCAAAAAAAGCAAAAAAAGAAAAGAGAAAGAGAAAATAATCATCCAACGGTGAAAACTTGGCAATTCAAGTGCCTTGGACAAGTATGTTGGTGAAAACCTGGCAAACAGGCGCCAACATAGTAAACTGAGCTATTTATCTATTCAGTTGTCCTTTCAGCTACCGTCCTCATCCTCCATTCCATAACAGATCTCCCAGCAGTTCCATCTCCCCTTTTTTCCAAGCATTCAGCTTCCATCTTCCTCCAACCCATCTGCAATCCATATCCTATTCCAAAGCTTTGTACCATATCTTGTACCATATCCTTATCCCTTTCCTGTACAGCACATTCCTCCCTGTATTTATCCTTCTTGTCTCCGTCCTAGTGAGAGTCCCGCTGAGTGTGATCTTCCTATCCCCAATCCTGAGCTTCTGTATATATCCCTTGTGCATATCGTTCCTCCTTGTTGTACATAATCCTTTGTCCATCCTGCAGCAGCATTTGATCAAATATCTTGTCCCATCCCCAGCCTCAGAAAATTTGTAGTCCCACTCGGGCCTTGTGCTTCAGCAACATCAATTGATGACTTATCCTTGCTCATCCTGATTATTCCTCGAACTTCAGCTTTTGCCAGCGAACAACTACACTTATTCTCTCACCAACCCATGGGTCCTTGAGGATATATCGTTCCTCCTGTCTGACCTAATCTTCCATCCTGGTCCTTGAGGATATATCGTTCCTCCTGTCCGACCAATCTTCCCACCATTAATCAAACCTAATCTCTCTCCTTGGCAAAGGATGTCTTTTTGGAGTTATCATTTTGATCTTGGATTTTTTGTCCTTTGGGTCTTGTTAATCTTTTTGGCTTCTCTTTGTCCCACCAGGGTCACCACGATTCATTATATCACGGTGTGCTGCGTGTGCGGATAATCTGGGGCAAGGTCTTTTGATCTTTCGCTTCTGCCTGTGAGTCAGTTGTGTGTTTGTGGTTCCTTCAGCATCGGTTCCACCATGTCGCCTCTGCGCTTCATGTGTGATGTTGGGGCAACCCTGTGTGTTTGTTTAGCGTCAGTCCTCGTCAGTCCTCTGCAACGCTGGTGACAAGGCCTCGTGATCCCAGTATCCTTGGCAGGTCTCTAGCATTGCTATATTAAATCTAGGTTGTGCACTCCCGTTTGCACTTGGAGCTATCTGGTCCCTTGCATTTATCATATAGATTAATCTTGCATCTTTGCATACAGCTGCATCTTGCATCTTGCATTTCCATCTCATCTTGCATATCATCCATATTTGTTTTTAGAAGTGAGGTTATTTATCTCCCCTTTCTTCCTAGGCCTTTCCTTCCTCGTCCCGCCGGGCACACTTTGTCCCAGGGCGTAATCCCTCTTTCTCCTTGTCCCACTGGACACATCTTCCATGATTTTGTCCCACCGGGGCATATTCCTCTTTCTCCTAGTCCACCCGGGCGTTACCCTCTTCTTCTGATTCTAGCCTTGGCATCTTGTTTTCTTGTCTTTGACGCCATGCCACTTGCGGCATCGCATCAAAGAGGGGCAAAATGTAGACACCGAAAAATCTTTCAGAAAATAAATTATTTTTGTTTTCTGAAAATCCTTGATGACATCATCATTTATTAATTAATTATTTATTTAATTAATTAATTTATTTTTATGGCATTAAATCCCTCTCTCTTAATTAAAAATCTTTAATTAAGGAATCTAGCCTAAAAATGTCATTTGGACATTATCCCTAATTTATTAATTATTTAATTAATAAATTGCCCAAAAACTTCAAAAAATAAATTAATTTATTTTTTATCCCAAACTTGGCCAATTTCCTCTAGACCACTAACCTCTTCCAAAATCTTCTAATCCCTTCTTAATTTCGATTAAAAGGCTAATCCCATCTTTTCTAACCCTAATCCCAAGGTTAAATATTTAATTAAGGTTAAATATTTAATTTTCATATTTATTGAAAATATTTTAATAAATATTCCTAAAACTTAAGCCTTTGGAATGAATAAACATTTATTCCATAAAACTAAGGAGAAATCTAGACTCTTCTAGAATCTTCCCAAATCCACCCTCTTCACCCATCCTAATCCTTTTCTTTGTCCTAATCTAATCCTAATCCTACCCTTAAACCTTTGTGCAATCCTAACCAAGCTTAAGACTTTCCTAAACCAAAGCAAAGTCTTTCCTTCCAAATATCTCAACCACAAAGCATTTATTGCTTCCCCAAAGTCTTCAAAGCCTCTTAAAGCCCATTCATTGCTCTTACAAGCATTTATTTGGAGAGTTATGAGCTTGGAGCCCCCTTTGTTGACTCCTCTTTGCCCTTCCCTTCATCCACTCACCTTGTGACATGTGTCACCTCCTGATTGGCTGAGAACTAGCACAATCCATGTGCTTCCCTTTGAGTGAATCTTAGCCTCTCTTAAGGATTTCAATCCTGGCCATTCATTCCTCCTACCCCAAGCCTTTAGAAATCCTATAAATACCCTCACTTCCTAAGGCAAATCATCTTTCAACTCTCAAACTCAATAGCAAAGTTATAATGCCATTTTCATTTTAGCATAAGCATAAACTCATCATTTTAGATCATTTTCAAGCTTAAATCACATCTAAATTAGCTTAAATGGATTAACATAGATTCATTTCTTGTTTTAATCTTAGTTCTTTCTTTAAGCTTTGCATATTTGTGTGTTCTTGAGGCCTTTGAGGCAAAATAGGTTCCTCATACTTATTTTGTGTCATTTTGGGTCTTCTTGATCCTCAAATCATCCATCTTGCATGCTCCAAGTGCTTGAGTTTGCACACCCACATCCCTCTATATCTAAGCATATCAAACGGTGCATGGGCGCATCCGTTTTAAGCTTAAACTGAGGTGGCTTTGATTTTAGTTTGTTAACCATTAAATTTGATTTGATAATATGCTATGACATTTGTTTGTCTTTGGCCTTCAAAACAGGTTTAGGTGCACTCTCAAATCCTAGTCTACAGAAGGAAACTGTAGAGATATCGCGTGAACAAGCTTCATGCATGCCTGATCATACTGGTTAAAGGAGAACCAAATTGAAAAGTTAACCTAGCATCAAAGAGTATTTACCGAGGGACAGTAAGTTATTGAATGTTGATGAATTGAATAGAAATATTGATCAAAGGATTTTTATGAGCTTAAGAATAGATCTGGACATCTGCAAATCAAGTTGTATTGTATTCAGATGACCTGCTGTTACAATTTAACCTGTGTAATCAAATAAAATCTCTTAACCGAGTAGACTTGAAAGTCTTATATGTCATTCATAGAATGTACATTGTTATTCTGTCAACCCCATAGTGAATGTTGGTTGGACGATAACTATTAGTGTTAAATTCTCTAACAAGGTTACACCTTACAGTGTGTTTTGTAACCTTTAACAAGGTTGGATCCTCACCGAGCTCACTTTAGAAGAGTGAAAATATTTTGGGTTACCGGTCTCAGGTGGTTTTTCCCTTAATAGGGTTTCCATGTTAAATCTTTTGTGTTATGTGTTTATTGTGGTGATTGTTTAATTTTCGTACTTTACATATTGCATATCTGATTTGGTCGGTAATCACTATGAACAAATAACTGGTAATTGGTAAAAGTACAAATAGTTTAGTATCATTATTTACCGAGCTGCAGAATAAGTTGAATTTTTTTTTAAGTTTTACATTTTGTATTAGGGATTGTGGATAACTGATTCACCCCCTCTTAGTTATTCTAACAATTGGTATCAGAGCTTTGGTTGCTTGGAATAGAGTTTTAAGGACTTCAACAGAAATATCACAAAATGTATAAGAGGGAAGTGCCAAAGCTGAACAAGGACAAATTTACAATATGGCAAAGCCAAATGAAACTACATATATCTAGAATTGGGAATTCTGCCCTCACCCCATTGGAGAATGGCTACTTAGCACCGCCTACAAGACCTTTGACTCTTGACTAGTTAAGAGATAGACATGATCACAATGTTAGTATGATGGAGATTGTTGCTACTCTTACAGATGTTGAATTTGAAGATGTCAAGGATTATGCTACCTCAAAGGACATGTGGGATAAACTTACTCTAGTTTACAGTGGTGATGCAAATGTTAGAAGAGCCAGAGATGAAATTTTAAGAGGAAGATTCGATGATATGAAAATGAAAGGAGAGAATATAGTACAATACACAAACTGAATAAAGGAAGTAGTTAATGCTATCAGAAGATCTGGTGGTGTCATTTCTAAAGAAACAGTGGTAAGCAAAATTCTGAGAACCCTATTGCCTGTTTATGCTATCAGAATATCTGCAATACATGAAATGAGATATGCACCTGGCAGTACTCTCACTCTTGATAGTCTGATCGGTAAGCTTACAACTTTTGAACTAGATAATTTTGATAATAGTGTTGTACCGTCTATTGAGTCTTCTTTCGTGACTTCTCTAAAGATCAATAAATCTAGTAGTAGAAGCAATAATGATGATAATGACAGTAATAGTGATGATGAGCTTGATGAGCTTGAAGCTCTTATGGCCAGGAGGTTACCTAAAGGTAAAGGTAGATATAGAGGTAAATTACTTTTAGCATGTTTTAACTACAAAGAAGTTGGTCATATTGCTGCTAGATGTCCAAATAGGAAAGAAGATGATAGAAACAAGGATCGATCTAGTGAAGGGAGCTATGGGAGAAGAAACAACAGGATTTACTGACACTACAACAGAGACAACTGAGACAACAATGATAAAGGCAAAAAGGTATGTTACATTGCTGAAGAGAATGATACCGAGACCAACACAGATGATGATGTGGAAGTAGTGTTTTTTGTAATGAAGGATGATTCTGAGAAAGAAGAAAGGTATGTAGAGACAACTCTTATCTCTAAGGTTAATAAAAATGATACATGGATCATTGATAGTGGTTTTATCCATCACATGACTGGCGATGAAGAAAATTTTGATCATCTTGAGCAATATAATAGAGGATCTGTAAAAATGGGCAATGATACACCTTGTATGGTTAGAGGAAAGGGATTCCTACTGATAAATGATAAAATTAGATGTGATAATGCTTATTGGGTAGAAGGACTAAATTATAATTTGCTAAGTGTGGCACAACTTAACAATTTAGGCCATTGTGTAGCTTTTGAGAGCAAGACAGTAAAGATATTTGATGAAAGAGAAAAACTTGTTAGAACAGGAGCACAAACGAAAGGTAACTTGTTTTATCTTGATAATGATAAGTCTTCTTGTTTAATGATGAAAAATGAGTATGCATGGTTGTGGCATAAAAGGTTATGTCATGTAAACTTTGATAACATGATCAAGATCAGTAGAAAGAAAAGGGTTAGAGGTTTGCCTAGCCTAACAAAGCTAGATCATGTAATGTGTCATTAATGTCAGAAAGGTAAGATGACAAGATCTAGTTTTAAGAGAAAAGATTATTCAACAAAGAAAATTTTAGAGCTAGTTCACACCGACCTATGTGGTCCCATGAGAACACGGAGCTACTATGGAGATAGGTATTTCATTTTGTTTGTTGATGATTATACTAGATTGATGACTATGATGTTCCTAAAAGAAAAATCAGAGGCATTTAAGATGTTTAAATGGTATAAAGAAAAAGTAGAGAAAGAAATCGGGAAGGAACTGAAATTCTTAAGATCTGACAGAGGTGGTGAATTTATTTCTGATGAATTTACTAACTATTGTAATGAGCATGGTATAAAAAGACAAGTTTCTGCACCGAGAACACCGCAGCAGAATGGTATTGTTGAAAGGAGGAATAGATCAATTGTTGATTGTGCAAGGACAATCATGATAGAGAAGAATGTGGCTCAAACATACTGGAGAGAAGCAGTTAGTACAATTGTTTATGTTATGAACTGAGTACAACTGAAGGACACAAACAAAACACCCTATGAGTTGTGGTTTGGTCACAAATTGACTGTAAGTTACTTCAGAATATTTGCTAGCAAATATTTTATTCCGAAAGATGATAGAAATAGAAAGTTTGACTCAAAAGGTGATGAAGGGATATTTCTTGGATATTCCACTAAAAGCAAAGCATATAAGTGTCTAAATAGAGTTACTAATAAAATGATTGAAAGTACTAATGTCAGGGTTGATGAGTTTGATGATAAGAATGGTGAAGAGAGCATTAGAGAACTTGAAGATTATGGTAGATTCACTTACATTGAACATCCATAGTACCAACTGAAGCCACAGACTGTGTCAACGTGGGCATCAGGAAAACAATGCCGAGGAATAGGAAACGAACACTGACGATCAGGAAGAGGCTACCGAGCAAGAAAATGAACTTGAACAGGATGAACAACAAAGAATAGGTTGGGTACTGGCAAGATTTGTTAGGAGACATCATCCTGAGAACCAAATAATTGGCGACAAGCAAGTTGACATGCAAACAAGAAGTAAGTCAAGACAAGGTACATGCTTAGTTTGTGAGTTTGAACCGAAGAATGTTAAGGTTGCACTGGAAAATGATGAATGGATAAATGAAATGACTGAGGAGATTGAACAAATAGAGAAAAATAAGACATGGACCTTAGTACCTAGGCCTAAAGATAAGAATGTTATTGGTACTAAGTGGATCTTGATAAACAAGTTGAATGAAAATGGAGAGGTTACAAGGAATAAAGCCAAACTAGTTTGCAAGGGGTATGCACAGGAGGAAGGAATTGATTATGGTGAGACCTTTGCACTTATTGCTAGACTAGAAGGAGTTCGAATGTTACTGGCCTATGCAACACATAAGAAGTTTAAAGTGTATCAAATGGATGTTAAGTCTGCATTTTTGAATGGGATACTTGAAGAAGAATTCTACATAGAACAACCAAAAGGGTTTGTTGATCCAGACAAGAAAGACATGGTATGTAGATTACATAAAGTTTTATATGGTTTAAAGCAAGCACCGAGAGCTTGGCATGAAAGGATGCATACTTATTTGTTAAGTATTAGATTTGTTAGAACTAGTGAGAACAACAATCTGTATATGAAAGGAGAATCAGAGGATACTATCCTAATCGCTGAAATATTTGTGGATAATATTATCTTTGGAGGACAAGATCACATATGTAAATCATTTACTGCTGAGATGAGAAAAGAATTTGAAATGTCTATGTTTGGAGAGATTAAGTTCTTTTTAGGACTGCAGGTTATTCAACAAAATGAAGGGATATTCATCACACAATCCAAGTATATTAAAGAAGTACTAAGAATATTTGGCATGGAAGATGTTAAACCAGTCAGAACACCAATGGTCACAGGCTACAAACTGACTAAAGATGATGAAATTATAGAGGTGAACCAGACATTGTACCGATCTATGATTGGTAAGTTAATGTATGTAGTGCATAGTAGACCAGATATTGCACATGCTGTGGGGATTGTTGCAAGATTTTCTGCAAATCTTAAGGAGTCACACATGGTTTCTACAAAGAGAATCTTAAGATACTTGAAGAAAGCTAAGGACTATGGATTATGGTATTCTAAGGATGGAAAATTTGAACTCGAAGTCTACATCGACACTGATTGGGCTAGAAATGTGGATGACAGAAAAAGCACAATCGGATGAGCATTTTTCTTCGATGAAAGACTTGTTACCTAGACAAGTAAGAAGCAGTCTTGTATTTCTCAGTCTACAACCGAAGTAGAGTATGTTGTTGCTACTACAAACTGTTCAAATATTGCATATATTAAGCAAGTGTTGGAAGGGATGAATGAGATAATCACTTAGTCGGTGATTACATATTGTGACAACACGAGTGCTATAAATATTTCAAAGAATCCAGTGATGCATTAAAAAACAAAGCACATATCTATCAAGTATCACTACTTAAGAGAACAAGTATAGGAGAAGCAAGTAAAGCTAGAATTTGTCACATCTAAAGAGCAACTTGAAAACATATTTACCAAGCCTCTACCAAAGGATACATTTGAACATTTGAGGACTAGACTTGGGGTTCGTCCCCTGTCTATTGGTCACTAATGTGATTCAGAGGTTGCATTAGCCTAATCTTATCAAAAGATCATTCATGTTGATGCAACATAGTTCATGCTTTGGATTATGTCTAAGGTTGTGAAAGATTTGAGAAACCAGTGGCATAATCAGTATACCGAGATACAATGTATGCATCGGACAACAGAGAGTTACATGGCTACTGCGAAGCTGTATGTTTATATGTTTCTTTCGCATTGTTGTCAAAGGGAGAGATAAACAATATGATAACTGGGGAGAATACTAGAACATCTATCTAAGGGAGAGACAATCTGAGAAAGTCAGGGAGAGTATTGAAGATCAGTTGCTGAGAACAGAAGAAGGAATCTGAGAGCTGCAATGATCATATTTGTAGAAGATAGTCTTCACTTGAAATGTTATCAAGAAACGTAGTGATTAAACATATTAAGCTAGAGAGAGTTTATACCGAGCTACAACATTTGCTTACAGAGTTGTAGAATACATGTTTGGTATGTGTATGGTATAATTCATATTGCTTGAGTTGTCATCAATGCCAAAGGGAGAGATTGATGAACTACAACTGATTGAGAACATGATTGAAGAACTACAAGTGATTCAAGATCACCGAGCACTAAAGTGTTATGTAAGATAATTGAATCAATCTTTATGTTGTCATTGATGTCAACTAGCTTTGACAGTACTTATCATGGTAGTTGCAAATATCTAACACATCTATAGAAGAGAAGAGAAAGATGAAGAACCAAGATATCTACAGTGAGGAAGATGGATATGATAGATGAGGATAAGGAATACTCTTGGTAACTTATTGATGAGTCTATGACTTCATATTGTTGACTTGATTATGTTGCATTAATTTGTTATGGAGATATAAGAAAATTGTTATAAAGCAGTCTGATCGGTTAATGAAGCATACCAGTATACACCGAGCAGTGTAGTGTATACCGAGCGACAGCATCAACCGAGCTTGTGTTCACCAACGCATTTCTTTGTTAACCGAGTATGGACAAAAGAACTAAATAATGAGTTTAGGCGACAAAAATTGATGAGCTAGAAAGTACCTTGTAATCAGGGTGGAAAGATAAAGTTTGTTATAAGATCAATGGCTAGCAAAATTCAAGGAAGATCTAAAGGACGGAATTGAAACACAACTGTCGAGGAAGGTTTGAGTGGAAAAATCAATGAAGGAGATTAAGCGGCAAAATCTGATGGATGAAAAGAAAATGGTTTACTTGTTAATTTAAGAGACGAGGGTTTCACAATGAAACGAATGCCAGAAGAAGGAAATTGTAGAGATATTGCGTGAACAAGCTTCATGCATGCCTGATCATACTGGTTAAAGGAGAACTGAACTACAGAGTTAACCAAGCATCAAGGAGTATTTACCGAGGGACAGTAAGTTATTGAATGTTGATGAATTGAATAGAAATATTGATCAGAGGATTTTTATGAGCTTAAGAATAGATCTGGACATCTGCAAATCAAGTTGTATTGTATTCAGATCACCTGTTGTTACAGTTTAACCATTGTAATTAGATAAAATCTCTTAACCAAGTAAACTTGAAAGTCTTATATGTCATTCATAGAATGTACATTGTTATCCTGTCAACCCCATAGTGAATGTCGGTTGGACGATAACTGTTAGTGTTAAATCCTCTAACAAGGTCACACCTTATAGTGTGGTTTGTAACCTTTAACAGGGTTGGCTCCTCACTGAGCTCACTTTAGAAGAGTGAAAATATTTTGGGTTACCGGTCCCAAGTGGTTTTTCCCTTAACAGGATTTCCATGTTAAATATTTTGTGTTATGTGTTTATTGTGGTGATTGTTTGATTTTCATACTTTACATATTGCATATCTGATTTGGTCGGTAATCACTATGAACAAATAACTGGTAATTGGTAAAAGCACAGACAGTTTAGTATCATTGTTTACCGAGCTACAGAATAAGCTAAATTTTTTTTGAAGTTTTACATTTTGTATTAGGGACTGTGGATAACTAATTCACCCCCCTCTCAATTATTCTAACACTAGCAAGTAGTATAAGTAGATCTAACAACAAAGCTATGATATTCAATACATATGCAATTGTATTTAAAATATAAATAATTATGTTGATATGAAAGCTTGGACATAACCTTAACAAATGTAAATCAAAACCTCCATGATTGTATGCTTGGAATCCACCTTGAGAGAAGAATGAAATGGATCTTGAAGATGAACAAAAGATCTTGAAGGAAGATCACACCACCATGATGGCTAGATCTAGGGTTTGAATGATGAATCTTGAATGCTTGAACCAAATCCCTCCAAAGACTTGAATGCTTGAATTCTTGATCTTCAATGGAGAACTTGGATGGAGAAGAGAACTTGAATGCTTCCTTGAAAATTCTTGATGAAATGCTTGCTTGATCTTTCTTGAGATCTTCAGAGATTAGATTGCAAAACTTGATTGAGAAAATAAGAGAGGAAGGCTTCCTTTTATAGTGATCTAGGGCACAATCCTCTAGAGGGGCCACCTTGGAGAATTAAATTCCAATTAGGCCTCAACCCTTTAGTAATGGACCTAAATTAAATATAATTTAAGAGTTTACCATTTCAGAGACCAAAATAGCCAACCTAGAAGCGGGAAAACAAGTCTTTCTGAAACTTGGCATTCGGGAATCATGGGACCTTGAAATTTGAACCCGGGGTCAAGGATGAGGTCGACCTTGAACTAGGTCAAGGACAAGGTCATCCTTGACCTTGAGGTCACAATTCTCAGTCTAGAGTGCTAGGAAAATGCAGAAAGAAAGTGGAAAAGGGAGCAGAATCAAGGGAAAATGAAAGATCAAAGTTGAGGACCCATTCAAGGTGCTTGACATGATCCCAAATCAATTAATCGGAGGGATAAACACTCTTAACATGGAAGTGCTTCCATTTTAAGATGATACATTAAGCTCCCACTTTAGCAAGAGTATAGACTCAATGCAAACTCTTGGTAAAGGAGAAGAAAGAAGAGATCCAAGTGGATTCACAATGAGATAAAATAACACTTAGCTAAGGACACAAGCCCCCACGCTAAGGATTCTAACTCAACATACACGCACGAGGGTGTGAAAAGAGAAAATCAAAAGAATAGGGGTTAGTACTAAACAACCCAAATCAATTAGCATAAGAAACCTTGCTAAGAAATATTTCCTATACTAATCTCATATTTTGAAAGCTATCATTAAAGCATAAATGATTACATAAGAAAGAAAAGAGAAACAATATAAATAACATAGCTTCATGATCTAGTCCTACTAGCATGGAAGTGAAAAGAGAGAAAAGAGAAAGTGATTACCTCGCCTAGTAAGATGCCCACCTTACCATGAATCACCCTGGAGGGAGATCCCAATAGGTTCACCCATAAACTATGCTTTGAAATTGTAGTGCATCTTTTGACGGCTTCTGGAATACCCATAGATCCACCTTCTTTTATCACTATGAATATGAAATGTGTGTCTCCTCGGGATTTAGCAACTTATGTGCATTACCTTCGGAAGATTTAGTATATTGAAAATGTGTGTCCGTTCAAGATTTAGCAACTTATGTGTGTTACCTTCAGAGGATTTAGCATATTTGAAATTGAAAAATGCGTCTCTTCAAGATTTAGCAACTTATGTGCATTACCTTCAGAGATTTAGCATGTTGCAAAAAGGTTAGAACAAACATACATAATATAGAACGAGGGAGGCCGTATATATGCCCCCCTCCTTAAGATGGAAAAAACATACTATTTTGACATGTTAAGGAAAGAAAAGAACAAGGATAAAGCCTTCTTCAACATCAAGACAATATCCATAGACAACACCCAATCCAAGCCAAGAAGGTCATAGCTCCTATGAGGCCATGGAAGGGACGAATGCAAAGAGATATCATGCAAGAAGTGAAAAAGTAACCCTTGTGAGGGATAGCACACTGTTCAATTTTCAAGGTGAGAGATTTATCAACCATGGAAACCCAATGTCAAGCAACGAAATAGGTTGTGATCAAGGACATAGATCCTCAATGCAAATCAAAATTTTCATGTATGATTGGATATCACATAATAGATAGATACATCTTAACCAAGGAAAGAGGCGAATCCCGAAAAGACATAAAAGAAGGAGATGGCATCCTTGCCCCCCAAGCGTAGGAACAAAGATGGAAGGGGACCTATTATATCGCTCACAACACTATACAAGACAATGAGCCCCCAAGGATTAGGCTACCATTGTTTACATAATGTGGAGCTCCATAATAGGAACATAAATGTTATTTAGATAAAACAAGATTGAAATACAACTCATTGCCACATGATATATAAATAACATTACTATCAATGAGCTGCCTAATCTTATAATGTAAAGCTTGACATTCATTAGTAGAGTGATCATGCAATCTATGATATAAACAAAAAGGAAGAGTCTTCAAGTGTGGACTATGTTTCTTTTTGTGTTTAGGTCTAGTAATCATCTTAGCACGAAGGAGTTTAGGCAAAAGAACTTCTTGGTCAAATTCCTTCATAGGTTCATCATGTTTTGAAGTGTTATTTGAGATGTTGTTAACATTGATTTGTTGTTGAGGATTAAATCCCAATCCATAAGAATGCTCATGCCCCCCAGTGTGTAAGGGAATTTGAAATCCATGTTTATACTTATCACATGCTTGACTATTAAATCCTTGTTCAACTAGGAAATGATAGCCAAGACCATAACAAGAAGCCATATCAGAAGGAGTCAATGAAACTTCAGTAGTCACTATGTTGTCATTAATAGGTTTAATAGATTCCTTGTGGGTAGAAGCAGAGACAAAGTTATTATGAAGGGTTTTAGAAGTAGAAGTAAAAACTCGTTCAAATTATCTTTGTTGCTTCATAAAATCAAGATCATATTAAAGAAATCTTATATTCTCCAATAAAGGTAGGAGTAAAATCCAAGGTTCCCCAATCATCGCTAGGAAGAGGATTAGAGGTAGAAGGATTACTATTAGAAATAGGAGTAGTGTGATTTTGAATATTCAAACAAGGATTAGGTGCATCATCCGCATGAAGTGTATACATCTTGTTATTATGTATAAACGTGACTTTACGGTGAAGGGTGGAAGGAATAGCATGCATCTCATGTAACCAAGGTCTACCTAAAAGAAGGTTATAATTGAGAGGTCCGGGCATAACATGAATAGGTGTATTCAAGATGACCGGACCTACTTTGATAGGTAAGGTAATGATGCCTAAAGTGTTCTTAGCAATGTTATCAAAGCCACGTATAGGAACATTGTCAGGTTGAATAGTTAAAAAATCAACTTTAATCGCTTTGAGCATGTCCATGCTACAAACATTAAGCCCAGATCCATTATCAATCAAGGTCCTATGAATGATACTTTTATTGATAGAAACAACAACCATAAGAGCATCATATTGATTTTGAACTTCTTTAGAAGGTAAATCTTTTTGAGTAAAAATAATGTCAGGAGGACCCGGGGTAGCATGCATGCATTGTAAGAAGTTATTGATGTTCTCTTGATTAGGAGGTGGAGTGGGAAGAGTTGCTAGAGATTTTTGCAAGGCTTCATAGTAGGTAGGTGAAGTTTGAAGAAGCTCCCATAAAGAAATCTTGGCAGGAGTATTTTGCAATTGGTTTATCAAATCATACTCCTTGCTAGGAAGACGGGGTGGAGGAGGAAGAATAAGTTGAGAAGGTGGTAAAGAAGTAGAAACCACCGGATTAGGTTGAGGGTTATTCCTTGTATGATAAGTGTGAGCTATCGAATCTTGATCATTGAAAGACTCCATAGGTTTACCTTTGATAGTAATGCAAGGACAACCTTTGACAGTCAACAAGGGTTTGGGATAAACCATGGTAGTTGTCTCAACACTACAAATAGATTCACAAGAAGGAAGAAAAGAGGGCATCCTAGGAGGAGATGAGGTAAGATCTTGATTCTCCATAGGATCATCACTAAGAGGGAGAGAATTAAGGGAATTCATATCATTCTCAGCTAATGCCTCATCACTAGAAGGAATCCCAAATGGAGGTAAAGCATCTATAATATCATCTTCTTTCACTAAAATGTCTACATGTGTTTTAGAAAAAGAGTTATCATCACGTATGAATATGTCATCCATTAATAAATCACCCTCTTGTATCAAAGATTCTTCGTGAGGAGGGGATAAATAAATGTCTTTATCCAAGGGATCATCCTCAATGGTGTCATGAGGAAGAGAGTAATCAACATCCAAATCCAAAGGTTCATCCCAAATAGGAGGATTATCATCCCTACCAATAAAGCACATTTTAGTATCCCAAGAGGGGAAAGAATTATATTCTAAAATAGGCTCATATAAAAGACATGTATTAGGAGAAGAATTAACATCAATCCCCAACTCATCCCCATAAAGAGAAATATGATGGAGAGATAGATTAAAGTCATCTTCTTGCTCTAATATATCCTTACAAGGTAATTCAAAAGAGGACAAAGCAACATCACACACACTAGATAAAGTCTTTCTAGGTATAACACCATGCAATGGTAAGGTAAGAGGAGGATGTTGTGTGATCCCAAAAGTTATAAAAGAATTTTTGGAAAACACTTGAAACAACTTGTGTAACATGATAACAAATAAAGAAGAGAATGCTAGCAAATAGTACAAGTAGATCTAACAACGAAGCTATGATATTCAATAGATATGCAATTATATTTCAAATATAAATAAGTATGTTGATATGAAAGCTTGGACATAACCTTAACAAATGTAAATCAAAACCTCCATGATTGTATGCTTGGAATCCACCTTGAGAGAAGAATGAAATGAATCTTGAAGATGAACAAAGGATCTTGAAGGAAGATCACACCACCATGATGGCTAGATCTAGGGTTTGAATGATGGATCTTGAATGCTTGAACGAAATCCCTCCAAAGGCTTGAATGCTTGAATCTTTGATCTTCAATGGAGAACTTGGATGGAGAAGAGGACTCGAATGCTTCCTTGAAAATTCTTGATGAAATGCTTGCTTGATCTTGCTTGAGAGCTTGAGAGATGAGATTGCAAAACTTGATTGAGAAAATGAGAGAGGAAGGCTTCCTTTTATAGTGATCTAGGGCACAATCCTCTAGAGGGACCACCTTGGAGAATTAAATTCCAATTGGGCCTCAACCTTTTATGAATGGACCTAAATTAAATATAATTTAAGAGTTTACCATTTCGGAGACCAAAACAGTCGACTCGGAAGCAGGAAAACAATTCTTTCCAAAACTTGACATCCGGGAATCATGGGACCTTGAAATCTGAACCCGGGGTCAAGGACGAGGTTGACCCTGACCTAGGTCAAGGATGAGGTCAAACTTGACCTAGGTCAAGGATGAGGTCATCCTTGACCCTCAAGGTCATCCTTGACCCCCTCAAGGTCATCCTTGACCTTGAGGTCACAAATCTTAGGGCCTCAGTCCATTGTGCGAGGAAAATGTAAAAAGAAAGTGGAAAAGGGAGCAGAATCAGGGGAAAATCATAGATCAAAGTTGGGGACCCATTCAAGGTGCTTGACATGATCCCAAATCACTTACTCAAAGGGCTAAACGCTCTTAACATGGAAGTGCTTCCATTTTAAGATGATACACGATCATTAGCTTCTAGTAACCTTTGTCAAATCAATTTAACTTGTCTTTCCAATTCTAAAAGCATTTCTGGATTGAGGATTATCATATCTTCTAGCTTATCTCAGCTTATAGGAGTTATACACCTCCTTCCATACAATGCTTCAAATAGTGTCATCTTTATTGACGACTGATAGGTATTGTCATAAGTAGATCTTCCAAAATTTGATTAACCCATTCTATTTGACCATCTATTTTTGTATGGTATGTTGAGCTAATATTCAATTGGGTTTCTAGGGATGCAAACAAGGTTTTCCAAATTTTGGATGTCATCCTCGCATCTCTATCTGAAATTATATTTTTAAGTACCTTGTGCAGTCTAAATATTTCTTGGATAAACTTGCGAGCTATGATAGGTGCTCCATCAGTCATTTTTTTAGGAATGAAGTGAGCTATTTTAGTTAGTCTATCAACTACTACTAGAATGACATTATATTTATTTTGAGACATGGGTAATCCTTGGAAAAATTTCATATTGATTACTATCATTTTCATTCTGGCACGACATGAGGTTGAAGCAATTATGTGGGATGTTGGTGTTCTGCTTTTACCCTTTGACATTCTAAACAACTAGCTACAAATATCATTACATATTTATTCATGCCCTTCCAAATGTAAGGGTTTTAACATCGACCAAAAGTTTAGTGACCCTATATGCCCAGAATAGGGTGCAAAATGCATTTCTTTCCAAACAAGCTTTCTAAATTTAGGAGATTCTAGCACATATATTTTGCCTTTGTATCTCAACAACCTAACAGGTACAATCTTGAACCCATCATATCTATGGTCTTGTGGATTGATTTGAAGGGATTTTTTAACTTGTTGGTAATATCTATCTCCTAACTATTGAAAAACATGTTGTCTAAATTTAGTTTGGACTGATACCATAGTAGATATGTGACATTTGTGAATCAAAACATCTACCACATGATTCTCTTTTCCCTTGATATGGATAATTTAAAAGTCATAATAAAAAATTAACTCCAACCATCTTTGGTGTGCATTCAGGTTAGCTTGGGTGAAAATGTAGTTTAGCCCTTGATGGTTAGATCAGAGCTCGAAGGCCCATCAAATAATGACGCCACTGTTGCAAAGCATGAATAATTACAACTAGCTCCATTTCATGTGGTGCATAATTTAATTTGTAATTATTTATCTTTCATGATTCATAGGCAGTCCCTCACTCATCTTGCATTAGCACTCCACCTAAGCCTTCTCTTGAGGCATCATTTAAACCCAAAAACTACCCTTTTGAATATGGTGCCTTTAGTATCGGTGTCGAAGCTAACTTCTCTTTAAGAATTTCAAACACTTCCTGACATTTTTCTTTGCATTTGTATCACTTCTCTTTTCTTTGTAGAAAAGTAATGGGATATGTTATTTGAGAAAAGTTCATTATGAACTTCCTGTAATATCTGGCTAGGCCCATAAAGCTTTGTACTTCTTGCACATTACTAGGGGTTGTCCATTCTGAAATAGCTTTTATTTTAATCTTATCCATGGCTATGTCTTTAGAAGATATAATGTGCCCAAGTATTGTACTTCTTTTTCAAAGAACGTGCATTTAGACAACTTTCCATATATATGATGTTTTTGAAGGTGTTGTAAGACTATTTGAAAATTTTGTAAGTCATCATTAAATTCATAAATGCATATGGGGTATTAGTAGGCCCAAAAGATAGTACGATGAACTCATAATACCCACAATGAGTTTTGAATGTTGTCTTATGAATATCTTCATCCCTAAGCCTCAATTGATGGTATCCTAATCTCAAGTCTATTTTTTAAAATGATGCAACCCTTCACATTTGATCAAACTAATTATCAATGTTAGACAAGGGATACTTGTTTCTTATCGTTACTTTGTTCAACATTTTGTACTCAATACACAAGCAAAGGTTACCATCCTTCTTGAAAAATATAACAAGTATTCTTCATGGCAACGCATTGGGTCCTATCAATCCTTTATCAAGCAAATCTTGCAATTGTTTATTTAATTCCATGAGTTCCACAACTATCATCATATAAAGTGTAATACCTCTCCTATGGTGATACTTAGACTTTGCTGATTTGGACATTTTTATTATGATGGTCAGGACTATACATTTACATTTATGTTTTGTGAATGATGATATGATGGATATGCTCATTTATGGTTATCATTTATATGTTTATGAGATTAGAAAACCATCTATTTTTATATGTTTTATGGATCTAACCCAATGATTTGAATCTAACCACTATCATGATGTTTTATGTTTCATGGATATGTGTCGGATGTGTTTTCATGACTCAGGACGAAGTCGTAGTTACTCACTTAGTTGAGGTCCACACGATGTATCGATCCTGGTCATCTGCTTGCATATATCTGATTTGTATATCCATATGTATATATATGTATCTCTTCTTGGTGATGCAGGATTGCAGGTACCAGGTATCGTCTCCACCTGGCTTCACAGGTCTGAGCGATCCCTCAAAATCCTCGATCGTTGTTGTTGTTACGAAGATATCACCAGGTTCCACAAGAAGAAACTTCACCTTTGATCCTTTTATCCTTAGGTGGGAAGTGTCGAGTCAGTCCCTTGTGTGGATATATTATGTGATCTCTCGGTTTACTGGTTTTGTGGGTCTTGTAGTTAGTTTCTTGTCTTTTGTATTCAATGTGAATGAAGTTTTGAGTATAGTGGTTCTAGTTGTCTTTATGGTACGTTCAATTCTATTAGTATATTATTGATGTGAATTTGAGGGTATGATTTAGTAATTTATCTTTATTATTAGCTACTTATGTACTAGCAACTCTTGTTAGGAACAAGTTAGTATGTGATTGAAATATGTGATTTTAATATCAATAATAATAAAGAATTTTATGGTATTATCTTTATAATATCCATAATAACAAAATGTCTATGGCAATAAAAATAATAATAAATATTTTTAATAATAGTGGTATGTTTCACCTTGTATATATATCACTATTGCATTTTGTAAAGAATATGGATTAAGTGTGTAAATAATAATATGCTTCATAATAATAATATTATGTTTGCAATAATATTTATAATAATAATAATAATAATATATGTACACATAGGCATATGGGTGCACACATATGCATATGCATACATATATTTATATAATTATTGGTGAGTAAGTAATTATTACATTCTATTAATGAATAATTAGATTAGTTAATGATATGATTGTAAATAATAATTATTATTATTAACTTCCCTAAAGTAAAGGAAACATAAATTTGATTACAGTAATAGACTATAGTTTTATTAAAAAAAATTATTTATCCCTTTACGGGAATGGTTTTACAAACTGTATTGTTAATGGATAATCGGTGGATAGTTGCATTGGTTGGAGTACCTGTGCAACTACTCCCCAATCTATATACAGGAAAGACTTCCTGTGTGAGAGGGAGTTGGAGGAGAGTTGTTTCGAGAAGAAGATAACAAGATTAGTATTATGCTGGTAGGAATATTGTATTTGTGAGGAGAGAAATTCATCATTCTCTGAGAGTGGCATTTGGTTATTCCCGGAAGAGGCTGGAGATTTCACCCAGGAGGATTTGAAGGAGTGCTGAAAGGGTTGAGAGGATTGGACTGGTCTTCATCAACCGAATCTCCGCAGGACTCCAGGTTGGAATTCATCCTGAGAGTTATCTCTCCTTTGTGATATGAAAAGATGAAAATCTAGTTAAATGTTTCTCTGTATGTTCGTTGTTGATATAAATTACAGAATGTTGTGTTTCATATATATCATTGTCCCTGTATTAGTGATTTGAAGAGTAGAACATGTTGAATGGATTTATTTCCTGTATTGAGTATAAACAAATATTTATGCAATTATAGGAGGTTGTAGGGTTCTTAGCATTATCCTTGTATTTCCTCTCTTATCCAGAATGTCCATGAGTTCTTCGAGGCTTTAGAACTTCTGTTTCAAACCTACAGTTTCATATTTTTCTTTGCACCACTTTTCTTTGCCCAGATCTAGAACAGATATGTTGGATAGATAGGATGGATTGATGGTCTGTTTCTGAAGGGAAACTGAGAGATCTCAAATGGGTCATGCTCAAATTAGGCAACCCTAGTTCCCATAATGCCCAGTTTTACCCACAAGCCAAAGTTGACAGTCGTATTTTGTAGTTTCTGGCAATCAGTCAGTGGTGACTGAGTAATTCAATGATGACCGAGTAAGTCAGTGATGACCGAGTAAGTCAGTGATGACCGAGTAAGCTAGTGATGACCGAGTAAGTCAGTGATGACCGAGTAAGTCAGTGGTGACCGAGTAAGTTAGAGATGACCAAGTAAGTTAGTGGTAACCGAGTAAGTTAGTGGTGACCGAGCAACCAGTGTGAACCGAGCAGATTAGTGTTAACCGATGAAAACAGGATTCAGGCTTTATACAATTAAAACATTTAAGTATAAGTTTTCTTATACTTTAAGTTATACTTGTATAAAGGGTTTAGGTACCTTTTGAATTGATTGGGATAGGTTTCAACTTCCTAGGAGTTAAGTTGTAACTTTTAATTTTTAGATTTTTAATAAAATCAAACTTAGTCAAATTTCACGCTTAGTCAAATATCAGGCTTAGAATGAAGTTCATGGAACATTATCTTTTGGTATATAGAACTTTGAGTAAATCGTAAATGTGTTCATTCCTTGTTTGGTAGAGGTTATGTTCAGTGCGTTTGGATGCCTTAATAGGGTTAGGATATGTGTAGGAAGCAGTTTAGGGTTTAGGGTTGTCTAAGAAGATCAAGACTATTCTAAACATCCTTAAACGTTCTTAATTTCCCCTAAAACATCCATAAATTATCTTATTATTTTCTACTCTTTGATGCAGTCTTACAAAAGTGTTTATGATATGTTTTTACTATGTGTATGATGTGGTTGCGATATGTGGGTTAAGGGTAGAAAACCTAACGACACCTAGTGAGTGGCTCTTAGTGTGGGGCGGGGCCCTAAGTGGCTAATACCAGGATAACCGACTGAAGAGTTATTTTAACAAGTGATAATTTAATTAAAACTTATGGGAATGGGTTCAAACATGTAAAAAGATTAAATGTGCCTCACCCATGCCATTAGTGCTAGTAAAGGCTATGGATGGGAGTGGAAGAAGGTGCCTATACGTAGGTATGATCGAATGGCGCTTGTCTGTATGAAAGGCATTCAGTTTCGCATGTGCCTAATTGGGAGCCGCGGCCTGGAGTGGCTAGTACTAGGACAACCCAAGGGGTGAGGGCTATGCGATGACACTCACTTAGGTTGTTGCTTAGAGTTTCTACCAAGCCTTAGAACCTATTTGGGGAAAGATTTTTATTTGGGCTTTCTTTTCATTTGTTATTTGGGAAAGGTAACCCAACCCTAGGTTTGGCCTAGCTATTCCTTCTTTGTGGACCCTGGTGTTTATCTCCTAGCACGGGGGAGTGGGCCTTTGGGTGTCCACGTGGTTGGGTGGTAAACATTTTATCGAGGTATCTTTTGCGGATGCAGTGTTGAAGATTCATGCTTGCTTATGTACTAGTTTTTGAAGAATAAAGGCTTTGTATTTATCTTTCATGATGTAAAGTTATTGTTACCTCCCGAGCGGAGATGAATGTAATTTAATCATTGATGTAATTCAAAATGATGTATTTGAAATGGGTAGACTTAGGAAAAAGGGAAAAAGGGGATGTGAACTTTATGTATAAGATGTATGTTGGAAAAGAAAATGATTTTTAGTTAAGTAGTATGATTTTAATTAGTGATGATTCAAGGAAAGGCCATTGAAGAAAAAATGTATTATTTGCAATGTATCAAATGATTTAGATGGTTCTATTTGATTTAAAGGTTATATTGTTCATAAAGAATACTTAGGAATATAGATGATTTTAAATGGAAAATTGAAATGAAAGTACTATGTAGTTCTTAATAAAGAATCTTATAGTGATATGATGTAATTTGCTTTGAGAAGTATATCTTGTTGTTAGTTTACTTAATGGACTTAAATGAATCATGCATTAGATAGAAGGGAACCTTGGGAGGAAACTAAGTTTAAGTTTTGTTCATATAATTGTTTTAAAAATTCAAATTTTTTCATAAATCATTACTTGGGCTTTTCTTTTATAAAGAGAATCTTTGTTCTCTTCCCCGGTTCCCTTGCGGGGCATGACATAAAGAGCCTTTAATATAGGTTTAGCTCTTGGTTATAGTTCTATGGAGAAGTCAAAAATACTTTTGGGAGGTAGTCCTGGCAATTCCTCATGGAACACATCCTGATATTCTTGAAGATAAGGGTATTTATCCTCAAAAGGATTCTTCTTAACTTCCCCTTTTGATTCTATTCCATCTTGGTATTTTGCCTCATCCAAAACATGTCATCATGGTAGTTAGTTTCTTTGGAATCATTCAACTCTTCTATTTTGATGGCAAACAACTAACACCCCTTCTTCTCACAGTCTTAGTTGATTGGCAGAGAGTTGTCTCAACCCGACCTCACATTGAATGTCTTGTAGATAAACTTTATCTCCTAGGTCATCCAAACAGTCTATTGTCTTAGTAAAAAAATCAACCCTAGCTTGGTGCCTCCACAACCAGTTCATGCCTAGAGTAATACCATACAACCTAAGAGTGCCATAGAAAGGTTTACTTCCGTCGAGAAGCTTGGAAGTTCAACTTTGGCCTCAAAAAAACATTGCTCTACTTGAGCTCTTGATTGGTTTGCATATTCTAATGTTCATGAATTTGCCATAAAACAAGCTCTTTTAAAAAAATTACTTAACATTTTAGGTGAAATAAAGCTTTTTGTTGCACCTGTATCTATTAGTACTATTACAAAATTTCCATAAATCATATGTGTAGTCTCAATTGGAGTGATTTGATACTTTGCTTGCATGTTATCCATTGTCACGTGGGTTATTATTTTGAAAAGTTGTTTGTTGATTCAACAGTAGATTCTTTTGATTTTTCCCACCTTGATCTTTTGTTGGTAACTAATTGGCATAATGATTACCTCCACAAGTGTAACACTTGCCTCGAGGACCCTTCTTTTCAAATATATTCTTTGATGCTTCATTGTCCTTCCTAACATTAGAGAAACCTTTTCTATCCCCCTCGAAAAAAATTTCAATTCTTTTTAATTATTTTTCCACTCCTACTATTATAATCAAATTTATCCCCTTTCTTCTTAAAGGGTTGGGAAGGTTGTGAACATTTAATCTTGTTTTGGATTTTGTCTCTAATGGTGTCATACTTATTAAGTTTTAATTCCTATGGAACAACTTTCTTATAGGTTTCAGTTGTGGTGGTTGGAGTGGGAACGTCCATAGGACCACCAATTCGGTCATTAATCCCCATGATGTATTTTCTCATGCAAAATTTCTCATCTGCTTGGAGCTTAGGTACATATTTAAGTAGTCGATTAAAATTATTTGTGTTAATCAAATGAAATTTCTCCTTGTCTGAGGTCTTGAAATTTTGATAATTTATGCTCATAAAAGAACTCATGTACCCATCTTTGTCTAAACAATTCCACAAACTTATTCCAAGTAGTTCCTACATACGTAAGGTTTAACTCAACTTTCTTATTTTCCCACCAACCGACAACTTCTCTTGTCAGTTGATAGGTTCCCCAAACTATTTTCTATAGTGTAGTCATAGATATCAAAGTACTTTTCCATACCAGTCAACCATGCTTTTGTAACATCTCCTAGGATTGTCCCATCTTATTGGGTGGTTTGACTTTCTTTATATTTTCTGATATGATTCCAACCCTAGGGTTTTGTTGGTTAACTTGGTTTTGGTTTTGGGATTGTTCCCCCTATATTTATTGATGTGTTTTTGCCTCTGATCTCTTCCCTTGGTTTAAGAGTTAGTTCTCCTATCCCTGTTTTCATCCAAGTTTCTTCTACACTGCTCTAAATACCCAAAAGCCTGGTTTGGGTATCCAACATCATTTGTAAGTCTATCCAATTTCTCAATTGATGTGCCAGATGTTTTAAAAATGAAAATGATTAAATAAGGGCATGTAGTAGAAATAGTAAACTCTGAATCTACCTTCAAGGGTGAAGTGTTTCATAACCATGGGACATACCTAACCTCAAGGCTCTAAGAGTTGCCCACATTCATAGCCATCATGGTGCTTTACCGAACTTTCATTTTCTCTAAAAAATTGGTTAAGATTGCCCATATCTAACACTCTACTCATTTTCTTCCATTTCCCTCCAGTAGTCGAGAGACCCATTGCCTTAGCCATCACCTCTTCATTGATTTCAAACAAAATTACCCCAATAGAAACCTTTTTTGTTAACCCAAAATGAGGCAAATTGGATAGACAAATTTTCATCATGTCCATTCAGGTTCTCAATATATTGTGCAACCCCCTCTCCTTGTAGATGTGCTAAAACGTGGCATTATTTTTTAAAGCATCATGTTTGTTTGGATCCACTCTAACCCTATTGCCACCCATGACGTCACTCTCAAACACAAAATTCTAGTTCTCAAAAAGCCCAAACTTGATTATATTGATAAAATAAGAAGGAAACACCTAGAAATAAATTAGATTACTAATATAATTATGGGTCCTCATGCCCTCAAAAACCTCCTTACCCTTCGTAACCATCTACACGTGCAGACATCCCATCTCGATATTTGAAAAGAAAGTATTACAAATTAAAAAAATCTTTGGAAAGCCTACGATTTTTAAAAAATCTTTTAATATCATTTGTACTTTCCCAATGGTGATGTCATCTCATCATAAACAAGTACTCCCTTTTAGTCACATGATAGCGACCATTCCCTTAATGCCACACCATGTTGCCATGTGGGGGAAAGCCACATTTTGAATCCATTTGTCCACCTTGTTATGCTTAGTCATCAAATTCAAATTCTCTATCGCAAAGCTTAAGAACTACCCAAGTAATTCCTATAGATGTAAGGTTTAACTTAGCTTTCTTATTTTCCCACCAATCGTCAACTTCACCTATCAGTTGATAGGTTCCTCGAATCATTTTCTATGGTGTAGTCAAAGATATCAAAGTACATTTCCATACCAATCAATCATGCTTCAGCAACATCTCCTAGGACTATCCCATCATATTGGGGTGGTTTGACTTTCTTCAAATCATCTTATACGATTCTGATCCTAGGGTTCTATTGGTTAACTTGGTTTTGGTTCTGGGATTGTTCCCCCCTATATTTACTGGTATGCTTTTGCTTGTCATCTCTTCCCTTGGTTTGAGACTCAGTTCTCCCATCCCTGCTTTCATCCAAGTTTCCTATATGTTACTCTAAATACCCAAGCCTAATTTTAGTATCCAACATCATTTGTAAGAGTATCCGATTTCTCATTTGATGTGTCGGATGTTATAAAAATGATAACGAAACTATGATTAAATAAGGGCATGTGGTAGAAATAGTAAACCTTGAATCTACCTTCAAGAGTGAAGTATTTCATAACCATGGGACATACCTAGTCCCAAGGCTCTTGGAGCTGCTCACGTTCATAGCCATCATGATGCTTTACTAGACTTTCACTTTCTCTAAAAAAAATTGGTTAAGGTTGTCCATATCTAACATTCTACTTATTTTCTTCCATTTCCTTCCAATAATCGAGAGACCCATTGCCTTAGCTATCACCTCTTCATTGATTTCAAACAAAATACCCCCAATAGAAACCTTTCTATTAACCCAAGATGAGGCAAACTGGATAGACAAATTTTCATCATGCTCGTTCATGTTTTCAATATATCGCGCAATCCCCTCTCCTTGTAGATGTGCCAAAATGCAACATTATTTTTTAATTCATCATGTTTGTTCGGCTCTAGTCTAACCCTATCACCACCCATGACATCACTCTCAAACACGATAGAATTATGGTTCTCAAAAAGCCCAAACTTTATTGCAATGACAAAATAAGAAGGAAACACCAAAAATAAATTAGAGCACTCAATGTAATTATGGGTCCTCACACCCTCATTAGCTTCCTTACCCTTCTTGACCATTTGCATGTGCAAACAACCCATCCTGATATTTGAAATAAAAGCATTCCAGATTAAAGAATATTTGGAAAGCCTACAATTTTTTAAAAAAACTTTTGATATCATTTGTACTTTCCCAATGGTGATGCAATCTCATCATAAACAAGTACTCCTTTTAGTCATGTGGTAACAACTCTTCCCTTAATGCCACATCATAATGCCATGTGGGGGTAAGCCACATTTTGAATCCATGTGTCCACCTTGTTATGCTTAGTCATCAAATTCAAATTCTTTATCATGAAGCTTAAGAACTACCCCTTAGTCATTCTTGACATGTCTATCTTCTCCCTATTAAGTAACATGTTCATACTCAATAGGAAACCCCAAAGGATTCTAAGCTCCCATTTCTTTCTCTCAAAATCAAAAGAAATCTCCCACATAAGAAGGGTCTTTTCACATGGTGTGGAAAGCCTTCCTTATTTCTCCAGCATCCAATTCCTTCTAGAGGTAACCTCATGGCAATCATAGCATCTACTACACTATTGTCTTCCGCAAATGTGTGGTTTATGATAAAGCCTAACAAGGATGAGTTTTCTATGTCTTCCATAATTCCTCCAATTAACCAATTAGCTTTAATTGACCCCTTACTAGCATCAATTATAAGTTTCAAATCTCCTATGTCAAGAGTGTTTATACCAAGTGAGAGAGCAAATTTAATCCTGCAAAAGAGGGCCATACATTCAACCTGATTATTGGTGTAGCCATTTAGATCACCAACAAAGACAACAATTAATTCTCCTTTGGAGCATTCTATAACCCCTCCACTAGTAGCATTTCCCTATCTAACAACTCCATCAAAATTAAGATTGTACTAAATTCTCCTTTGGAGCATTTTATAACCCCTCCACTAGTAGCATTTCCTTGTCTAACAACTCCATCAAGATTAACATTGTACCAACCATTAATGGGAGGTTTCCATCTCATTCTTTTTCTCGCTAATCTTTTTGAGTTGTCAAACTTATAGCATAATCCATTTAGCAATTTTGTTATCCCACTAAGTCAAAGGATAACTAAGGAACTTCCAACTACCTAACAAGTTGTCAGACAACAATTTACACAGTTCTGAAGACACTTTCCACCAAATTCTTAGTATCCTTGAATGTTCAGTTGTTCATTTCCTTCCATAAGCTCCAACAAACATGGGAGGGTATTTGAAGTCATAATTTGTCTCACTAAGGGGTTGTAGATAGGGCTCTGCTCAAGAATAAATTGTTGAATGTCAACATTGAAGAACTATTTCAACACTCTGTCATAATTCCAAAGCAAACTGATAATTCTAAAAAAATAACAATAATTAAAAATTTATTAATTAATCAAAATGATTTAATACTTATAATAAATTTAATGAAATTAAAATCACAATTATACAATTAAAATTAATTACAAATCTGAAGGCAAGTACTTGCCACTATGTGGCTGGCACTTGTTCTTATATCCCCATTAATCATTTATTCCTTACTTGTATACAGATTCATGCATATATGTTTGTGTTCATCACTACTTGTCACATGTGACACTTGTTAATCATTTATTTCTTACTTGTATACAGATTCAAGTATATATGTTTATGTTCATCACTACTTACCAAGTACTTGCCACTATGTGGCACTTGTTCTTATATATCCTCATTAATCATTTATTCCTTACTAGTATACAGATTCATGCATATATGTTTATGTTAATCACTACTTGTTACTATGTGACACTTGTTAATCATTTATTCCTTTCTTATATACAGATTCATGCATATATGTTTATGTTCATCACTAATTGTCACATAGTGACAATTCACTTGTTAATCATTTATTCCTTTCTTGTATACAGATTCATGCATATATGTTTATGTTCATCACTACTTACTTGTCACTATGTGACACTTGTTCATATATGTTTGTGTTAATCACTTATTCCTTAGTTGTCACAAATTCTTGCATATATGTTTATGTTCATCACTAATTACTTGCACACTTCTTATATGTTAGTTTAGGGTGCTGGAATATAGACTCTAATTCCAAAATTAGATTTTTAGGTAATTCAATTCAATGATTGTGTCCATCTAAAAAAGCAGGAATTAGGATTTCCAATTTTGCCCACAAAATGAGCATTTCATTTTCCACTTGAAAAGGTAGAATTTGATATTTCCAGAACTGACTATATCCAGCATTCTGTATTCCAGCACCCAAACAGGCCCTAATTGTATATGGATTCATTCAAAATATATGATCATCCCTAATTTTTATATGTTAGTAAAGTTCTCTTGGCAATGTTTATGATATGTTTGTCGATCATGATTTGATTACATGTTATTCTATGGTGATATATATAAAAACATTACAATGAAGAGAAGGAATTTTTCAAATTTAATATATTATTATGTTAAAAATATATCTATCAGACATACAACTTGGTTACTTCCATTTAAGGAGTTCGATACATGTTATTAGCATCGACTGAGATCGAGTACAGTAATCCACAATGGCCAGAAGGTTAGCCCTTAAACCATAATGAAGGGTTAAAACTTGCAGACATAATCGGAAGTACTTTGACAAATACAAATGTTTACGAACCATCAGACAGTCGTTTGGCAGAGTGTCTCTACAATCCCAGAATAAGATAATCCGATTAGCAACTCTACAACTACTAATACTTTATCTCCTTGAAACAAGCATACATGTAGCCATTCTTAAGCTACTTTTAACAGGTATTTGCACAGTTTCACGTATTTTGTTTACATTACATTCCTACTGATTTAAGGGTCGAACAAATAATTCCATATCAGAGGCGGTGTTTAAAAACACCAAAAAACACATAACTGTTTGACGAGAAAGAGAACTTCCGTCGTTAAAACGAGATCTAACCGCCGAAGCCGTAGAGAGTTCTGCCCTGCCTCTTGAGTGCATACACGACATCCATGGCGGTCACTGTCTTTCGCCGTGCGTGTTCAGTGTAAGTGACAGCATCTCTGATGACATTCTCCAAGAAGATCTTCAAAACACCCCTAGTTTCTTCATAGATCAAGCCACTGATACGCTTGACACCTCCTCTTCTGGCCAAACGCCTAATGGCGGGCTTGGTGATGCCCTGGATGTTATCACGAAGAACTTTCCTGTGCCTCTTTGCGCCTCCCTTGCCCAAACCCTTGCCGCCCTTTCCTCTCCCAGACATCTTCTCAGAGCAAAATTCGAACCACGCGAAACTTCAGATTTCAAACCCTCGAAGCAAAAACCTCCGTCACTGCATTGGTGAAATGCCAATGAGTCTATTTTTATAGCAAGTGCTGTGCCCTCCGCTTCCTCTTTGGCCGTTGGATGCGCTTCTTCCCGCATCTGATCCGTGGCAAATATCAAGATGAATTCTCAGCCATCGGATGAAGAGATGCCGCATTTGATTGGTTGGAGTGCGATGGCAGGGATCGAATGAAATCGTGAACGCGTGGAGGTGTTGGTCGCGGGAATACAAAATTTCAATTTACGTTCCAAATAAGGCAATGCTTAACTTTCTCCCACAAAATATTTTAGTGCCCCTCAATGCTAACTTTCACCTTAATAATCCTTCTTGTGTGGCTGCCTTTTGAATTCTATTCCTAAACCTAATGAAGAGGATTCCCAAAGAGAATGGTGGCATCATGCTATTTCAAGGTGCGCTGATTTCTTTTGCCTTTTTTAAAGGAAAATGTTGTGGCAACGTAAGCAAAAAGAAATATTTCTTAAAGGCAAACTTGAACATGATAGAAAATTACTGAATGGCAGACCTTATGACCATAATTTACAAGCTTCAATTGTAGCATAGAAGCTCAACTTCAGAAAATGGACAATTATAAGGGTGAGGGGCTAAAATCAGGGCTAGACTACACTAGGCCAAAGAAGGCAATAGGGGTCTAAATTATTCTTTAACTTTCTCAATTATAGACATAAAAAGGAGTACATGGGAGTCATCCAAGATGAAAATCGTATTCTCCATACTAAGTTAGATGACATTAAAAATATGTTCCAAAACTCTATGCAACATTATTTAAGAAAGATGATCATTAGTGGGATGTGCAACCTATTTTGGAAGATATTATCAAAGATCACATTCCAAGAAAATTGGATAAAGATTATAGGCAATTTTTGGACCACAACCTTTCAATTGAAGAACAAACAAAAGTCTAGGTGTTGATGGGCTTTCAATTGAATTCTATCAAACCATGTGGTCCCACATTAAAGATGACTTTTATCTTCTCTATTTAGAGGCAGTGGAGGTTGGTTCTTTAGGGTCTAATATCAACAAAGGCATCATCAAACTCATTCCTAAAGGGAAAAATATGGAGACTATCTCAGGATGGCAATCTATTACGTTGCTTGATACCTCATTTAAAGTTATTGCTAAAGCCTTGGCAACTTGAATTAAACCTGTGGCACAAAACATTGTTAGAACATAACAAACTAGATTCCTTAGTGGGAGATTCATCATTGATAATCTCATCCCTGCATGGGAGACTCTAGAATGGGTTCAACAATCAAGCCAAAATGCTCTCCTCGTGAAATTAGATTTTGATAAAGTATATGATAGGATGCATTGGAGCTTTATCCTCAAAATGTTATTTTGGTTTGGGATTTGGTCCTAAGTTGTGCAAACATGCTTAAATATTATTTATAGATGGTAAAGCTCGGGTTATAATTAATAAGGAATTGCTTAATCCCTTTCCTCTACAACGCTCTATTAGACAAGGTTGCCCCTTGTCTCCCTTTCCCTATGTGCTCGGGACCAATGCTCTTGGTTATTTGCTACAAAAATATAATCAATTGAATAAGATAAAGGGTATTACCATCCCCCAAAATCAAGGGGTTTGCTCGCCTACAAAGTGGATAATAAGAGTAGTCAATGGTGATGAGTTGTGGAAAGAGATGGTTTGGTTCTGTATTAGCCAAGCCTCTGTTAAAAAAATGGAAACCTATCAAGTGGGTTGATAAAATTCTATTGGCTCCTTCCTTCCACATCAAAGCATCCTTCCCTTTATAGTCTATTTGGAAGGCCTGGTAGTAAGTCTACAAGTTCTTGGTATGGAAAAATTCTTTATTAGAGCATGGTTAAATAGTTTTAGCCATTCTTTGATTTGGTGGAACATATTGGTTCAGTGCCACATTCGACCTCTTATTGTTTCCTTCCAAAGACGTGCTTATTATCTTTTCAAAAAGGGAGTCTATCAATTCAGTGACTTATGAGACTTTAACTCCTTAGATTGGGCTCCTTCACCAGTTATTAAAAACACCTTTGGTTTAAGTAATAGTTTCAAAGGGTTTATCACATTTGTGGAATCATTGGTTCCTGTTGATCTTACCATAAAAATGTGTTCTCTACTCGAATGTAACTTCTCTAAGGATTGGTGTTGGTTGTCTACTCAACAATTCCTTCATTTTCCTTTGAAAAAAACTTATTTAAGGTTGTTGCCTTCCATATCTTTAAATCCAAGAGTGAATTTAAATTGACATTGCAAGTTTAAGGAATAAACATGGAGAAAATTGAGTTCTCGTATTTGGTTTTCTAAAGTTGAGGCTATGCACAAATTCTATTCTAGAAAATTGTACATGTTAAACTACCAGTTGGTGACAAGTTGAAATGTTTAATGGTTCAACCAGCTAAATGCCCTTTTTGCCATCGAGATGAAAATCTGAAGCATATTTTTTGGGACTATATATGCACCAAACAAAAGTGGAATGTTATTTTAAAATATATGCCACCTATTGTTTTTACTACGCCTTATGTTGGAAAGAAGTTGGTTTAGCCTTAATCTTTAAAAAAAATGTGGTTGAATCTTTTAGACAATCTATACTTTTTAATATCTGGAGAAGTATATGGATGGCTATTTTGTAAACATAAGGTTCATCAGGAAGGAGAGCTTATATGATTTTACTCTGAGATCATCTTTCAAAGTGTCTTTTTATGCTCTCAATTGCAGGGTGATTCCAAAGTGCATCAGAAGATCAATAATCAACTTGACAAAATTAAATGCCAGCTATTGCAACTTCACCAAAATGATGAATTTTGTTCAAAGCAACTTCTACAAATGCTAAAGTTTGGAGTGTAATGGTCTCGCTCCTCTCACGGGGTTTCTTTGTATTTGGTTTTATGATGTATTCTCTAGTGGAGTCTTTTTGGACCTTTGAACTGTCATGGTTTCTTTTACAACTTGTTAGTTGTCATTAATGTATTTTTATTTATTTATCTACTTTATTTGATAAAAAAATGGTGAAGAGTGTATGTTACATATGCCTTGAATGCAAGTTTGACATACAAAGTCATTTATTTTACTGCAACATTAATAAATTTGACTTTTAAAGTTCTAAATTACATTTCCCTTTCATATTATGAGCTAATTAAAATGTGAGTGGCATCAATGTTTTTACGAGGGGATTGTGTATTGTAAGGCCAATTTATTTAAAAGTTTCAATGAGGAGAATTTGGCCCTTGTGAGCTAATAAATTCTCAAAGGTGTTTGTAAAAGCAGTTGATCTTTACAAGTATTTATAATTAAATATTAAGGTAAGCGACTTTCAACAAATTATGAAGTCTTTGATTATTCACCTAATTTACAACCTTACTTTCACATGCACAAAGATTAGTTGCATACAAACTTGGATCTGAATCATGGTGATAGGCAATGCATGTATCTTCACAAGTCATCCAAAAATTACTTTATGGTATCTACTGCAATGTTTTTACATTGTCGTAATCTAATTATATTATTTTTAATCTATTTTAATTTTCACAATTATTTACATTTATGGCTCAATGATTAACCCCAACTAATTAATATAGGCTAATTACTTATTTATGCTAAAGTGGTGATCTTTCCACAATCTATAATAGTGACAAAGTGCTCTCTTGGATATAATTGTGTAATATATTTTGCATCAATAATTTGGATCACACTTCATGATCCATCATTTAGAGGAGAAAAAAAACACTTATGATGTGTTTAATTGACATAAATTTGTGTAAAAGAAATGTTTTTGTCCTTTTTGTGAATATGGCATTCCTACACAACCTAGGCTTTGTTTTGGTATTTATTTTGCATTCTAAATCATGATTTTAGCTATACTCCTCTAATTGCATCATTTTACATGAGATTTTTTAATAGTTAGACCCCTTCTAATTGTACTTCATTAGACAAGTCCATTCCTTGAGGTTTTGTGATAAATTGTGTAATCTTAGGTTCTTTCCCTAGCATTAGCATTTGTTGTTTTGTTACAATTGTAGTTAAACATTGATTTTTAAAATTCACATTGGATTAGATTTATATTTCACATCCTTTTAGCCTCTAGGTTTTTGAACCTTTCATTGTCTCATACCTAATGTTGGGATGAACATGGAGTCGTCTTAAAGCTGTGAACTTCAGGGATCAAATTGAGAGAAGAACAACCACCAGAGAATGCTCGAGTGAGAATTTCCAATGAGAGATTAATAATGATGATTTAACGGATAAATGAATCAATATGTGACAATGTACATGAATCTTTCTTATAGGAGCAAGAGTAGGAGAAAATAACTACCCAAACAAGAAAAACTTTAAAAATATCTAATTATTGAATATTAATTTGCTTGGGTAAGCTTAAGCAAGAGTAAATAAGTGAAATTACTATTTATTCCAACACCCCTCTCCCTTAAGTGCAACTTAGGGAGAAGATTATTATGCAATATGAAAGCAAGATGCAATATGGGTCTTGGCTACACAATCATTCTAAGTACCCATGTTCAATGCAAATGCAATGAAATATCTCACAAGAAGAGAAAGGGAGAAAACCACACAGATGAAAAATCCTCTCCAAAAGAGAGAAAATAAACAAAAGATGATGATGTGTGGAGGAATCAACCATACCCCCAAAGGACTACATACATCGTGTATATACAATCAATGATCCCCCAATAGGAAGTAAAAAAGAGAGAGAAGGTGTCTCCCCCACAGTGAAGAAGCTCCAATGTCTTTGATGTATGTCTAAAAATAAAAGATAATTCAATGCATGTAAGCAACACTAATGCAAGAGCATATTGGGTTTATGACGATCCTCGATCAATCAAAATATGTTAGAGCTTGTTTGGCTACTTGGTAGCTTGTTTTGTTTTCTCAGTAACTACTTTTGAGTTCTCGGTGAAGTGTTTATGTCGGTCACTAGTGAGATCAGTTATCACTTTGTTGTTTTCTTTACCGAGTTGGTTCAGTACTATTCTTTACTGAGTTGGTTCAGTGTGTTCTATGTTGCTCGGTTCTTGAGTTCACCGATTGGTGGAATTGAATTATTTGATGTTGGCCAACATATGCAGTTAACTTTGGTTGCGATATTAATGTTGGGATTACTCATTGGGAAACATGTCGACCTAAATTCGGGTCATTACTCTCTCCAATGTTGGATCTAATGCATCTTTAGAGCCGACATGTTCGATGGCCTCTTATATAAGTAAGTAAATCTATTCTAGGATTAGGGAGTTAGTTTTGGGGAAGAGGATAGAATCAAGAATTTTGGATCCTCATATGTATGAGGACTATTCTGTAATTAAATTTGATTGTATTGGTTGTAACCAGGAAGGCCTTACAACCCGACATGTATGAATTTTGATGAATAAATAAAATATATCTATATTCCTTCTCCATGTTGTTGCTTTTGTGTGTTAATTTGCAAGTAGGATTGGTAGCTAGGAGTGTCTTAGGCCCCAGTATCAATATTCCTTACATTAGGTGGTATTAGAGAAAAGGTTAGATCTAGAAGTTCCTTCTTGTACACCCTAGTGGTGATATTGTTGTGGGGTAGGAGATTGTGATCTGACCTACAATTGCAGAGGGTTTCAAGATGGTTCAAGGGAGGCGAGATGCAAATCCAAGCTTAGCTGATATGATAAGGCAAAATACTGCTAGGTTAGAAGCTATTGAGACAACCCATCATCGAGGAAGACATATTGAAGATGTTAGTGAGGATGAAACTAAGGAAGAAGTGCACGGAGAATCTACACCAGTACCTATGATGGATCTATTGGAGTCGATGAGAAAATAAGCCACAACACCCAAGAACACCTACATGCAAAAACCTATCACTGAAAGAGAGAGAAATAAGAAGCTAGAGAGGCCTGAATGCATGGATCCACGAGAGAGGAGACATCCTTGATGTGCAAAAACAAAAGTTGCATCAATCACAATGAAATATTATTATGTTGAATGATGTGAAAAATACAAAGGAGATCAATCCTTATAAAGGAGATTTGAAACCTTAAAAGGGTGAACAAACCTAGGTTGCATGATAATAATTAATAAAATAATTAATTATAATAACAAGCTTGCTGAAAAATGCTACTATATGCTCATAAGATTGTGGTATGCCTCTGAACAAGCTTTCCAATGATATCTCATTTGCTAAAAAATGATACTCTATGCTCAAGTTATGAGCAAAAAACCATAGGTATGTTGATGGGCCCCAAAAATGGTGTCTATAAATGCTGATGTGTGTTGATATTAGCACTTCATGATGCTAAATTTGATGGTCATATGACTGTCACCACAAAAACATAATTAGGCCCTGGGGCCAAAAGAATAGAGCCCCTAGTCATCTGGGTGACCAGGATGAAGGTGTTGGGGTGCTGGCTCCTGGTCACCGTGTGACCTTGCTACTCATGCATGGGGTTGATCCCAGATCTGGTGGTTATGGTGACCGTTGGGCACCACAACGGTTACCACCAAAGATGACCGTGACGGTTACCGTGGCTTACTCGGTAATAATACTGGCGGTGATTGCGGGCTGCCCTGTGATGGCTGTCAGGTGGCCAGTGGGTGGCACCCGCCCAATTTTATTTATTTATTTTTAAAATCTTGCATGCATCGATTTGCATGCCAGGGTCGTAGGACCCTGGTACATACTTTTTTTTGCCACAAATTGCAACATCATCCAAATCAAATGTATCTTATATGGAAATGGGGGTTTTTAGATGTTGTGAGCTCATTAGTGAGGTCTTTTTGAGCAGACAATGCTCCAAAAAATGAATCACCACCTCAGGATCTGTGTTGGGGCTGGCTACAAATTTTTTTGCCATAGATTCCAACTTTGTCCAAATTGGACAAACTTTATATGGATTTAGGGGTTCTTGGGTGCTCTGAACACAATTTTGAGGTCTATTTGAAGCCAAGATGATCAAAAAGAGAGGTCCCCCAGATCTAATAGAAAACCCTCTAAAAATGCAGATCTGACAAACATGACCAAATCTCTCAAGAAGAGGACAAGGGAAAACATATATGAAGCTTTGATACCATTTTGGAGTTGATGAGAAAATAACCCAAAAATCCCAATAACACCTCCATGCAAACACCTGTCATAGGAAGAGAAAGAAGCAAAAAGCTAGAGAGGCCTAAACGCATGGATCCATTAAAGAGGAGACATTCTTGATGTGCAACAACAAAAGTTGCAGCAATTCAATAATAAAAGAATGTTATGTCTTACAATATGTTATGAAAATAGAAGAGACCAATCCTTATAAGGGAGATCTGAAACTCTAAAATGGTGGAAAGTCCTAGGTTGCACAATAATAATTAATTATTTTAGCCTAAAGTTTAGCTTAAGTAGAAAGAGATAATAAGTGACTTAATAATTAAATCAATATGATTAAATTAATAAGCAAACAACTTATTACTCTAACAGTAATTATGTACTTGGATGACATTCTGATATTTAGTAAATTCAAAGAAGATCATTTGTTGCACATTAGACAGATATTGCAAAGATTGAAAGAGGAAAAGTTGTTGATTAATTTGAAAAAGTGTTCATTCATGAAAAAAGAAATTGTGTATTTTGGATTTGTGATTTCAACAAATAGTTTTGTTGGATATTGCTAATGCATGGGTGATGATTGAGACATTTAATATGTTTAATCACTACGTTACTGAATGGGCACTCTACTGTTGTCATTTGTGTTTTGTCATTGATGTCAACATATGCTTCTATGAAGGAACCATACTGGTAATCACAGTGTATGGAAGATGTACATATGTTTTAGATGCTACGAAGTTAGATAAGAGTTCAAATGGATTTTGTGATCTTATATCTGAAATTGCATCATTAATGGATGTATATTAAGGAAGATACAAGTACTTTGGTAAAGACTAGTCACTAGACTGTGACAGTGAGAATTGTAGAGTTAGTCTCTGAGTTTTTGGTATAGATTTCAGAGGGATTGGATTCAAGGTGTGTGATCTTGAAGGATGATGGAAGAAGTACTAAATGATGTTAATTGGTCAACGCAAGATACAGAATGATTGGTGATGTCATCTAGGGTGTGTGCTTTGGTGATGGCTTATTCTGAAGCTGACTCAGGGAATGAAGCGTGTGTTTTGTTTGACAAGCATAATTCAAGGATGTCGGTCCTTAATTATTGTAACGTAATCATTGTAAACTTGTTTTAGATATCGTGTGTATCTTAACAATGGATTATGTAATTGTTTGTAATTAGGAAAGCCTTATGGGCCGACCTGATCTTGGTAAAATGTAATAAGGTATAAATGTAAGGTCTTTTCTTTGGAAAAGACATGAATGAGAAATATGTGATATAAGAAGGTTGAAAACTTGTGTCTACTGTATGTAGAGCAGAGGATTGTTGGTGGACTTCATTGGAACTGATCAAGCAAAGACACTTGCTGGCAAATAGTTCAAAAGATTGTGTATTTCTTTATATACACTTGTTGCAAACTAGTGAGTTCAGAAGGTGGACTTAACCTTCTTTGGGCAATGAGCCCTCTTTGTTTTGACAAGGACTATGTACTGTAATGATTCAATAAGCTCCTAACATGGCTATATCTTCTAACAAGGATTACTATACTCTTAGTACATCATTAGTGAGTGCTAATTCCCATTGGGGTTTTTACCTTTAACAGGGTTTCCCCGTAGCTAAACTATTGTGTTATTGTGTTGGCATTCATTGTGTTCATTGGATCTGATATTGATAAGCTTAAATTTTAAAGTTTAATATTCTATCATACAACTGATTCACCCCCCCCCCCCCCTCTCAGTTGTATTATGGACTATTAATCCTAACAATTGGTATCAGAGCTTGTGATCCTTAGAGAAAAAGCTTAACAACCTGAGGTGATCTTGGAAAATGGCATTATATAGGAAGGATAGTCCTAAGTTTGATCCTGAAAACTTTGACAGTTGGAAAAATAAGATGCGAACACATTTGCTATGTTTGGGCATAGACTACTAGATGATTGTGAAGAAGAAAGAAACTTTGAAGGCTGAGAATGACTTAGGGTCAGCTACCGATGATGAAAAGAAACTATTTTCATGCAACATGGTCATAAGAGAAGCATTGATCAGTGCACTATATGAGGGTGAGTTCACTGAAATTAAAGATCTAGATTTGGAACATGATATTTGGAATAGACTAGAGGCACTCTATGAAGGAGACAAATATACCAAACAAGTGAAATTGCAGAATTGGAAAAGAAAGATGGAGAAGCTGCAAATGAATGAAGATGAAAGCATTAGAGCCTATGTTCAAAGGGTTACATAAGCTATAGTTGGAATCAGACATTTTGGAGGTACTTATGATGAAGAAGAAGTCATTGCAAAGATTCTCAGATCTCTAACTCCTACTTACAAATTCAAGGCAATTTCTATTCAATAAACTATACCCCTGACTCCAAACTTTAGCAGAGAGATGTTGATTACAAAGTTAACCACTTTTGAAGCCACGAAATTAGGAGAAGTTGCTCCTAAAGTTGAATCTGCATTTAGGGCATCCACACACAAGAAAGCATTTGCACTTCTGAGCACAAGCAAAGAAGACCTAAGAGAAGAGCTTGGTGAGTATGCTGAGGAATGGGAGAAGATAATGGAAGAAGAAAAGAAGATGGGAGAACTTGTTGCACTAATAGCCAGAAAAGAGAAAAGAGGTAAGGGAAAATTTGAAGGAAAATTACCTTTGAAATGTTTTTCATGCAATAAGGTAGGTCATTTCGCATCTAGATGTCCTACAAGAGTTCCTAAATACAAACCTGATTATGCAAAGATTAGAAGAGATAAAGAATGTTATTATGCTAGTGAAGGAATCTTTGATGATGATGATGATTTAGACAATGAAGAGATTGGATTTGTTGCTATTAAAGATGAACGTGTTCATGAAGAAAAAGCCTTAGTATCTCATGTTGACAAGAAAACTGAATGGATAATTGATAGTGGTTATTCTCATCACATGACTGGTGATAAGAATAAATTTGTTAAATTAGTAAATTATGATGGAGGTGTTGTGAGGTTTGGGGACAATCTCCCAAAATCCATCATAGGAGTAGGATCTATCACTCTGGATGGAAAGACTAATACAGACAATGTACTACTTGTTGAAGGACTGAAACATAACTTTTTGAGTGTTGGAAAGTTGATGGATAAAAAAATTCAGTTAAGTTTTGTTGATGGTAAGTGCCTTATCAGAAGCAAGGAAGGAAAACTGGTTGCTACCGGTTCAAGATCTAGAGGTAATGTATTTGAACTAAACACATTTGGAGCCTCTTGTTTTGTTGTGAAGGTAGATGATAGTTGGCTATGGCATATACTATTTTGTTATGTTAACTTTGATAACATTGTGAAAGCAAGTATGGCTAATGCAATAAGAGATCTGCCAAAGATTGTGAAACCTTCTAACACTGTATGTAGAGAATGTGTTATGGGAAAGAAAACTAAAAATAGTCATAAAAGAAAAACATTTACATCAAAAGGAAAGTTGGATCTGGTACAGATCTATGTGGGCCTACAAGAAAAAAGTCATACTACAATGAAAGGTATTTCATACTCTTTGTTGATGACTTTTCTAGAATGATGTGGGTTACTTATTTGAGAGAGAAATCAGAAGCATTTGACAAATTCAAGTTGTTTAAAGCAAAGGTAGAAAATGAATCAGGACTTAAAATAAAGTGTTTAAGATTAGACAGAGGTGGAGAGTTTACATCAAATTTATTCAATTCATATTGTGAAGAGCATGGAATAAAAAGACAAACATCTACTCCTAGGACTCCACAACAAAATGGAATGGCAGAGTGAAGAAATAGAACTATACTTGATGTTGCCAGGACAACGCTGATTGAAGGAAATGTATCTCATGTGCATTGGAGAGAGGTTGTTGGAGAAACAGTGTACACATTAAACTGAATTCAAATCAAAGATGGCACAAGTAAGACTCCCTATGAACTATGGTTTGATCACACTCCTACTGTAAAATATTTCAAAATTTTTGGTAGCAAATGTTATATCAAGAGGGATGATGAGATAGGGAAATTTGATGCTAGAAGTGATGAAGGTATCTTCCTTGGTTACTCTGTTAAAAGAAAGGCATATAAATATTTCAATCTGAGATTAAGGAAGATGGTTGAAAGTAACAATGTAAGAATAGATGAGAAATTTTAGCTACAAGAAAGAATGTATGACAACATTTAGATATCAAAAGTGAAAGAAACCTTTGCTGCCGAAGAAGAAGAACTTGTTGAGGAAGAAAGTGAAAAAGAGGCTTGTAATGATACAAGATAGACTACTGAAACTCCTAAAACTCCAAGGTATGTAAAAAATAACCATCTTGAAAATCAAATTATTGGCAATACCAGTCAGGGAGTACTAACTAGATCTAAAGTTAGAGAATAAATTTGTTTAATTTCTCAAGTTGAGCCAAAGAATATAGATGAAGCCTTTAAAGATGAATCTTAGATAAATGCCATGAAAGAAGAATTGGATCAGATAAAGAAAAAAAATGCTTGGGAATTGGTTCCAAGACCTAAAAATAAGAATGTTATAGGAACAAAATGGGTCTTTAGAAACAAAATGGATGAAGAAGGAACAGTTGTAAGAAACAAAGCAAGACTAGTGTGTAAAAGATACTCACAGCAAGAAGGCATAGACTTTGAAGAAACATTTGCTCCTATTGCTAGAATAGAGGTAGTAAGATTATTTATATCTTATGCTGCACACAAGAACTTCAAAGTGTATTAGATGGATGTTAAATATGCATTTCTAAATGGAGATCTTGAAGAAGAAGTAAACATAGAACAACTAGATGGATTCCCTCTATGCGAAGACAAAGACATGGTGTGCAAATTGAAGCAAGCTCCTAGGGCTTGGTATGCAAGGTTGGACAAGTATCTACTTGGACTTGGATTCAGAAAAGGTAATGCAGATAGTAATTTGTATTTGAGAACTACTAAAGATGGAATCCTAATAGTAGAAGTATTTGTGGATGATATTATCTTTGGAGGTAATGATGATCTATGTAAGAAATTTGCTAAAGAAATAGAAAGTGAATTTGAAATGTCCATGATAGGTGAAATGAAATTCTTCCTTGGACTACAAATAACTCAGAATGAGAATGGTATTTTCATTTCTCAAACCAAGTATCTCAAAGAATTACTTAAGAAATTCAGTATGGAAGATTGTAAACCAGTAGGAACACCTATGGTGACTGGAAACAAGCTAACAATTGATGATGAATCAAAATGTGTTTTTCAGACTTTGTATAGATTAATGGTTGGAGGGCTACAATATTTGACTCACACCAGACCAGATATTGCTAATGCTAGTGGAATTATTGCTAGATATCAGGCAGAACCCAAAGAGACTCATCTAGCTGCTGTTAAAAGGATACCGAGGTATCTCAGAGGAATCATAGAGTATGGTTTATGGTATGATAGGAATGATAGCTTTGAACTTTATGCGTATATTGATGCTGATTGGGTAGGAAATATTGATGACAGAAAAAGTACAAGTGGTGGTGCATTTTTCCTTGGGAAAAATTTGGTTTCTTGGCTAAGTAAGAAACAAGATTGTATAGCACAATCTACTGCTGAATCAGAGTATGTTGCTGCTGCTATAAATTACACTCATATTATTTGGATGAAGCAAATGCTAACATATTTTGGAATAAATTTTGAAGAGCCTGTGGTTATTCATTGTGACAACACCAGTACAATAAACATGTCAAAAAATCCGGTGATGCATTCCAAAACTAAAAATATTTCTATCAAGTATCACTTCTTAAGAGACAAGGTGGCACAAAAAGAAATAAAATTAAAATATATCAGTACAAAAGGGTAGATTGTAGATATCTTCACAAAGCCACTACCAAAATATACCTTTGAATATCTCAGAGGTATGCTAGGGGTTCAGGCCTCTCCTAGTTATAACTAAATGATGCAGAGATGTATCAGTCCAGAAGTGTTCAGAGCCTTATCCTTTTTCTGGACTGGATGTAGGGATCTACTCCTCAGGGGGAGTGATCATAGGAGAAATTTTATATGTGAAGGTAGTTGAAGCCCCATGGAACCCTTTGCCATTGTTGTCAAAGGGGAGTGTTTCTATGTGAAAATCCTCATTGATTGGGCAGATTGTTTTGTTGAAGGACTTTTGGGTTGATACAACTTTGGGATAAAGATTTTCCCATATGTTGACATCAATGCCAAAGGGAGAGATTGTTGGATATTGCTAATGCATGGGTGATGATTAAGACATTTAATATGGTTAATCACTATGTTACTGAATGAGAACTCATATTGTTGTCATTTGTGTTTTGTCACTGATGTCAACATATGCTTCTATGAAGGAATCAGACTGATAATCACAGTGTACGAAAGATGTATGGATGTTTCAGATGCTGCGAAGTCAGATAAGAGTTCAGATGGATATTGTGATCTTATATCTAATATTTCATCATTAATGGATGCATATTAAGGAAGATATAATTGTTTTGGTAAAGACTGGTCACTGGACTGTGACAATGAGAATTGACAGAGTTAGTCTCTGAGTTTTTGGTATAGATTTCAGAGGGATTGGATTCAAGGTGTGTGATCTTGAAGGATGATGGAAGAAGTACTGAAGGATTTTCATTGGTCAGCACAAGGTATGAAATGATTGGTGACATCATCTGGGGTGTGTGCTTTGGCAATGACTTATTCTGAAGCTGACTCAGGGAATGAAGCATGTGTTTTGTTTGACAAGCATAATTCAAGGGTGTCGGTCCTTAATTGTTGTAATGTAATCATTGTAAACTTGTTTTAGATACCGTGTGTATCTTAACAAGGGCTTATGTAATTATTTTTAATTAGAAAAGCCTTATGGGCTGACTTTATCTTGGTAAAATGTAATAAGGTATAAATGTAAGGTCTTTTCTTTGGAAAAGATATGGATGGGAAATATGTGATATAAGAAGGTTACAAACTTGTGTCTACTATATGTAGAGTAGATGATTGTTGGTGGACTTCATTGGAACCGATCAAGCAAAGACAATTGTTGGCAAACAGTTCAAAAGATTGTGTATTTCTTTATATACACTTGTTGCGAACTAGTGAGTTCAGAAGGTGGACTTAACCTTCTTTGGGTAGTGAGCCCTCTTTGTTCTTGAATCCTAACAGGGTCTGTCCTTTGACAAGGACTATGTACTGTAATGTTTCAATAAGCTCCTAATAGGGCTATATCTTCTAACAAGGATTACTATACTTTCAGTACATCATTAGTGGGTGCTAATTCCCACTGGGGTTTTTACCTTTAACAGGGTTTCCTCGTAACCAAAATATTGTGTTATTGTGTTGGCATTCATTGTGTTCATTAGATCTGATATTGATAAGCTTAAAATTTTGAAGTTAATATTCTATCATACAACTGATTCACCCCCCCTCTCAGTTGTATTGTGGACTGTTAATCCTAACAATTTTGAATATGGATCACAAGAAGGTTGAAGCTATTTTTGAGTGGCATACACTTGATAATGTTAGTGAGGTAAGATCATTCCATGGTTCAACAACATTTTACCAAAAGTTCATTAGAAATTTTATTTCAATTTGCAATTCTATGACCAAAACTCTGAGAGATAAAAGAGAATTCAAGTGGACACATAGAGCTAATAAGAGTTTTGAGACTTTGAAAAAGAATGTTTTTGAATTGTCTGTATTAGCTCTACCTGATTTCAATAAGGTATTCTAAGTTGAATGTGATGCAAGTGGAAGTGAAATAGGAGCTCTGTTGATTCAAGAAGGTAAACCAGTTGCTTTCTTTAGTTAAAAGTTGAATGATGCTAAAAAGAAATATCATGTATATGATCAAGAATTCTATGCTATTGTTCAAGCCCTAAATAAATGGAGTCATTATTTGATGCCAAAAGAATTTGTATTGTATACTGATCATAAGGCTTTACAATATTTGGGTAGTTAGAATAAGTCGAATCAGAGACATATGAAATGAGTTGAGTATTTGTAAAATTTCACATTTGTGATCAAACATAAGAGTGGAGTGTCTAACCAAGTTGTTGATGCATTGAGTAGAAGATCTTTGATGACTAAAATGAGAATTGAAGTTCTTGCTTTTGATGATATGAAAAATTTGTAGGAAACTGACCCTGATTTTTCTGAGCAATGGAGAATGTGCAAAGAACCTATACTAGATTAATCGAGTAAGTTTGAAGACTATTTCATTCAAGAAGGTATGTGTATAAAATAAAATGTGGATGAGGTCCTAGAACAATGGTTTGCACATAAAAGAGACCCCAAAACCAATATTTTACTCATACATTTGAATTTTAAGGGATGGAATGTAAATCTGGAAATGCTAGTGTTGAAATGAAGAAATAAAGGTACTTACCTCTAAAAAGAACCTACTGAAAACGCTGTCAAACAATCTGAGGAACTGTTGATTTTCGCAATCTTGAACCAAAACTGTGATATCTACAAAACCCAAAAATCTTTTTCTGATCTAAGGGAGGTCATCCTTGACCCAAATAGCAGGGCAAGGTCTTACCCTAGGGAAAGATCCTATCCCTCACTAAAGGTCATCCTTGACCCAACTGCTCTGATGGAAATTATGTTCACGGATTTTGGAAGTTCGGCAAAAAGGGTATCCAGATCTGCACTTTAATTCACCGTCCTGTACCTATACCTGCAAGAAAAATGATTTTTTTGTTTGGATGAGGGGTTTGCCTTAGTCAAACCCTAGTTTGGAATCAACCTTAATAATGGAATTGAAATAGAGAATGCTAGCAAGTAGTAGAAGTAGATCTAACAACAAAGCTATAAAATTCAATAGATATGCAATTGTATTTCAAATATAAACAAGTATATTGATATGAAAGCTTGAACATAACATTAACAAATGTAAATCAAAACCTTCATGATTGTATGCTTGGAATCCACCTTGAGAGAAGAATTAATGGATCTTGAAGATGAACAAAGGATCTTGAAGGAATATCACACCTCCATGATGGCTAGATCTAGGGTTTTGAATGATGAATCTTGAATGCTTGAACCAAATACCTTCAAAGGCTTGAATGCTTGAATCCTTGATCTTCAATGGAGAACTTGAATGCTTGAATGGATGATTGCTTGAATAAATGCTTTCTTGAGAGAGAACTTGATGGCTTATGAATATCTCCTTGAGAGCTCTTGATCATGAAGTTTGCTTGGTATGAGATGAGATGGAGAAAATGAGAGAGGAAGGCTTCCTTTTATAGTGATCTAGGGCACAATCCTCTAGAGGGGCCACATAGGGGAATTAAATTTTAATTGGGCCCATACCCTTAGAAATGGACCTAGATTAAATGCAATTAAATATTTTACCATTTCGGAGACCAAAACAACTGACCCGAAAGTGGGAAAATAATTCTTTCTGAAACCCGACATCCAGAAATCATGGAAACTTGAAATTTGGACATGGGGTCAGGGATGAGGTAGTCCCCATCCTAGGTCAGGGATGAGGTAGTCCCTGACCCAAATATGTCACCTTTGACCCAAAATTCAAGAATCTTAGAATTTCAATTCAGGATGCCATAATTATGCATAAAAGAAGTGGAAAATGGGGAAAAAGCTAGATCCAATGCAAAGACCAATTCAAGGCATTTGACATGACCCCAAACCACTTACTCAGAGGGCTAAACACTCTTAACATAGAAGTGCTTCCATTTTAAGATGATATAGTATGTTGTTCAAAGGAATTCAGTTATGTATACCAAGAGGATCCATGAGAACTAATTTGATAAAGGAAAAACATAGTAGTGGTTTGGCTAGACATTTTGGAATTGATAAGACATTGAGTTTGCTTAAGGAAAGGTATTTTTGGCTTCAATTATATAAGGATGTTCAAGAATTTGTGAAGAGTTGTGGAGTTTGTCAAGTTGCAAAAGGAGTAAGTCAGAATATTGGTGTATAGGATAAAATAGTGTATGGGGTCCTAGAACAATGGCTTGCACATAAAAGAGACCCCAAAACCAATATTTTACACTTACATGAAATTGTATTGATATAGAAAGTAATTGTAGATGATTAAAATTGAAATTAAGAAATAAAGGTACTTACCTCTGAAAAAGAATCAGCTGAAAACCCTGTCAAACGATCTCAAAAACTATTGATTTTTGCAATTCAAAACTGAAACTGTGAGATCTACAAAACCCAGAAATCTTTTTTTGATATTTGATTAGGTCAAAATCGAGGTTCTACCTGACTAGGTTAGGACCAAGGTTGTACCTGACCAGGTTAGGTTTGAGGTTGGGTTTGACCCTCATAAAAGGTCAAATACTACATTCTTTATTTGAAGTCTGATTTTGATTTTTTTTGCAGATCCTAGAAGTTTGGCGAAAAGGGTATCCAAATATGTTCTTAGATCCAAAAATCCGCACCTGTACTTGCAAGAAAAAGAGGGTTTTTTTTAATTTGTTCGGGGGGTTTGGCTTGGTCAAACCCTGGTTTGGAATCAACCTTAATATTGAAATTGAAATAGAGAATGCTAGCAAGTAGTAGAAGTTGATCTAACAATGAAGCTATGCAATTCAATAGATAATGCAATTGTATTTGAAATGTAATCAAGTATGTCGATATGAAAGCTTGAACATAACATCAACAAATGTAAATCAAACCTCCATGGTTGTATGCTTGGAATCCACTTTGAGGGAAGAATGAAATGGATCTTAAAGATGAACAAAAGGATCTTGAAGGAAGATCACACCATCATGATGGCTAGATCTAGGGTTTGAATGATGAATCTTGAATGCTTGAACCAAATCCCTTCAATGGCTTGAATGCTTGAATCCTTGATCTTCAATGGAGAACTTGGATGGAGAAGAGGACTTGAATTATTCCTTAAAAATGCTTGGGAGATGCTTGTTTGACCTTGCTTGAAAGATTGAGTGCTTGATGCATGAATGAGATGGAGAAAATGAGAGAGAAAGGCTTCGTTTTATAGTGATCTAGGGCACAATCCTCTAGAGGGGCCACCTTGGGGAATTAAATTCCAATTAGGCCTCAAACCTATAGTAATGGACCTAAATTAAATATAATTTAAGATTTTACCATTTCAGAGATCAAAACAGCAGACCCGGAAGCGGGAAAACAATTATTTTTGAAACTCGACAACTGGAGATCCTGAGACCTTGAAATTTGAACCCAGGGTCAAGGACAAGCTTGAACTTGAATAGGTCAGGGTTGAGGTCAACCTTGACCCCTTTAGGTCAATTTTGACCTTAAGAGCACATATTTCAGGGTCTCAGTCAGAGTGAGAAACAAGAGGTCCTGAGGATGCTTGGAGACCTATAAATGATGCCAGAACAGGGTAAAGTGCCAGGGAGAGGCAAAAAATCCTATGATGAACATGATGAAGTCTAGGAGGACCTATTTTTAAGTCCTACCTCGAAAATAGAGCCATAGAAGAGGGAAAATTTAGGATAATCCTCAAGATCCTAACCCTAATTTCACTTAGAATGAAGCAGAAAAGAAGTGGAAAGAGGGGAGAGAGCTAGATCAAAGCAAAGATAAATTCAAGGCATTCAAGATGACCCCAAACCACTTACTCAGAGGGCTAAATGCTCTTAACATGGAAGTGCTTCCATTTTAAGATGATACATTAAGCCCCCACTTTAGCAAGAGTATGGACTCGATGCAAACTCTTGGTAAAGGAGAAGAAAGAGGAGATCCAAGTGGATTCAAAATGAGATAGAATGAAACTTAGTTAGGGACACAAGCCCCCAAGCTAAGGATTCTAACTCAACATACACGCATGAGGGTGTGAAACGAGAAAACCAAAAGAACAAGGGTTAGCACTAAATAACCCAAATCAATTAGCATAAGAAACCTTGCTAAGAAATATTTCTCATACTAATATCATATTTGGAAAGTTATCATAAAAGCATAAATGATTACATAAGAAAGACAAGAGCAACACTATAAATAACATAGCTTCATGATCCCGTCCTACTAGCATGAAAGCAAAAAGAGAGAAAGGAGAAAGTGATTACCTCACCCAGTAAGATGCTCACCTTACCGTGAATCACCCTGGAGGGAGAGCCCAACATGTTCACCCATAAACTATGCTTGCAATTGTAATGTATCTTTTGACGGCTTCTAGAATACCCATAGATCCACCTTCTTGTATCACTATGAATATGAAATGCATGTCTCCTCAGGATTTAGAAACTTATGTGCGTTACCTTTGAAAGATTTAGCATATAGGTGCATGTCTTTTCATGATTTAGCAACTTATGTGTGTTACCTTCCAAGATTTAGCAAATTTAAAATTGGAAATGCGTGTCCTTTCAGGATTTAGCAACTTATGTGCATTACCTTTAGAGGATTTAGCATGCTGCAAAATAAAAGGTTAGAACAAAAATACATAATATAGAGTAAGGGAGGCCGTATATATGCCCCCCTCATTAGTATGGAAAAAACATACTATTTTGACATGTTAAGGAAAGAAAAGAACAAGGATAAAGCCCTCTTCAACATCAAGACAATATCCTTAGACAACACCCAGTCTGAGCCAAGAAGGTCACAACTCCTATGAGGCCATGGAAGGGATGAATGCAAAGAGATATCATGCAAGAAGTGAAAAAGTAACCCTTGTGAGGGATAGCACACTGTTCAGTTTCCAAGGTGATATATATCAACCATGGAAACCCAATGTCAAACAATGAAATCGAATGTGATCAAGGAAAAAGATCCTCAATGCAAACCAAAATGTTCATGTATGATTAGATATCACATAATAGATAGATACTTCTTAACCACAGAAAGAGGTGAATCCCAAAAAAATAGAAAAGAAGGAGATGACATCCTTGCCCCCCAAGTGTAGGAACAAAGATGGAAGGGGACCTATTATATCACTCACAACACTATGCAAGACAACGAGCCCCCAAGGATTAGGCTAACATTGTTTACATAATATGGAGCTCTATAATAGGAACATGGATTTTATTTAGAGAAAATGTGATTGAAATACAACTCATTGCCACATGATATATAAATAACCTTACTATCAATGAGCTGCCTAATCTTATAATGTAAAGGTTGACATTCATTAGTAAAGTGATGATGAAATCCATGATATAAACAAAAAGGAAGAGTATTCAAGTGTGGACTAGGTTTCTTTTTGCGTTTAGGTCTAGTAATCATCTTAGCATGAAGGAGTTTAGGCAAAATAACTTCTTGGTCAAATTCCTTCACAGTTTCATCATGTTTTGAAGTGCTATTTGAGATGTTGTTAACATTGATTTATTGTTGAGGATTAAATCCCAATCCATAAGAATGATCATGCCCCCTAGTATGTAAGGGCATTTGAATTCCCTATTTATGCTTACCACATCCTTGAGCATTAAATCCTTGTTTAACTAGGAAGTGATAACTAGGACCATAATGAGAAGCCATATCAGAAGGAGTTAATGGAACTTCAGTAGTCACAATATCATCCTTAGTAGGTTTGATAGATTAAATGTGGGTAGAAGCAATGAAAAAGTTATTACAAAGGGGTTTAGAAGTAAAAAATCATTGTTCAAACTCTCTTTATTTCTTCATAAAATCAAGATCATTAATCTTATATTCACCAATAAAGGTAGGATTAAAATCCAAGGTTCCCCAATCATCACCAGGAAGAGCATTAGAGGAAGGAGGATTACTATTAGAAATAGGAATAGTGTGAGTTTGAATATTAAGACAAGGATTAGGTGCATCATCCGCATGAAGTGTATACATCATGTTGTTATGTATAAATTTGACTTTACGATGAAGGGTGGAAGGAACAACATGCATCTCATGCAACCAAGGTCTACCCAAAAGAAGATTATAATTGAGAGGTCCGGGCATAACATGAATAGGTGTATTCAGGATGACCGGTCCTACTTTGTTAGGTAAGGTAATAATTCCTAAAGTGTTCTTAGCAATGTTATTAAAGCCACGTATAGGAACATTGTCAGGTTGAATAGTTGAAAGATCGACATTAATCTCTTTGAGCATGTCATGCTACAAACATTAAGCCCAGATCCATTATCAATCAAGGTCCTACGAATGATACTTTTATTGATAGAAACAACAACCATAAGAGAATTATACTGATTTTGAAGTTCTTTAGAGGGTAAATCCTTTTGAGTGAATACAATGTCAGGAGGACCCAGGGTAGCATGCATGCATTGTAAGAAGTTATTGATGTTCTCTTGATTAGGAGGTGGAGTAGGAAGAGTTTCTAGAGCTTTTTGCAAGGCTTTATAGTAGGTAGGTGAAGTTTGAAGAAGCTCCCATAAAGAAATCTTGGCAGGAGTATTTTGCAATTGAGTTATCAAATCATACTCCTTACTAGGAAGATGGGGTGGAGGAGGAAGAATAGGTTGAGAAGGTGGCAATAAAGTAGAAACCATCGGATTAGGTTGAGGGTTATTCCTTGTATGATATGTGTGAGCTATAGAATCTTGATCATTGAAAGACTCCATAGGTTTACCTTTGATAGTAATGCAAGGACAACCTTTGACAGTTAACAAGAGTTTAGGATAAACTATATTAGTTGTCTCAACACTACAAATAGATTCACCAAAAGGAAGAAAAGAGGACATCCTAGGAGAAGATGAGGTAAGATCTTGATTCTCCATAGGATCATTACTAAAAGGGAGAGCATTAAGGGAATTCATATCATTCTCCACTAATGCCTCATCACTAGATGGAATCTAAAATGGAGGTAAATCATCTATAATGTCATCTTCTTTCACTAAAATGTCCGCATAAGGGGAGTGTGTTTTAGAAAAAGAGTTATCATCATGTATGAATATGTCATCCATTAATAAATCACCCTCTTGTATCAAAGATTCTTCACGAGGAGGGGATAAATCAATGTCTTTATCCAAGGGTTCATCACAAATAGGAGGATTATCATCCCTATCAATAAATCACATTGAAGGGTCTCCATAATTCACTAAAGCGTGATCCCTAGAGGGGGAAGAAGGACATCTATTAGGAGAAGAATTAACATCAATTCTCAACTCATCTCCATAAAGAGAAATGTGATGGAGATATAGCCTAAGGTCATCTTCTTGCTCTAATATATCCTTATAAGGTAATTCAAAAGAGGACAAAGCAACATCACATGCACTAGATGAAGTCTTGCTAGGTGTAACACTATGTGATGGTAAGGTAAGAGGAGGATGTTGTGTAATCCCAAAAGTGTTGGAAAACATTTGAAACAACTTGTGCAACATGATAAAAAATAGATCTAGATATATCCAAATGCATTCAAATGAAACATGAAAAGGAAATCAAACACAATAGAGTATCTAATTCCACAAAACAATGTAAATGTTTTTGTATTTTTGAAGAAATTTTGCAATTTTTTTGGGATTTTTGAAATATAAATGCAAGAGCTAATCTTAAGGCAATAAAACAAATGATCTAACACCAAAAAGAAAGAGTTGTCTATCGTGGGTTCACCAAAATGTATAGGATAAAATAGTGTATGGGGTCCTAGAACAATGGTTTGCACATAAAAGAGATCCCAAAACCTATATTTTACACTTACATGAAGTTGTATTGATATAGAAAGTAATTGTAGATGATTAATATTGAAATTAAGAAATAAAGGTACTTACCTCTAAAAAAGAATCAACTGAAAAACCTATCAAATGATCTCAAAAACTATTGATTTCTACAATTCTCAATCAAAACTGCGAGATCTACAAAACCCATAAATTTTTTTTTGATATTCGATTGGGTCAAAATCAAGGTTGTACTTGACTAGGTCAGGACCAAGGTTGTACCTGACCAGGTCAGGTTCAAGGTTGGGTTTGACCCTCATAAAAGGTCAAATACTACATTCTTTATTTGAAGTTTGATTCCGATTTTGTTTACAGATCCTAGAAGTTCGGCGAAAAGGGTATCCAAATATGTTCTCAGATCTGAAACTCCGCACCTGTACCTACAAGAAAAAGAGGGTTTTTGTTTGTTTGTTTGGGGGGTTTGCCTTGGTCAAACCCTGGTTTGGAATCAACCTTAATATTGAAATTGAAATGGAGAATGCTAGAAAGTAGTAGAAGTAGATCTAATAATGAAGCTATGCAATTCAATAGATAATGCAATTGTATTTGAAATGTAATCAAGTATGTTGATATGAAAGCTTGAACATAACATCAATAAATGTAAATCAAATCTCCATGGTTGTATGCTTGGAATCCACTTTGAGAGAAGAATGAAATGGATCTTGAAGATGAACAAAAGGATCTTGAAGGAAGATCACACCATCATGATGGCTAGATCTAGGGTTTGAATGATGAATCTTGAATGCTTGAACCAAATCCCTTCAATGGCTTGAATGCTTGAATCCTTGATCTTCAATGGAGAACTTGGATGGAGAAGAGGACTTGAATTCTTCCTTAAAAATTCTTGGGAGATTCTTTCTTGACCTTGCTCGAAAGATTGAGTGCTTGATGCATGAATGAGATGGAGAAAATGAGAGAGGAAGGCTTCCTTTTATAGTGATCTATTGCACAATCCTCTAAAGGGGCCACCTTGGGGAATTAAATTCCAATTATGCCTCAAACCTATAGGAATGGACCTAAATTAAATTTAATTTAAGAGTTTACCATTTCAGAGATCAAAACAACAGACCCGGAAGTGGGAAAACTATTATTTCTGAAACCCAACAACCGGAGATCCCGAGACCTTGAAATTTGAACCCAAGGTCAAGGACAAGCTTGAACCTGACTAGGTCAAGGTCAAGGTTGACCTTGATCCATTTAGGTAAATTTTGACCCCTTTAGGTCGATTTTGACCTTAAGGGCACATATTTCAGGGTCTCAGTCAGAGTGAGAAATAGGAGGTCCCGAGGATGCTCAAAGACCTAGAAATGATGCCAGAATAGGGTAAAGTGCCAGGGAGAGGCACAAAATACTATGATGAACATGATGAAGTCTAGGAGGACCTATTTTTAAGTCATACCTAGAAAATAGAGCCACAAAAGAGGGAAATTTAGGAAAATCTTTAAGATCCTAACCCTAATTTCACCTAGAATGAAACGTAAAAGAAGTGGAAAGAGGGGAGATAGCCAGATCAAAGAAAAGATAAATTAAAGGCATTCAAGATGACCCAAAAACACTTAATCATAGGGATAAATTCTCTTAACATGGAAGTTCTTCCATTTTAAGATGATACAACTAGATTGTATACACTAATTTTTGTTCTTGAGAAACCTTGGAGAGATATCAACATGGATTTTGGTCTTGGCTTACCGAGGATAGTAAGAGGTAACGATTACATATTTTTTGTTGTGGATATATTTTTCAAGATGACACATTTCATACCATGTAGAAAAATAATAGATGCAGTGCATATAGAAGATCTTTTCTTTAAGGAGATTGACAGATTGCATGGATTATCGAGGAGTATCATTTTTGACCGAGACAATAAGTTTGTCAGCTATTTTTGGAAGACTCTATGGAGAAGTTGGAAAATGAGTTGAAATATAGTTCTACATTTCATCCATAGGCTGGTGGACAAATAAAGGTTGTAAATAGAAGTTTGGATAACCTATTGAGATACTTAGTTATGTAAACCAAAAAGTGAGGTCACTTCTATAAACTATTACACTTGAGGGAATCTATGAAGAAGGAGATCTTAAGAAGCGGCTTATAGCTTCCTATCCATGACATGCAAGAACCATGTAGATATTATGAATGGTGGTTCTCAAATGAACCTTTAAGAAAGACTCTTGCAAGGTGCACCATGAAATGGAATATTCAAATGATAATGCAAAGTAGATCTAAGATGAAATGCAAGATCTCAGTTAAAATGATATGAAAGAAATGCAAAGAAAAGTAGATCTAATATGAGATGCAAGAATGAAAGAAAAGTAGATCTAAGCAAGATGGATTAAGCTAGATGCAAGAAAGAAAATAAAAATGATGATGCAATGCTTCAATATGAAAGATCAAAGAATGCCATAGTTGCAAGATGCCAAGATTGCAAGACTCCAAGATTCCAAGATGCTAAGATGCCAAGATGCTAAGATGCTAAGATACCAAGACTCCAAGAACTTGGAATAAGATTTCAAGATCTCAAGAAACTAAGAATGCTATGAGGATGGGATAATGCAAGAGATGGGATCTCAAGAATGAGGAGAGAGTCTCCTTTTAAATGAATTTAGAAATGCACAAACGGTCAAGATTAAGAGGCAAAATGAAATGAGCAATGGTGGAGATTAAATATTGGTTGATCCATGTGCTCAAGATTCTCAAGAGGCAAAATCAATGGACATGATTAAGAGGCAAAATAATGAGTGGTTGAGATAAAGAGGCAAAAGCCTTTTTCAAAAGTCAAAAGATTATATCTCATTGGAAAGTGCACTTTTCTTTTTATTTTTAATTTATTATTTATTATTTCAAGCAAAGTGGTTTCCATTATTTAATTAAAAGAGACCTTTATTTAATTAAAAGGGGACATGCTCTTTTAATTAAATGTGGCTTAGGATAAAGTGATTTTATTATTTGTTTAATTTTTTTTTTAATTAATTAAAAAGGAGCATGTTCTCTTAATTAAACAAAGCTTAGGATAAAGTGGTCAAACTTTATGATATAATCAAATAAATGATAAAATCATGATTTGATCAAGAAATAAGAGATTAAATAAATATGCATAATCGATTAAGCATGAGATTTAGTTTAGTATTTAAATTTCAATATTTAATATTAGAGTGAGGCTCAAAGTTTACTAGACCATTTTTGAGTGATTATATTTGCTAATGAACTACAACTAATTGAATACCTGGATGACTTGAAGATCAGTGATTAGATATCACCGAGTTACTGAATTGATATGTAAGATAATTAAATCAGTAATATGTTGTCATTAATGTCAACTAGTCTTGACAATACTTATCATGTAAGTTACAAACATCTAAACATCTGTAGAAGGGAGAAAGAGATGAAGAACTAAAATATCTACATGAGAAAGATGGATATGACAGATGAGGATAAGGAATAATTTGGGTAACTTATTGATGAGTCTATGACCTTATGTTATTGACTTGATTATGTTGCATTAATCTATGATGAAGAAGAAAGCAAAAATGTATAAAGTAGTGTGGTCGGTAAATGAATATTTCAGTATACACTGAGCCAGTGTAGTGCATAAAAAGTGAAAATATTAACCAAGCTAGTATTTGTTGACGCATTTCTTTGTTAACCGAGTATGGATGAAAGAATTAAATGCTTAATTTAGCCGATATAAATTGATGAGCTAGAAATTGTTATGATTTCGAGGTTAAGGATAAAGTTCATTATGAGATCCACGACTGACAAAATTTGAAGAAGATCTAAAGGATGAAAGTGAAATGAGTTATTGACACATCTACCGAGGAAGGTTTAAGCGGCAAAATCAATGAAGGAGAACAAGCGGCAAAATCTGATGGATGATAATAAAATGGTTTAATTGTCTATATAAGAGATATGAGTTTCATTGTTGAAATTATGCCGAAAGAAAGAAGACTGCAAAGATTTCGCATGAACACAGCTTCATGTATGCCTGATCAGACTAGTTGAAAGAGAACTGAACTGTAGAGTTAACCGAGCGTCAGAGAGCTATTACCGAGGGATAGTAAGTTTATGAATGTTGAAGAACTAAATTGAATTATTGATCAGAGGATTTGTATGGGATTAGAATAGATTTGAACATCTACAAAATAAGTTATATTGTAATAAGATCAACTACTATTTCAGTTTAACCATTGATATAGAAAATCTCTTAACCAAGTGGACTTAATAGTCTTATATTATGCCCTATGTCATTCAATGAATGCACATTATTATCCTATCAACCCCATAGTGAATGATGGTTGAATGATAACTGTTAGTCTTAAATCCTCTAACAAGGTCACACCTGACAGTGTGTTTTGTAACCTTTAACAGGGTTGGCTCTTCACTGAGCTCAATTCAAAAGAGTGAAAATTATTTTGGGTTACCCGTCCCAGGTGGTTTTTCCCTTAGCAGGGTTTCCACATTAAATCATTGTGTTATGTGTTTCTGTGATGATTGTTGAACAATCTCACAATAGGTAATAATAATCACGCCATTGTATCTCTTAGGATTGATATACTCATACTAAAGATTACTTTCCCCACTATGAAATGCATTTAGATTGTCAACCCAAGTTCATAGACTTGAAATGGGACAACACAATTTGTGCGCTAAGTTCCTCTAAGAGTCATAACACCTATGCTGCAGGAAGATAAAATGCATAAAAGGAATCTATGCTATTGCTACAGGAAAGTAAACACACTTGACTATTGAATGGAATTACTACAGAAAACTTATGAAATGAGTCTAAGCCTGTCTAACAACTCAAAACATTCACTATACCCGTCTCTGCAAATGCTGCAGGAACAACCACAGTGGTAATGCTGCATGAGTAAAATAGTAACTCTATTTGAAAATAAGAAAGGTACATGAATCAAATCTATTCTAACTTAATCTAATCCACCTCCCAAGTAGGCCCCCTTGGTTGGATTTTGATAAGTACTCAACACAAGAATAATCCAAAATCACTCTTCCATTAAATTCTTCTTAACTAGTTACATAATAGTTGAACAACTCATGAAGAACAAAACATAGCAACTTCCACTATACTGAATACATCATTCCATCTTTTCTCATTACCTACTAAATTAGTCAAAATCCCTTTATATCAAGGATTGACGCTTATTGAAAACATAATAGAAAAGTCTCATTAAACCTCACCAAATATGGAGGAGATAAAACAACAATGACATAATACAATTACTGCTGACAACAGAATAATAGTTCCAAGGAAATATATCAGGACTAATTCCCTATATTCTCTGGAACAACAGCTCCTTCAAAGTGTGACATATCCATCAGAACCATGCTGGATTCTCCCACCATGGTTGGTCTTCTAATGCTCCTTCTTTAATGCAGATGCGCCACTCTTCACACTACTCTGTGTTTACTTGAAAGGTTAGTAACATTCGGTACACATATGCAAGTCAACATTTTCAGCTCCTACTTAAATGTTAGAACATAGCTTGAAATAATTATATGAAGTACTACATTATATTTATAATAGTCAACAAAACATATCACTCAAGCTACCCATAGATTTTGTGGCTTTAGTTGTACTTAGCATAAGTTCACATAAGTATAAGTCATAATTGTCTTGGAAATGTTTGTCAGAGTATCAACAAAATATGAAGATCATAACAAAATTGAGGCAATAATTGGACTCATCATCTGTCCCCTAATAATAGAATGCTTGTCCTCAAGCATTATATTTCCTTGCTATGGTTCTGAAATCACCAAGGACCATCTTTCCCTTCTTTCCACTTCTAAAAGTGTAGTAAAACCCCCTTGTGCATTCCAAGTGATTTCCTTGATGCTCCTCAAGCAACTGATCCAATCTAGTAGCATTGATGTTGTATAGGGGCCAAAAGAGTGTAGGTGGCTAGAAGGATAAGGGCATCCATAATTCCCTTCTAAGTTGTCACCCCAACTGCATGTATTTAGTCACTTTGTGGACAACTGCTTCATAGTTAATTGGGCTATGTGGCTTTGCTTTCCTGAAAGCTTCTGGCAATCTGTTCCACCTGCTTCTTACCCCTGAAAGAGATCTTTGGGCTATAAAATTTGGAAATGTCTGATAATCTCTATAAACCTTATCCCTTAATGCAAATACTTTCTCCCTGATTTCAGGCTTTGGTCTCCCATAAGTCAAATTGAGCCAATCCCTCAAAAGAACATCAGGCTTATGTGACTTAGCCCTTAATGGAAAAGGCTCAGATTTCTCTAGATCCCTCTAGGTGTTCAGTTGTCTATCATAATTTATCTCATTATGCATCCATGACATCAAGGCCCTTAAGTGAATGTCCCTTATATAGAGTAGATGATTCCACTCTGTTTCATGTGGGATAATAAAATTGTGCAAATCAAGCTTACATAACATATTTTGTTGCCATGGTGGCAAAGTCTGATACAAACAATAGAATTCTTGGGCTGAATTGAATTCACAATCAATATCCTTGATTGTCATCATAAGTTGGAACAAAAGAAATTGCTCCTTTAAGCAAATAACATATACCCTAGGTGGCGGTCTACAAGCTATCACCTGGTCAACTAATTTTAGGGCCTTGTCCATTTGCTATTTTTGTTTCGTTAACTACTCATTGAGAGCTTCAATTTCATCATCCTTATCAAACATCTCCCTTTGCATTTGATTTATTTCTTTCTTCCACCATGTCATTTGAAAGATAAAATGGTTGTATAGATGAAAGAGGACAGACTGAATTGTTGATGAAGGGAACTCTTGCATCTGACATTTCTTTTTCTTCTCCTTAGCAGTATGCTAAAAGAAGTCAGTGAACCATGTTGATTGGTAGGGTATAATGGATACATTAGAATATACAAGATGCTGAGGAGGAGTAGATTGAACATTCATAGGAATGCTCTCTTGCATTTCTTCAGGGTTTGGCTCAGGCACTCCCTGATCATTCTGTGGCATGCCACTGCTAGGTTCTTGCTAATTAGGAGATTCCTCTATATCTTAGGATTCTGCCTACGTAGGGGAGTCATCAGGAATATATTCAACAGAGGGTTCTGTAGTAGGTTTTGGTGCTGGAACATTTGGGTTTTGAGGAGAAGGTGGAGACACTTGTCCTCGCATACGAGGGCTTCTACACACAATTGCCTCTTCAACCACTACAATTTTAGGTTGGCGAGACCTTTTTGGTTTATGTGCTACAGGAACAGACACTGCAGGACTCGATCGTTCTCTTTTATTTACTTGAATTGCAAGGTTTGAAATTTCTCCTTCTAAGTTAGGTATTTCTTTTCTAACTTTCTGCTTTCCTTTTCTTGAGGAAGAAGTGGGTACATTACTCTCTGAAGTAGGTTTAGGAGATTGGTTTTCTGGGGATAATTTCAATTCTTTTTCTTTCACAACTGCTTCTTTAGTAGGGCTGGAAGATTCTACTGCATCTTCTAAAGGTTGAGCCACAGGGTTTACTTATGGTTGAAAAGTTTTAAATTGGACAAATTATGTCCATGACATGGGAGAAACATCCCTAAGAGATTTTTCAACCAAAAGCTTGATTAGGGCATGATGACTAATGGAATTTGCATTGCCCTTTTGCATTTCCTTGGCACTGATACTTAACATATTATAAAGAAATTTGGGAATAATGACCTGAAGATTATGCCCGATACAACTAAGCAATTTAAAATGATGGGCATGCAGGCTCAAAAATCTTCCTTCACAAGTTAAATACCTGATAATGTGCGTAGCCAATTCTGGAAATGGCTGTGGAAGAGACAATCTATTGCACCCCTACTTAGTAATTTCAAGCGGAGGATCACCCAGCCTAGAGAACTGAGCTCAAGATGACCTGGCATCATACTCGTTTGGATAATGTTCTCCCACAACTGATAACCCTGTAACTTCTACAATTCTCTCTTCAGTAGCAACAATTGTCAAACCCCACACAGTTGCTTGTCCTTCTTCAAAACTGCACATGAATTCTACAACAACCTCCTAATTAAACTTTGTTAGCTGAAGAAAATAGCCAAGCTAGTCACATGCATTGAATCTGCAGATTGCTTCAACATCCATTAGAAAAATACCATGGACAACTAGTTCATGTCTCTATAATTGTCCACCCATCTTATCAATGTCCAGTCTTCAAATTTTTTTAATCCCCAGTCTCCCTTCACTCTGCAAATACCTTCTTCTTGAAAACCCAATTGCTATTCTTGAAAATGTTGATATTTTTGCTTACATTACCTCCATTGCAGTTAACATGACCAATAATAATGTCATTGATTTCAGAGGACATCAATACCTTAAGTGCGAGTTACCTCACAATTTAATTATGATCCTTTTGAAGTCATGTCAATTTCAGGAAATCAAAATTTGAAAGTACGACAAATGTGTGTAGGATTAAAAGAATTAATGGAACACAGCCTAAGTACAACACTAATGTGACAGGGATGTGACAAGGGTAGTTTAGGAATGACACTTGGAAGTTAGTACACTTCCCTTGCCCCCTACGAAAGTTGAACAAGTGTCCTCGCTTGTTAAATTTAGCATGAGGTTGGGAAACTGGCTTAATGCATATATTATACATTTAATGTAGTACTAGATATAATTAATTAAACATGTGCACTAAAAGTAAGTAAGGAGTTATAAAGTTGTACCTGGTGATTAGTTACCGTACATGAATGTGAGCTGATGAGAGTGTCAATTTCGGTGCATAAGATTGCTGACGTGACAATTTATTAAAAGCATTTGTAAATAGAAATTGTGGGTGACATGGTGTTTGAGTGGGTGGTAGAAATAGGAATGAGATGAGTTGGTGAGAAGAAAAGAGAAAAGTGGATGAAGAAATATACCTCATTAAATGAAGTTTTATTATGAATGCTAGTGAAAGTATGTCATGGTGATGATGCAGGAGGAAGGCTTTCACCTTCTACTGCAGGAACTATTTCCTGAGGGGCTGGTAAACTATGCATATTGAATTGTTGCAAGAATTCTTCTTTAGTTTGAGGCTTGTGATACAAACGCAAGTGGTGTCCATTGACAAGTAGCTTAAATTGCACTAGATCAAGTGTGGTCAGCTGAACTACTCCATTATCAAAGATATATTGAATTTCATAGGGTCCTAGCCATCTAGTTTGCAGCTTTCCTAGAATCTCCTTGAATCTAGAATCATATAATAGAGCCCAATCTCCTACTTGAAATTGCTTTTTCTTGATATGTGAATCATGCCATCTCTTCCTTTGGTTCTAAATTAGCTCTGTTCTCTCTAATGCTGACTTGCACATTTCATCTAAGAAATTGAGATGGAGTAGGCATTTTGTATGTGTTGCAGGAAGATTAATGTTTAGCTCCAGAGCTATGCGCAATGTTTTGTGTTCAAATTCTATGGGCAACATTGCTGCTTTTCCATAAACCAATTCAAATGGTGTGAACCTTGTTGTTGTCTTCCATGTGGTTCAGTAAGCCCAAACTACTTTTGTTAATTGACTACTCCAATCCTTGCGATGCAACTATACTATCTTTGTTAATATGGCCTCTATTTCTCTGTTTGTCACCTTTGCTTATCTGTTTGCTTGCAGATGGTAAGGACTAGATTTTTGATGCCTTATGCTATACTCCATGAGCTCAGTGATCATATTTGATGTAAACTATTCTCCTTGATCTGTTACAAGATCTCTGGGGACTCCATACCTGGTAAAAATTTCCTCATACAAGAATTTTGCTACTTTCTAATCTTTGGCATTCTGGATTGCTTTCACTTCCACCCATTCTGCAATGCATACCAGGATGTAAGATTTTCCATTTGATGGAGGATCTATTGGTCTGATGAAATCCATACCCCACTTATCAAAGGGTGTCATTACTACTTGTGGATTAAGTGGCATCTCATCCGATTTTGTTGGATGACCCATCCTCTGGCATTTATCACATTTTTTTTGTATAACTGGTTGCATCTTTGTTTAATGTAGGTCAATAATATCTTGTTGTTAAGATTTTTAGGGCTGTTCACTTAGCTGCAAAGTGACCTCCACAAGGCTCATCATGACAAGCATGGATTATATCATATACTTGATCCTCTCTCACACACCTTCTCATAATCTAATCTAGACTAGTGTAAAATAGATTATTATCTATCCATGAAAACTGAAAGCTTTTCTCTGCAAGCTTTTTCTTGTCTTTCTGAGAAAAATGTGAGGGCATCCTATTTGCTGCAAGATAATTCGCTATGTATGCATACCATGGTTTTTTGACTACTATATGGAATAGGTATTCATTTGGAAATGTATCTTCAACCTGGGTAGTGTTTTCATCAGCAATTTGAAGTCTAGATAAGTAGTCATCAACTTCATTTGCCTTGCCTAGCTTATTAACAATTGTTATATCAAATTCCTGCAAGAGTAAAAGCCATCTTGCCAGTCTTCCTATTATAGAATGTTTGTTCATCAGGTATTTTATGGCTGAGTGATCAGTGTGAACAAAAATGGGATAGTCTGTTACATAGTGTCAAAATTTGTTCAATGCATATACTACAGCTAGGAGTTCCTTTTCAATAACTGTGTAGTTTAGTTCAAGGCCATGAAGGCTTTTACTGATATAGTAAATTGCATTATCAAGGTTAGTAGGCTTTTGTCCTAGCACAACACCTATGGAATAATTTGATGCATCTGTATGGATGTGGAATGGAATAAACCAATCTGGTCCTTTTAGGACTGGTGCAGTTGTTAGGAGTTTCTTTAGTTGTGGAAAGGACTCATCACATGCTTATGTCCAGATAAATTTAGCTTCTTTTGTAAGCAATGTGTACAGAGGACTTGCAATTTGAGTGAAATTTTGAATAAAGTGTCTATAGTATCCAACATGTCCTAGAAAAGATCTTACATATTTTTGTTTAGTAGGAGTAGGTAGTGTAAGTATTACCTCAACTTTAGTTGGGTCCACTTGAATTCCTGCTGCTGAAATGAAATGCCCAAGTATCACTCCTTCCTGCATCATCATAAAGAATTTCTCACTATTAAGGGATATATTATGCTCCTTACACCAGATTAGCACCTTTTAAAGATTCTTCAAAGCCTCTTCAAATTCCACTCCAAATGTTGTAAAGTCATCCATATATATCTCCATACAATCATGTGATATGTCAGCAAAAATACTAATCACAGCTCTTTGAAATGTTGCTGGAGCATTACACAACCCAAAAGGTAGAGATGAATATGCATATGTCCCCCATGGACATGTGAATGTAGTCTTCTCCTGGTCCTCTAGAGCAATAGTTATCTGATTGTATCCACTATATCCATTAAGAAAGGAAAAATACTTCTTACCGGCCAAAGTATCAAGTACTTGGTCTATACATGGTAATGGAAAGTGATCTTTCTTGGTAGCTTTGTTTAACTCCCTGTAATCTACACAAATCCTCCATTTACCCCCCTTTTTGGGTACTATGACCAAAGGTGATACCCACTTACTGTTAGATATAGGATATATAAAGCCAACATCTAATAGCTTTTGCAATTTAGTTTTGACTATCTCCCTTAATGATGGGTTAATCCTTCTTTGAGGTTGACGAAGGGGTAGGCTTCCTTCATTGATATATATCCTATGAGTACATAGTGTTGGTCTTAATCCCTTCATGTCCCTATAGTCCCATGCAAAGGCTTTCTCATGTGTTTGTAGTAGTTTAGTTAGTTTCTCTATTTGTTGTGGAGGCAACTTATTGTTCACATGGAGATTATGACCTTTATAAAGTTCCATAGTAGTTTTAAGGTCAAGAATGGACACTTCAGGGATTGGAATTGTGTTTACTTCACTAGGTAGAAATTGATGGATAATGTTGGGTTTTGAAGGTAATACACATTTCTCAAAGTTATCTTCATATGTACTTAACTCTAACACAAAACTCTCAGATATATCTTTAGTTACAACACAGTCATATTTAAGAATGCTCCGAATGAATTCATCTTCCTCTTGGAGTTTGAGGAAAAATTGCCTATGTAACATCATGAGCTGGACCACATAATTCAATTCTTCTTCTTCCCCATCTCCTAAGTTTGGCCATATAGGTGTACTCAAATCTAGTTGCGGTTGAGCTAGAGGATACAATGCTAGTTTCTTAGTGGCTTGCCCATATGAAATTGTCATGTTCCCTAATCTATAACTTATGTTTTCATCATCTATTGCTAACCATGGACGTCCTAGAATAATAGGGTAACCAACAAGGTTGACCTTTGGTGAAAGGATCATGAAATTAGTAGGGTACTCCCAAGAATCTAAGGCAACTATTATGTCTTCTATCATTCCATCAGGGGTAACAGTAGAGCTATTTGCTAATTGCAATATTGTTGGAGTAGATCTCAACCCTTCAATACTCAATTTATTCATAGTATCCTTAGTCATTACATTAATGGCAGTACCTAAGTCTATTAATGCATTTTTGACAGATTGACCATTAATGATGATATTCACAATTGGACTCCCTGGATCTGAATATTTTGGAATTACCAATTTTCCTAGCATGATATTAACCAATTTCCCTATAACATGAACTATTACAGGATCCTTTTTCTTCCTCCCAGGATTTTTAAGACAAGCTTCTTTAATTGCTTTTCCATAAACTAGAACATATTTTATTGCTTGAAACATGGGAATTTGGACATGCATGTTCTTTAACTGGTCAAGGATATCAAATGGCCGATCTTCTTTTGGTATGGGCTTCTCCATGCTGAGCCTTTAGGGAAAAGGTGGTTTAACTGATGTATGAACATTAGCTGAGTTAGAAATTTTTTCTTATGCAACAATATTTGGAAAATCATTATTTGGAATTGGTACTAATGTTACAGGAAGGTCTGACACTTCAGTGATAAGGGGTGGTTTAGGTGCTGGCAAGGTAGTAGCCGATCTTAGGTGTATATTAGCTATATCAAGTATATAGGCAGGGTACTGCTGAGCATTGGTAGCATACATTTTTTGCTGTGGTTCTTGACTGTTGGGATTCGGTTGAGGTTGGGGAAGTAATTGTGTCTACTTTTGAGGATTTGTATTTGTAGGTGGTGGCATTATTGCAGGCATATTTGTTGGAGGTGGTAGAGGTGGATATCTAGGATTTGGTTTAGGCCGTTGCTAAGGTCCTCTCCACTGGTTAATGGGCTACCAATTCCCTTGTGGTTTTTGCAATTGGTTTGGAAATTGTGGCCATTGGGATTGTTGTGGAGGATACCATTAATTCTGTTGATTATTTGGCCAAGCATTATTCCAAGTGGGTTGATTATATTGTGGAGGACTTTGTACATTCTAGTTTTGCCACTGACTATTATATGGACTTGAAATTTGTAATGGGTCTTGAGGCATACCTTGTCTCATGGCCCATGGCTGGCATTGAGAAACAAAGAATACTTGCTCATCCTCTCCTTCTATCTTCAAGTATTCAGTTGGAAGATGTTGGTTCTCTAGGTTTGTGACTAATTTGTACTGACAATCCTTCTTTTGTTTACGACAATGAGGGTAGTATTTAGCTAGCTGTGCCTCTGCATCTGCATGTTTATTCTTGGTGGTCACTATGTCTAGGTGTGTAGCAACATCATTGATGATGTCTTGCTTGAAGTCTGACAATAGTTTTGAAATCTCCATCTTTGAAATACCAGAGCCACTTCCTTTGGCCAGCGTTGAGTGAAATCCCCTTCCTTTCTTGACCGGTGCTCTAGAATAATTCAGAAAAATCTTCTGAAGGTCATCCCAGGAGGACTGAGATATATCACCTCCATCCATGAGGTCAAGAGCTTCAAGATAGTTTTCATTCATTCCTCTTAGAAAAATAAGCTTATGTGAATCTTCCTTCAATGTATGTTGAGGGTTCTTTTGTAAGCTAAATAAGAAGTGTGATATGTAGTCCTCTAATGTCTCATCTTGCCTTTGTGACATACGAAAGATGTCATCTCCTTTTGAATCACTTCCCTTGCAGGATTCCTTATACTTTCTTAGAAACAAATCTCTCATTCCATCCCAATTAGCTACTACATTTTCTCCTAAGCCCATGAACCATCTGAGAGTTGACTCCTTCAATGTTGCTGGAAATGACTTAAGCTTATGACTATCAGTATTATAGTCAAAACTTTGACACAATATGTCAAACTTGAGCAAAAAGGTGTCAGGATCCTTTGTAACAAGGCCATAGAACTTTGGAAGTGCTAAAGAAGGTATGTTCTTGAGGTTAGGATTGTTAATAAGACTTGGAAATGGAAATGGAAATGTAGGAGCTACCATTACTGGACGTGTTGGATATTGAAACTGTGGCTAGAAATTATTATTGACTGGAAGGCTCTGGGCAATAGGTGGTCCTGGATTGGGATTGTTATGGAAACTTGCTAATATTTCTACAAAAGGATGGAGGTCAAATGTTTCTTAGGTTTCTTCTTCTTCTGTTGAAGATGATGCAACAAACTTAGGACTGGCATCAAGAAATGGTATCTCAAGTTCTTCAAACTCTTCTTTTAGTTTAACAGGTTCTTTTGGAAGAAATCTGCCATGAACATCTCGCCTTCTTTGATGCATGCAAGTAAGTTGATGACTTCTAAATCAAGCTCACAACTTCTTGGTATTGACTAAAATATGAAACTAATCTGAAAAATAAATGACTCATTAAGGTTCCTAGTTTGACACCATCCCCGACAACAACGCCAAAAATGAACAGTCTCACAATAGGTAATAATAATCATGCCATTGTCTCTCTTAGGATTGATATACTCATACTAAAGATTACTTTCCCCACCATGAAATGTATTTAGATTGTCAACCCAGGGACGTAGACTTGAAATGGGACAACACAGTTTGTGCACTAAGTTCCTCTAAGAGTCATAACACCTATGCTGCAGGAAGATAAAATGTATAAAAGGAATCTATGCTATTGCTACAGGAAAGTAAACACACTTGACCATTGAATGGAATTACTATAGAAAACTTATGAAATGAGTCTAAGCTTGTCTAACAACTCAAAACATTCACTATACCCATCTCTGCAAATGCTACAGGAACAACCACATTGGCAATGTTGTAGGAGTAAATCAGTAACTCTATTTGAAAACAAGAAAAGTACAGGAAGCAAATCTATTCTAACTTAATCTAATCCACCTCTCAAGTGGTCCCCCTTGGTTGGCTTATGATAACTACTCAACACAAGAAATAATCCAAAATCACTCTTCCATTAAATTCTTCTTAACTAGTTACATAATAGTTGAACAACTCATGAAGAAAAAAATAGAGCAACTTCCACTATACTAAATACATCATTCCATCTTTCCTCATTACCTACTAAATTAGTCAAAATCCCTTTATATCAAGGATTGACGCTTATTGAAAACATAATAGAAAAGTCTCATTAAACCTCGCCAAGTATGGAGGAGATAAAACAACCATGACATAATACAATTATTGCTGACAATAGAATAATAGTTTTGAGAAAATATAGCAGGACTAATTCCCTATATTCTCTAGAACAATAGCTCCTTCAAAGCGCAACATATCCATCAGAACCATGTTGGATTCTCCCACCATGGTTGGTCTTCTAACACTCCTTCTTTAATGCAAATGCGCCACTCTTCACACTGCTCCGTGTTTACCTGAAAGGTTAGTAACATTCGGTACACATGTGCAAGTCAACATTTTCAACTCCTACTTAAATGTTAGAACATAGCTTGAAATAATTATATGAAGTACTGCATTATATTTATAATAGTCAGTAAAACATATCACTCAAGCTACCCATAGATTTTGTGGCTTTAGTTGTACTTAGCATAAGTTCACATAAGTATAAGTCATAAATGTCTTGGAAATGTTTGTCAGAGTATCAACAAAATATGAAGATCATAACAAAATTGAGGTAATAATTAGACTCATCAATTGTTTCATTGTCATACTTTACATACTGCATATTTGATTTGGTTGGTAATCACAGTAAGCTAATTAACTAGTAATCGGTAAAGACACAAAAAGTATAATATTTTATTTTACCGAGATGTAGAATTTGTATTATAAGTTACATATTTGCATTTGGGACTATAGGATAACTGATCTAACTGATTCAACCCCCCTCTTAGTTATTCTAACATTTTCCCCTCTCCGACTAATGTGTGAGTGATCTAGGAACACATTGAGTCAAAGAATGATGATGTCAAGGTAACTGATAGAGATCTGACTCTGAACTTGATCAAACGAAGCACAGAAAGACAACTAATCTTGAACTTGATCGAATAAGAACTAGCAAAGATAACAAGATACCCAATAAAGATCTAACTTTGAACTTGATCGAACGAAGCACAAAAAGACAACTAATCCCAAACTTGATTGAATGAGAACTAACAAAGATTGCAAGATTCCAATGTATAGTTGAAGCAAAACTAAACACTAAAACAAAGATTGAAAGACAAAACAATAAGATAGCATAATCAATTTGCATCTTTGAAAGATAGGTTATTCCTACCCCCTCGGGATCGAAATCAAAAAGAGGTAGAGGAGATGCATAAATGAGATAGAATTGATCAAATCAAGATAAGATAAGGTTCAAGATGATTGATAAGTGTACAAGACCAAGTTTGACCACCAAGAGATGAAAATTTTTCCCTAGTTTGAATAAGGTTGACAAGGAAGGTATAACATTAACATTAGGTCAAAGAAAGTGATTATGAAGAAAATATGATCAATTTTTGCCTCAAAGGATGAAAAGATAAACCTCAGAAGAACAACAAAATAAACTTGGATTTTGGTTTCGATCCCAAAAATGAATCGAGAATGATGAAAAAAGAGGACCAAAGTTATCTGATAATGATGAAGGAGACCCTCTCCTAACTCACATGCAAACTAGAATGAACCCTAAAAATGCAAACTACTATGAAGATGCAAAGTGTAACTTGCAAGAGTCAATAAATAGGTCATTGTTTTTTTTATCATCGAGCCTTATTAAGGGACATCACAAGATCATACAACCATCACTAGTGCAAGCGCAACTATAAAGATATGAATATGATCTATATCAGATAGAATGTAGGAAACATATGTAAGCACCGAAGCATAAGAGCCAAAATGATCTGAATAGAGTTTCCAAATTAATTTTGCAAGTAACCATAAGAATCAAGGCATAAGAATTTAGAATTGATCTGAATGGTTGTTACGTAAGAAAACACAATGTAACAGTCAAGGAGATCATTCCAACCTCACCTAAGTGTTTGAATTAAGAAGGTAGAGGTATGTGTGGCATTCCAATAGTGATGGAGGCTCTTATCACATACACCTAGTTTATTAGATAGCTTAAGATCATTGAAATCACACCACAAGTAGAAATCAAAGAAAATATGCCCCATGCCCCTAGTCTTCTAGTCGTAACATCATGGAGAGACCAAGGAGGGAACATCAGTGAAAATCCTCAATAACAGACAACATACAAAGAAAATATCATTAAGCATAGCTCAATCATTTTAGTTTAAGCACAGTGTAAAAAAAGATAAAGATAATCACTGAATTGCTAGGACTCATGCTTATAAGTGAGAAATATCGCACAATCCTATAGTGAAAAAAAAGCATCAACTCAAGGTAACATATCTGATAAGTGTTGAGAAACACTGATGTGAGTTACTAAGAAACACCATCGCGCAACAAAGTAGAATATAGTTCATGCCCCCTAGCCCTAGACAAAGATCAATCTTAGACCAAGGAGATTGGAGATGGAAGTCAAAAGGGTTTGGAGCGCAAAGCGATAAGATGAGAGATATAAGCACATGGGTCTCAAATAGTGCCTGCTTCTAGGTTTTACCAATATAATGATTTTTTTAGGACATTATATGATTTTTATGTTTTTTAGATATTTATATGATTTTTTAAGAATTTTTAGATATTTTATATGATTTTTAGAATTTTTTCAAATTTTTAATTTTTTAGAGATTACGAGTTCTCAAGAAAGATCACATTGGATTTCCCCAATGTCTAGCAAGGTATAGGACATGATGGGTGAATTAGCAAGCTGATGGAGGAAGTGTAAAGATAATGCAAAGCTCATGAACAATCTCATCAAGAGTACCCAAGCTAGGGAAAGAGAAAATATAGCAATGTAATGTTGTGAAGCGGTGTTGGGTAGCATATATGATAATGACACGGTGTCATGAAAACATGTGGTCCAAATAGTGGACATGTCAAGAGACTCTTATTAACAGATACACACACGCACGCACACACGTGCACACACACACATACACATTGTATCATCTTAAAATGGATGCACTCCATGTTGAGACCTTTTAGCCCTCCCTAGTAGGCTATTTTGATCTTGATTCAGACACTTCTATGCTTCTGTGGTGTTTCATTTGCTTATGTACCTATTTTGTCCCTCTTTTCTGCCTTTTCTCTCAATTTCTGAGACTTGGGCACATTTCCTGAGGTCCTAACCCTCCGGGTCAAGGTCGACCTTCACCCTAACCTAGGTTAGGGTTGAGGTCAACCTTGATCCTAGGGTCCAGGGTCCTTGGGGTTAGGTCCCAGTTTTGAGGTTTCATCAAAATTTCATCTTTTACCTCTTCGGGGCCACTATTTCTTGAGTTAAGTGTCAAATTCTCAAATTAATATTAGAGGTGGACCTTTCTCAAGCTCTGTGTAGGATTCCTAATTTATTATTTGAGATTAGCCTTTCTTGAGTTTTGTGCCTAATGTTCAAATTAACTTTGGGGTTGGCCTTACCTCAAATTTTGTTACAAGGCTCTTAAATAATTATTTTTATTTCTTCCTTAAGGATGGACCCCTTCTAGAGTTTTGTGCCATTGACCCTTAATTATTATTTTCTATGTTGGCCTCTCTAAGAGTTAGTGCCCAAGATCACTATAAAAGAAGGGCTTTCCTCTCTCATTCTTCTAAGAGGAAAAGAAAAGAAGAAAAGAAAAAAGGAGAAAGGCAATCCATTATTATCTACACGTTATCAAGCAATCTCAAGATCTCTCAAGCATTCAAGACTTCTACATTCTTCATCTTGCATTCTCAATTCAAGTACATGAGCACATTTACTTCCATGAAGCCATGAATTGGCATGGTAGATCAACTTCATACTCTTCTACAAGGTTCAAACCACTTCAAGCATTCATTCTTGTGGATTCAATGATTTGAATCCTCCATAAGGGTTTCAACATAAGCAAGGTGAATTATTCTATTTACTTTGTTTATTACTACAATTTCAATTCTACTTCAAGGTTAATTCCAAAACTAGGGTTTGACTAAGGAAAACCCCTCATCCAAACAAACAAAACTTTTTTTTTTCTTGCAGGAGCAGGTGCGAAACAATGAATTACATAGCAGATTCAGATACCCTTTTCAACAAACTTTCGGGATCTGTGAACAGAATTTTTGTCGGAGCAGTGCAAGTTAAGGTTGTCATAAAGGGGTCAAGGTCGACCTGGTTCTAAAAAGAAAAATATTTATGGGTTTTGTAGATCTTACAATTTCAATTTAAAATAGCAAAAATCAATAGTTTCTGAGACTGTTTGACAAGGTTTTCAGCAGATTCTTTTTCGGAGGTAAGTACTTTTTGTTTCTTCATTTCAATATTAGTCTTCTAGATTTAATTTTCAAATATTCTCAATTTCTCTTTCCTAAACCCTCTCTTTCTAGAGGTGAGGGAGAAATGAACCCAAGCCATTTATCTCCTTTGTATAGATCATGAATTGACACTTACCTTTGTGTTAATTTGGTCTCATTGGAGGATAAATCTTGGTATTCTTCCTCTCCTTTGTATAGAGTGTGGATCCATATATATATATATATATATATATATATATATATATATATATATATATATATATATATATATATATATATATATATATATATATATATATATGTTCTTCATTTTGATCAAGACCAAGGGGTCAATTGGATATGATAGTGATAGGATAGCACAATCAAGATAAAGGATGATGAAGATTATGAGTGAATGGTTTAAGATAACGACAAAGATGCTTAAGCATAGTGATGACCAATTATCGATAAGCAAGATCATGATGAGGATAGCATGGATGGAAGAAAGTGAGTAAGCTGATAGAAAGGATATTAGATGGTAGGATATATGATGCTCATGGATAGTTAAACCTTATCAAGATCAAAGGTGAAAGAGGAAGTATGGGTGCACATAAAATAGCTAGTGTGGATGCATCTTGCCCCAAGTGTAGAGTGCAAGATAGAGGAACTACACATGACACATGTTTGTCAAGTTTTCATCGTGGTACTTGTCCAAGGTGCCACAAGTAGTGGTTTTCACCATAGGACAAATTTATTTCTCTTTACTTTTTCTACCAAGATGCATGTTTTCAGGTTTTCACCAAGGCACTTTTTCTATTTTATTTTATTTTTCATTTTTAGATTTTTAGTGGAAGTCAAACTTGATGCGCTTTAGATAATGATTCTTTGGAAAGATATGCTATGATAGGCCAAGACCACTGAGAGATATACTCAAATATGTTGATAAAGTAATTATAGGAAAAGGTATGGAGGATAAGGTAGATGGAAGGATAGTTGGTAGGTGTAGGATAATAGATAGGGAATTGAGAGGTTTCTATAGGAGTAGACAGAGATGATGGCAAGATCAACATTGAAACATATATTGAGGGGTAGTGAATAACTAAAGGAGAATAAATTGGCTAGCCTGAAGTTTTGATATAGGAGAGGATATGGATCTCGGGACACAAGGACCCAAGATGGATGAAGGAGAGGATACAAGCCGTTTGGAAGAATATGGCATGGAAGTCTTTGGAAGCTTGAATGTCAACTTTGATTTTTCTTTTATGTCCAATCCATTAAGAGAGACTTGGGAATCCACATAGCTTTTGACTTTTCTTTACTTTTAGATGCTCTTGATTGCAAATCTTCTATGATGGATTTAGGAACCTATATTTGCTTTGATTTCCTTATTTTCTTCGAGAACCCTTGTGGTTTCTTAGATATTTTATTTTTCTTTGTAGTCACATGTTGATTAGATAGGACATGGTAATCTTCATATGTAAATGGATTCTTGTACTTTTGATTTTTATGTTGTACATCCAAATTTCTTCCAAAAGACTTGGGAATTATGGATGAAAGAGGTTGATATGATGGGTTTAGATGGATAGATGGATGGTTTCTCAAGTATGCATGTCTTTCTTGATCTTGAGGTAAGCTAGGAACAAGAGGTATAGTAGATGAAGGGATATAAGGTCCTAATATGGAGGGAAGGTTTGAAGGTTTAAGCGTTGAGTTATAAGGACCAATGATAGATTTGGAAGATGCAAATGGATAATGGGTAGGGATATCAACATCCATAGAGTGAGCAATATGGCCAAGGAATTGATCTGTAAGATCCATATTTATACCAATAGGCTCATGAATATCATTTATAGGAGCAACTTTGATAGGAGCAACAAGAGCTTTCTTATGCAAAGGAGTAGGAAACATATGAGTTTTTTTAGATGGATATGAAGGATTATGACAAGGAGATGTTGGGATATCATGATCTTGACAAGGATCTTGGGATAATGTAGGAAGAGTACTTTTCTCTTGATTTTCAATAATCTCTTTAGAGATGATGGAAGGAGTATCTTGATTTTGCTCGAGATATGGATGAGATATAGGAGGTGGAGGGATATCTTATTGGAAGAGGTGAATGGATATGAGGGGATCATCATGAGATTCTTGGGATATGATACTTTTGTCAACCATTAGATAAGGATGGGTGGTATCTTGATCTTGATCTTTAGTGATATTCATATCTTCACACTTTAGATTGTCCTCTTGACATGGAACCACTTCTAGGGACAAGGTAGGGGTTTGGATATATATGTGAGGGGTTCATGAAGGGTTGATGAGGAACATTTAGGATGGGTATGATAGGCGTTGAAGCACAAGGAATCTTGGGATCTATGCATGTACTAATAAAAGTACCTTCATAGAGTTAGCTTGAAAATAAATGAATAAAATAGACTAGAGTACCACAAAATAAGAGCTATCTAATACAAATAAAATCAATAAACACCCTATGGATCTCTAATTAAGTATGATAATGATAAGCTCTTAGCAAGCCTCCATTAGTGACATCCTTAAAATGAGAAAATGATATGATATGAAACTAATTAAGTGAATTCCAAATTGAAACTATGCTTAATTAAGACTAAATTTGCCTTTCTAGCTCAAAAATTCAAGAGGTTTGATGCAATTATCATATTTGTGGATGATTTATCATTGATTTATGCCTTTTTTTTTATAAATTTTGGCAAGTGTAGTGGGTGGAGTTGAGTTGATCATGGTTGGGTTAAGCTTAGGTCCATGGTTCCACCTTTAAGGACAATTTAAATAGATTGTCCTCAAAGCTTGGGACAAAGAGACAAAATGAGTGGTCAAGATGCTCTCACCTTATGTGTGATTGAGATTCATTTTGAGCTTGATCCTTAATTCCCATTGGTTGAGACATTTTCCTCCCATGTGGTGTTTGAGGGAAAATATGGATTTATTAATTGAATTTAATTGATTTGTTTAGCCATGTGTACCCCTTGAATGGGTTAAGTTGATTTAAATTGAACTATATAATTAATTAGAATAATTACATAATTAATTGATTTATTTGATTTAAATTGATTTATTGGCTTTTGATTTTCAATTAAAATTGGATTTTGGCATGATTGCAATTATATTTTGATTTTAGCTTGATTTTAATTTATTGCCTTGATTTTGCCTTAGTTGCCCACATGATTTAGTCCTGACCATTTTTAGGTGATTACAAATGCCCCTCTTTGAATCGATGTGCGAAGCGTATTAGTTCAAAGAAAATCCTAATTGTTTTTATGCAGATCCACTGGTTAGTTGATGTTCGATTTGATGTTGATAAAAGATACAGATAGATGATGACATGATTGATGAGGTTCGATTGATTGAAGTTCTCAATCCTTGATTTGATGATGGATCATTGATATGATGCTTGATTTGATATTTTAATGCCCCACTTGATGATTAGCGAAAAAATTTCTATTAATGTCCCTGATTTGATTAAGCTGATGATGTCCCTGATAGAATCCGAGTATATGCCCCCTCAAAAATGAAACAAAATTTTATTTTGGTGAAGTATGTTACGTTTATGGTATTTTGTGTTGAAATATAATTCAATTAAGTGTTAATTTCATTTTCATTTTTGATATTGAATTTGCGATGTTGTGATGACAAATGCCCCTGATTTGGTTGAATAGGTGTTAAATTTGGATCCCGGGTCATTTTTTGGTCAAAAGTATCCTTTTAAAGGTAAAAAAAGGGTTATATATAGGGGTAAAAGGTCATTTTCACTATTCATTTTCACCCCCCACTTTTACTTTTTCACTTTGACCCTCTGAGCCTTCTGCGATGGTGATCCTGATTCGAGAGCATAGATTTGAGCGAGGTCGATAGTACCAGCACCCATCTGGCTATGGACCTCTGGTATGTACCCATGGCAACTTTGCCCAATTTTTGCATTTAATTTTCAAAAATTTGGATTTTTCATGAAAAACCCTTTTTTTTCAATTTTTAATTTTCGTTGCGCTTTCAGTCATTTTAGCAGTGCGTATAATTTTGTTTACGCACATCCATGATTTTTCGTAGCGCGTTCAAACAATCTTGCTACGCTTCCAAATGTTAAAACTAGGTCAAGATTTCTATTTTAGGACTTTGTGCTACGCTTTCAAATTTGATTGTGCATTTGAATATTTTAGCAGCGCGTATAGGGTAATCCTGTAGCACATACTAATTTCTATAATGTTTCTAAGTTATTTATGTGCTTTCAATAGTTTTTGTTGTGCTTTTGATATTTTTAGATGTGCATTTGATTTTCAATGCTTTTAAATAACGAAATAGTGTGTACACTCAGTTTGGCAAAATTTTTGAACCTTTCAGTTAGTTTTCCAGTTTGTTTGATGTCGTCAATTAGTCGATTGGCTTAGGTTTTTTATTCCTGTTTATAGCAAGTCGTGTGATGTCAGTTCTAGTCACTTGATATTGAATTTGTGATTGTCAATCTTGATTTAGATGGTCAATTTTGATGATGAATTTTCTGTCCTCTTTGAATAGAATTGGAAAAATTGATTGTTGTTTGATTTGATTTTGATTGGTTGATTGACTTATGATGATCCAATATGTGTTGATTTCAATTTATGATGTGTTTAAACTTGCTTCTGTAGGCTCAGGTTCAGAAGCTAGCTATCCAAGGTTTGTTTCCCTTACCATTTGATATGATTGATGACCTCAGTGGGCCAGAGCATTAGGTGATTGGTCGATGTGGATTATCTTTTTTTACTTTCTCTCCCTTGATTCCACGTGAATTAAGGTCTCTTGATAGCTATGGCAGAGCGTTGGCACTTTGACCATAACATGTTCTACCTACTGATGGGGGAGATGACTATCACCCCCGAGGACATGTATCAGTTGCTGTAGATCCCCACCCATGGGGAGGTATTATACTATGATCAGGTTTACGATGGCATAGTCTATAGACGTCTCTTTACAGACCCCCACTATTGGAGATGAGAGCATATTATGGGCACAATTTCTTCCTTCCTAGTACTTCCAGCGATACTAGGGGTTCTAGTTGGTGAGTTTTTGGTTCCAAATTGGGGAGGACATGGTTTTGTTGTCGGTTGGGGTGGGAATCTAGAGGACATGATCATCCATCCTTGTAGGTTTGATTGGAGCTCGTGCATGTTGGCTCAACTATATCACAAGCTACATGATGTAGTGTATCAGCATGGTGTTACTCTTCCTGCCAAAGTAGTACTACTACAGTTGTGGACATGGGAGCATATTCTTGTGACTCAGCCCATTGCAGTTTGACATAAAGATGCAGGGTGGCCTTTTTCTTTTATATACAAGGGGATGGTTATTCAGGCCCACCTGGGCAAGGTGGATTACTGGAGACACATTATTGATGATATAGATCAGGTGGTTTAGAGATGATCATATTTGGGATGTGAGTCATGGCTCAAGGATACATCAAAGCTTCCCTATATGTGTATGCCATGATGGATGATAGGGTGGACGCCCTTGATTATTGAGTGATTCTGCTTCCATAGGGTTCTACGACAATTCAGTCGGCCGTAGGGGTTAGAATTATATACTTAATTACATGTGGAGAGATCCCATTGGGGTCCTTAGATAGATTATACAACATCTCAAGATGAGTTTTTAGAGCTACCTCACCTTGCCTGGGACATGAGGGAGCACATTTTTTATGCTAGCATGACTGACGATTATACATAGTGGTTCTTACAGAACCCATTCCCTAGGTTCATTGATCCAGCAGAGCTAGTAACCAGGATCAAGGAGTAGTCTAATTGATGATGGAGGTGATGGCGGTGGTGGTAGGGGATGGGGTTATCAGGGATGATGAGCAGGTAGAGAAGGACGAGGTGGTAGAGTTGTTACTCCTGTGATTGTAGTCCCTGCTCTTGCTAGAGGTGGAGTCTGTATGATAGGCGAACAAGTTAGGGTTTGAGGTGGTCTATACAGAGCTCTACATCAGGTTGGTGTGGATAGACTGCCCAAATGGGGCCAGCACATGGTACAAGTATACAAGCAGGTTGCACCATAGGTGGTTATAGATATGGATGCATAGGTAGCACAGATATTAGTGGACTAGGCACATGCACCCCCAACACCTCCTCCTCCACAAGGTCCTATTCCTTCTACTCAACTTCCATCTTCTTCTTCTCTTCCATCTTCTTCCATGGATCCTCCACCACAGGGTCCTCCTCCACACGCTCCTCTATAGGCTCCTCCTGCACCAGCATTGGTCTCTGATGTTCATTCTTTACAGTTTGAGGTGTCAGAGATTAGATAATAGGTTACACAGCTCATTACCATGATGCAGACATTTATGGCTGCCATGAGTAAGCATGGGCTACAGGCGAGCTCTAGTCGACTTGATATAGGTCTTGGTACTAATGGTGCAGGTGGTTCTGGTAGTTGATGTATATGATTGAGCCATTATTTTGATGTACATTATGATTTTTTGATATTGAGATAATGTACTTATATTCTTTATTAGATGATGTTATTTATGATCGATACTTTTCATGTTTGCTAGACTCCAATTCACATATTTGAGATGGATAATGATGATACCATGAACTTTATTTGCTTTGATCGGTTTACATTATATGATGCCATTATGTGTTGGACTTCTTTTAAGGTGTTTCATGATATGCAGATAAATATGATTTATCTCTATATGCTATGTTTTTATGCTTTTTTTGATGTAGTTTATGATATGAATGCACATGTTTATGTTTTGATACAAATGTGGATGTCTTATTTATGACATATATTAGATAGATGCATTTGATACATGGTTTACTGTTTAATGATGTGTAATGATGAATATTTAATGGTTTAATGATTTAATGATTAATGCTATGCGATGATGTTTATGGATGCATTTATATGATGTTATGGATGATGTAATGCAATGTATGATTAATGATATGTAAATGTAATGAATGGATGTTAATGTACTTATATGATTTAATGTATGGATTTAGTGAGCGTAACGATTAATGTTATGATAGACAAATATAATTAATGATAAATGGATATAATTAATGATAAATGGATGCAATTAATGATAAATGATTTGATAAAATCACCTAGTAATATAATGATTGATGATGATCCTAATGCAAATAGATGACCTAATACACTTATATTTTAAATATAATTCAAATTTTAAATGCAATGTACTAATGAGATGAAAATTAAATGCAATGTTTAGCATGAACTTAATGCAAGTGAAATGTAATAACCTCCTTATGTGAACTAAAATGGTTAATTTGCAATGAATGCAATTAAATGGTGGGAACTAAAATGGATGCAATCTAATGCAATGCAATTTTAAAATGAACTTAATGAAACTAAATGTAAGGATCTAAAATGAATGCAGACGATAAGTTGATGAATGAATCTAAATGTAAAATTAATTTGTAATTAATCTACTGCAATGCACCTTTAATTTTGATTTTTGATTTCCAACACACTCTATCACATAAGGTTTTTGATGAACGTTTGATTTTGATTTTGATTTAACTCCACCCCCTCTTTTCTCTTTTCAAATCAGTTTTTGAGCTAAGAAAAATAAACAACTTAAATGCATTTAATCTAGTAGGGATGCAACTAGCTGACACTATTCACAAATTAGGAGCTTATTTTCATCACTGAGCAATTTTTGAGACCTAAAATTTGGCACAATCATCACTGGTTCAACCATATTGATGATATGAATACAAATTCCCTTTCCATGTTACATTCCAGATTGTGGTACAACTATCACTAATTAGAATCAATCATGAGAGTATGAATACCACTTTTGTCAGATTCTATGTTGCAAGTAGATTTTGGTATTATGATATTTAACATCAAAATATCCAAGGTATCCTATTGCATAAACAAACAAAGATCTTGGTTTTTCCATATGTACATGTCCTCAAAGATTCTTTGATGATCATGTCTTAGACGAATGATACATACTTTAAAACCTTGATCTTAAAACACTCATTTAGATACCAATAAAATATCATGCTTTCATCATTGCTTATCTGGTCTAAGACTTCATCGATTTTCTAGAAAGACATGATTTCATCAATCAAGTAAACACTTAGAAAAATTTTGCACCATTTTTCAAATCCATATTTCAAGTATATTTCCATCCATTTCATATTTTTATTCCTGATAAAGGTAAGGTCTTTGTGAGATCTTGGATCAAAAGTTTGCATTTGTTTGATTGATGTTAGGATTTGATCGTGTAAGTGTTTCACTTGTGTTTTGATCTTGAGTCAATGATGTTTGCTTTAATGAATCCTTCTCCCTTTAGAATAGATTTACCCCCAGTTTGATGTTGTGGCATTTTGAGACTTGGGACATTTTTTTAGATTTGTGACGAAAGCTTTAGGTACTTGCAAATGCAACTATGGGGTTTTATTATGCAATATATACAAATGCTGGCGAATGCAATATTTACAAGGATGATGACTAGGCATGAGACTGACTTGGACTTTCAATGGCACCTGTTTACCAGGTTTTCATCGGTTGAATTGATTTTCTCTTTTTTTGTTTTTCAAGATTTTTTTTTTGCTACCAAGGTGCCTATTTGTTAGGTTTTCACCAAGGCATTTTTTCTCTTTTTTCATTTTTTTTTGTATTTTTCTCTTTTTCATTTTTTTTTTGTTTTCATATCATCAAGGCACCTATTTTATAGGTTATCACCAAGACAACATATTTTTGAGGATCATTTTTGAATGTTTTTGGCTTTCTTCATGCTCAATTTTCCACTGTTTTTGATATTTTTTGCATTTCTGATTTGTTTTTCTACTTTTCTATTTTTCAATGTTTTTGAAATTTTCAAGATCTCTTTTGACTATGTACCATAAATAGGATTCTCTCTCATCTAATTTTCTAATACTCTTTTTTCTCTATACCCTTTCATATGCTTTATGTGTAGAATCTCTTCAAGTGTATACTATTGATAGGTTCTTGTAACTCTTCTCCCTCACAATCAACTAGTTTGTAGGTACCCATTTAAAAAGAAGAAACTATCACAAAATGTCCTAACCAGTTTGCTTCCCATTTCCCTTTCTTCTCTCTTTCCACTTGAATTTTAGGGTTTTCTCGCAAGACTAGATCACCTATTTGGAATGTCCTTGGTTTGATGTGCTTGTTGTAGTTTCTTGACATTTGATTATGATATGCTTTTAAATGGTCATAAGCTTGTTGTTGTATTTCATATAGTATCTCCAATTCTTTCAGTTTAGCAACCCTATAGTCTTCTTCACTCAGTAATCCATGCAATGAGATTCTTAAAGATGGGATTTCTACCTCCAAAGGTAAAACTACTTTAGCTCCATAAACTAGTGAGAATGGTGTAGCTCCGGTTGGCATTCTAATACTTATCTATAAGCCCATAGAGTAGGGTTTGTTTAAATGTGCCAATCTCTACATGAATTATCCACTGTTCTCTTCAATATTTTCAAAATGTTTTTGTTTGTAGCCTATGCTTGTCAATTTCCTTGCAGGTAATATATTGAAGATGAGTGATGTACTACATGGAATTTTGCACATAATTCTTTCAAGTCCTTATTCTTGAAATGTTTTTAATTATCCATTATGATGGCTTGAGGTACACCATACCTAAAAATTATGTGGTTTAATATGAACATGAAATTTTTCTTTCTTGTGGCAATGGATAATGGCACAACTTATACCCATTTCGTAAAATATTCAGTTGTTGTAATGATGAATTTATGACTATTTGATGATGGTGGATAAATCATCCCTATTAATTCCAAATCCCATTGATAAAAGGGCCAAGGTGTAGTTGTTGGATGCAGTTCTTGTGCTGGCACATGAATCAGGTTTCCATGGTATTGACATTTTTGACAAGTCTTCGCAAAGTGACATGCATCTTTCTCCATAGTAGGCCAATAATATCCTATCCTAAGAAGTTTCTTAGCTAAGGTCAACCCATTCGAATGTGACCCAAAAATTCCTTCGTGGATTTTTTGTAAGGCTAAAGTTGATTCCTCCTTCTCTAAACACCTTAAAAGCATTCCATCTAGACTTTTACGATACAATGTGTCAGATACAAGGGTGTAACAAGAGGCTTGTCTTATGAAACTTTTATTTTGGTTTCAGGTTTGGTCCATGGGTAAATTTTTGTCTTTTAGGTATGTATAAATGGACCCATACCAAGGTGAGTCATCTCCCACTAATAGGAAAATGGTGTGGGGATGAGAGGGTTCAAATGTGGGTTGTCCCACTTCTTCTACCAAGAATTCAAATCTGGTGCTTTGATCTAGCATTTGGAGAAGTGAAGCTAATGTAGCCATAGCATCTGTTGCTTTGTTCTTGTCTCTCGACACTTGTTCAAAGGTTATCAATGTGAAGTACTTCTTGAGATATTCTATCATGTTTTTGTAGGGTATCAAATTATCATCATTGGTTTGATACTCATCATTTATTTGATTAATGGCCAATTGAGAATCTCTAAATATCTGCAATTTTTTCACCTTCCATTCCAATGCTAATTTGATGTCGATAACTAGTGCCTCATACTCAACTATATTGTTTGTACATGGAAATAGTAACTTGTGTGATTTAGGGATCATTGCTCCTTGAGGAGTAATTAGTAATATTCCTGCACCTGATCCATGTTGGGTATAAGATCCATCAAAGTATAGCTTCCATGTCTTTGCTTCAACATTGATTATCTCTGAATCTGGAAATTCTACTTGAATAGGATGTTCATCTTGTAAAGGTGACTCTTCTAGTTGATCTTCTATTATTTGGCCTTTGATTGCATTTTTGTCCACATACTCAATATCAAACTCACTTAGAACCATGACCCATTTGGCCAATCTTCTCGTGAGGGCTGTTTTGCTTAGGAGATACTTCAATGGATCAATTTTTTCTATGAGTCTAATCTTATGAGATAGCATATAATGTCATACTTTTTGGGAAGAAAAAACTACAACCAAACATTCTCTTTCTATAAATGTGTAGTTCAACTCATATTTTTCCAATGTTCTTCTTATGTAATAGATGACTTTTTTTTTTACCATTTTCATCCTCTTGAGCCAAGAGTGCTCCTAAAGCATGTTCTATTGCCGAAATGTACAAAATTATTGGCTTTCCTCTTATTGGTGGCATCAAAGTAGGTTGATTCATGAGGTAATTTTTAAGTAATGTGAATGCTTCTTCACACTTTTTGTCCCATCTAAATACTGTGTCCTTGTGAAGGAGTTGAGTAAAAGAGTGACATTTCTCTGCCAGTTGTGATATAAACCTCTTGATTGACTAGATTCTGCCTTGAAGTGACCTCATTTGGCTTACATTTCTAGGTTCCCCCATTTCCATAATTGATTTTACTTTTGTGGGGTCTACCTCTTTTTCTTTTAGCTGAAATTATGCGTCCTAGCAATTTTCCTTATTGTACACCAAATGCACATTTCTTAGGATTGAGTCTCACTTTAAATTGCTCCAACCTTGTGAATATCTTTTCCAGAATAGGTAGGTGCTCTTTTCTTGAATGATATTTTGCAAGTATGTCATCTACATAGTCCTCTAGGAATTTATGCATCATATCATGAAAAATAGTAGTCGTTTCTCGTTGATATGTTGCTCTGACATTTTTGAGACCAAAGGGCATAACATTCCAACAAAGTTTCCCCCACACACATGTTAATGCCATTTTACCTTGATCCCTAGGTAATATTTTAATCTGATTATAGCCACTAAATCCGTCCATTAGTGAGAACATGGAGTGGCCCGCTATCAAATCTACTATGGCATTTATGCTCAGTAATGGAAAATTATCTATCGAACACGTGAGGTTGAGATCTCAGAAGTTCATACAAGTTCTAATGGACTTGTCTGCTTTTGAAATAGGCACAATGTTTGATATCCATTCGGCATAATCGATGACTCTTATGAATCCCAATTTTAGTAATTTTTCCAACTCCACTTTGATAAGGAGTGTTATGTGTGGGTGTATTTTCCTCAATTTCTGTTTGACTGGTCTAGCTCCTTCCTTGATGTTTAAATGATGCATTATCAAATTAGGATCTAATCCCAACATATCATCATATGACCATGCAAAATTAATTTGTCTTTCCTTAAAGAATTTTATAAAATCTTCTTTTTCTTTACTAGATAAAGATGTTGCTAGGTGTATAATCTTTGGTTCTGATTTTGACCCAATGTTGACTTTCTTCATTGGTTCAATCAAAATAGGTGATCTTTCCTCCTAGTGTTCGGGAAAAGTATCCAACCTCTCTTCCTTAGGTGCCTCTGTTGGGGTTTCACCTTTGGAAACACTCTTTTTTTCTTTCTCTTTTTGATCTAATGCTGCCATAATGTGGTTTTCAACATTAGATTCTTTCAATTTTTTTTATTTTTTTTGTTCTTTTCAATTTTATTTGAACTAAGATATTGGATACTTCCCTTCATCACTTCTTCTTGATATTCAATTGTAGAAGAAGGTTCAACCGCATTAAGGTATTGGGACATCGATTTTTCATTCAAAAATGTGGAAATAATAGTAGGTTCGATGGAATCCTATTCAATGAGTTCTGGATAGATAAGGGATAAGGAATCAATGTTTCAGTTTGGCTCAATAGGGTTTAGGGACATGACCTCATTAGAAGGTTCAAACATTGTATCACTCAAATCTATAACATGTGCCTCTTCTAGGTGTTCTAGAGAACTCGGGTCAAAATCTTCCTCACTTGAATCCTCTCAAGTTTCTAATGGGTAATAATTTACTGGGTTAAACCTAGGGTTAGATTCTCCTATAGCAGGTATCCATGATGGAACATAAGGTTCTCCTACCCATTGACTTTCTTTGGCTTCTTGACTTGGGATATTTTCTAGAACTTCATGATTAGAACTTGATGCTTGAATCTAATTTTATCCCAAGGCTATCTCTTGTTCCTTTTCTTTGTTAGGAGCATAAGTGTGAATTACATCCACCTCTTTATCTTGGAAATACTCACTTGACAATAAGTCCCACTCCCACTTGTTTGAATCTTTTGGAAAGACTCACTTGACAATGAGTCCCACTCCCAATTGTTTGAATCTTCATCACTTTGGGAACCTAGTTGCAAAATTTGATCATAAAACCTAGGGTGTTTCTTTTGAGTGTATCCTTGTTCAAGATACCCCAATCCAATTTTCTCTTTACTATCCCTCCAAGACATCTCTATGGGTTCAATTAATCCTTCATTTCTTGTTCCCAAAGGTCCTTGTCCTCTATATCCCATTTTCTGCATTATTTGAAATCCTTTGCCATATTGATGAGAGGGAATGCTAATATTTTGAATGCATTTTTCATGGGCACTTGACTCATCATCTTTGTATAGCCATTTTAAGATTTCATTATCCTCTTCATCCATAGATGAAGAAGTACTAGCCCTTACAAAGTGGTCATTATATTTATGGGGTGTATGTAGGCTAGAGGGTTTTCCATGGGACTTGGGAGATAAAGGTAGATCCATCATAGATAAGGAGTATTTACCCACACTCATTTGCTTGATTTGGCATTGTTTCTCAAAAGTCTTCATCATTTTATCCATTTTTTGGTAATGGGCCTCCTTGGTGTAAACTTGAATGGATTTGGCTTGGTCTTCTTTTTCTTTATGAGCACTTTCCTCACTAACTTTCTCCTTTCCCTTAGTCTATGTAGTTAAGTTAGTGGGAACTTGATAATTTTCAACAACACTTTCTTCTTCCTTTACTTTTTCTTTGCCTTTTATAGATGGGAGATCCTTTGACCCTTTTCCTTGTTCTATCTTGGTTGATATAGATCCTTTGACATTATGTGGGACAAAGGAGTCATTTATGGGTTTCATGCTATTGTAATATTGGAAAGGATTCGAATCCCCACTTACCATGTCTTCTTGTCCCATGTATGGAAATTTGAGGCATTGATGATATGTCGAAGGTACTACATGCATTTCATGGATCCATGGCCTTCCTAACAAGATGTTGTAGGTCAAGTTTAGATCTAGGACTTGGGAAATGGTCTCTTTTTTCATTGGACCGACTCTAATGGGGAGTACTATTATACCTTTAAAGGCTCTTTCTTCATCATCATAAGCTTTAATGGTTATTTTATTCTTTGGGTCAATAGCTTCCACAAAAAATCCTAAGGCTTTAACCGAGTTTAAGGTGTAGATATTTAGGTTGGCTCCCCCATCAATGAGGACTCTCTTAACTATATGCTTGTGGATCAACACCTCTATGTGCAAAGGCAAGTTTTGTGGGTGATTTAATGACATATCATCTTGCTCAGAGAAGGATAAATAATGGGGTGCAACAAGATGACCTACCATATTTTGGAACTTATCGGCATCCAAATTCAAAGGTGTGTTGGTCTCAAAAAGGGCCTTTTCCAAAATCTCCTTATGAGTAGGTGAAAGTTTGAGTAACTTTAGGATATAAATTTGGGCAGGGGTTCTTTGTAGTTGGTCCACCAAATTGTATTGTTTTGAAGAGGAGGATGTTTGATTAGGTAGGATGATTCTAGGAACACCTCTTGATAGAGTGATCTTTGATGATTTCCCCCTAGTCACAACATTAGATGTTGCCTCCTTTTGTTTTTCTTTCACCACAATCACATTTATTGTGTTTTCATCACCACTTAAAGTATTTATGGTTTTGTCATAAGTATGGGAAAAATTCACCTTTTCATTACCCCTTTTATTATTGTGATTGGTATTTCATGATTCCCCCTTTTCATGATTTAGGAAAGGGTTCTTGAAAGCTGTGTGATCCTCATTATTTTGAGGTCCTTCTACCTTTATGGTTCCATCATTGATTAGGTCTTGGATAAGGTGTTTTAAATTCATACATTCGTTAGTCTTATGTCCTTTGTTACAATGATATTTGTAATGATGAGAGTCATTCCACCATGTGGGTTTGACTTGTGGTTCATATGGCCTTGATTCGGGTAGAACAATAATTTTGTTGGCCACGAGAGTTCGCAATGCATTTTCCAAAGGTTCACTTAGAAATGTGAATTTCCTATTTTTATATGTGGAAAAGAAAGGTTTATGTTTATTAATATTCAAATTACTAAAATGATTGTTGTTTTTGTTGTTGTTGTTATTGTTGGTGTTATTGTTATTGTAAGGAGATTTGGTTGTTTGATTAACATTATATGTTGGGTTTGACCCACTCGATAAATTGAAGGGAGTGACCTTCAAGTTGTGTACTTCCACAAATCCATCATTCACAAGATTCTTATTGGTGTTTTTCAACCATAATATTGGTTTATCATTGTGATTGTCAGATCTTTTATTATTATGATAATTATTTAAGTTATTGTTGTTATTGGTATTGGGGTGGGTTTTGTTATCTTTGAATGGTTTAATTTCACCTCTTTTGACCAACACTTCTTCAATTTTTATCCCATATTTGATGATCTTTTCAAATGTAGGGGGACATTAAAGTTGGAGCCTATAGTTCATCTCCATATTTGGGTTATTCATAAACATCTCTATCTTTTCTTTTTCAGGTATGCTTCATGGATATCATGCGAAGACTATTCTCCATCTTTGGAGAAATCCAAGAAAAGACTCACCATCTCATTATTTAGTATCACATAGGTTGAGCATGGTGATTTTGTGCTCTATGTTATAGGAATAATGAGTTACAAATTTTAAAGCTAATTCCTCAAATGTTTTAATTCCTTGTGGAAGTTTGGAGAACCACTCCATGGATTGGCTTCCTAAACTCCTCAGAAATAGCCTCATTAAATATGCAATGTCGTGCATGAATTATATACTTAAGGCACACAATTCTCTCAAATGGTCTTGTGGGTCTGATTTACCCATATTTTTATCATATTTTGGGGAAACCACATTAAGCGGGAAAGGTGCCATAACCAAGCTCTTATCGAATGGGAATGAGCATAAAGCCTCGATGGAAAAAGGCTTAGGTTCATACGCTTTCTTCATTGTATCTATTTGTGCTTGAAACATTTTCAATTGTTTATTCATAGAACCTATAGGATTATCTTCTTCCTTATCTTTCTTAAGTGTTGCGATGTCATAGTTGTGAGGAAATTTTACCCTTGATTGGGCTAAATTAAGGAAATATCTTTCCTTACTTATTTCTAAAAGTTTCTCTATAATTTCAAGGAACTTAGGATCTTGGGCTGCCCTATTGGCTTTATCTTCACTTGTCTCTTTAGGCCCTTGGTTTTCTTAGTTAGTGTCTCCTTGATTTGTTTCCCCTTGCTCTTCATTGTTTCCTCCATGAAGGTAATCATTAAATGTTGTGTTTCTATCCATTTGATCAACTCTTTGTTCAAAAACTATCCTCTTGGTCTTGAGTTTCAATGAAAGGAGTTTGAGATTCAAATTTGGGGACTTCTCTTGCTATGCAAGTTTCATCTTCTTGTAAAGATAGTTTAAGTTTGTGAGATCGTGTGAAAATTGGCATCAACAAAGGTTTAATTCAAAATTGTTTTCTCCAAACTTGGTGATTGTTCTTTTTATGAAGATATTAAAAGTGTAAAATGATTTTACAAAATGGATGTTTCTTACTTGTTCTATGTATCTGTTAATATTTATAGCATGTCGGCTTAGATCAAACTCAGACATCAGAATTAATAATTATTTATTATTAATGAACACCCTAGATTGTATGATTTTATAATAATAATAGTATTATTATAAAATATAAGCAATTAATATATATTGTGTTTTATAATTAAAAAGGGTCCATTATTTGGACAAGTCATCCCTCTTTGAGGATGAAAATTTTGATTATATTAACATATATATAGGAATCAATTTTGAGAGCAAGAGATCATAAAAAACATAATATGTTCTCTGCTCCTCAAAATCAGTCACTTGTGAAATTTATCTCTGCCCTCCTTGAGCGAATTTGACCTGCCTCTAATTTGGTTTTGAAGCAACAACTAAGGAGATTAATACTATAGATTGGAGTACGAACTAGGGCTGGAATTTGGACCCGTTGTAGTAGCATCCATTCAAGGCAGATCTACATCAAATTTGATCAAGTTAAAGAACAAATCAGTACCTTCTTTCTAGCTTGTTCTATGATATATTATTTCAATTTTAGGTCATCTCTAGATTGTTAATTTCCTTTGATTAATCTGAAAATATCAACATGGTATCAAAGCCTAGGTTGAGTAAAGATCTTTTCAAATTTAGGAGTATCTAACTCTTTCAAAACTAAGTAACTTTATGGCATCTAGGGTTTGGTCTGAAAATTGTAATAAGGACTTTGATTTACAATATCATTGGTTACCTTCTATGGTTCTTATTGGCTGGAAAGAAATGGGTAGAAACTCAAGGTTGTGTCAAATACAATTCTTGCATGTTTGAAATTTAACTCTTTAAATTTTAAATTACCTTTCCTTATTAGATCATGAGTGAATCTAAAACTTTGTAAATGAACCTAAGAAGCTGATAGGGATTACACAAATCTTGATCTAGAGGGAGTAGATCATCCCACCTTAGAGCATGGCGTAAATCACTTACACATAGTGTTGGAATCATATCTTAGTATGGTTGGATAGTGTCATGCTGATTATCTTCTATTAGCATAATTGGATAAAGAACATACTTCACATTTTGTTGTAGCATACCTTCATTGTGCTTAGTGTATGGAAACATTAACTAGTTTATGTATACCTTATGTGGGAACACACCTTGCATTATTTTTTGCATTGGCATATGTCTTATATGATGACATTCATAGTTATGTGTAGGAAGCACACATTTCATTGGTATATTACAACCCTGCAAATTAACTTTGTCATACCTAGCTGATTGGCACAACAAATTGTCATATCTGAGATGTTTTGAAAATAATATGATTCTTCATGTATAGCTTATTGAATTAGCTATTTGATATATCTACTTAGTTGATTAATTTGTAGCAGCAGATCTGGCATTGTGAAACACATGCTCTGCCCAGACATAGGTTATACTTTACATTGTTATAGAGGAACATATACAGATGATTGCTAGTATAACCTTGTATGTATTGAATTTATGTTACTGTGACTGCATATTGGCATATATTTGGTATTTCTGTATGATAGGATCATACTTGATATTAGCAGCACTACTTCACATTAAGTAAAGTCTCATGTTGCATTACATTGGTTTTCTTTTGCATATATGTGAACATGCTTTCGACATTCATGATTGAATTATTCTTGTTCTATGAGAGAACTACATTTAGATATATGCATAGGTCATGCTCATATGGATTCATGTTTTAAATGCAAATTTCCTTGACTAGTTCTAGATGGAGTCTAAGCTTAAGAGGGAGTTTTATTATGGACTCACTTACACTTGGTATAAAACTCTCCCTTCTACATGAGTAGGAACATTCCCCATTGGCATAGCTTATGATTGTATGTGTGAAACATTCATAGCTGTTTGGAATGTCTATTTAGCTTGGATGGTTATGTATGAGGAACATACCTTACTCTATGTCACATATTATACATTGTTATGTATAGGGAACTTATACAATTGATTGTGAGTATAATTGATTAATTGTTTTTCTTATGCATAGGTGCATACATTATTGGTTGGATCATTCTTACATTGGCATATGTTAGAATAGGCATATCTCTTAAGAACATACATTTAGAGTTAATGTTGTTGTATTCATGAGAGCATTCATTATATGGATATATGTTAAGAGAACTATATTGCATCTTGCTGTGATCACATTGCACCTGGTTATATGAGAGTTATCCTTAGGTGATAAAGACTTGTGTGATTACTTTTTAGATGTTGGATAAATTATACTAGTTCTATGAGAGAACTGCATTTGGATATTGAGTACTTAATATGATTGTATGAGGCGTATGTCATTTGTATAGCTTGTGAAGCATACCTTAATATTGTGTATGAATGGATCACACTTTCCTTCTTAGCTGAGTTTATATTTATTGATTATAGCTGAGATAATGTTACATATGATTCTATATGTGAAATTTACATCTAACTTGATTCTTATGATTATATTGGTTAATTTTATACTTATGTGGATTCATGAGATGAGGTTTTGTTTATGAGATTCATGTGGTTATGATTATTCATCTGGATATACTTATGCTTTTGGCTAAGTTATTATTATGAATTGAAGAATATCATTTGATGTTCTTTGAGTCCAAGGGACTTGTGGATCAAGGATCCACATTCACATGGATCAGGGATCCATTGTTGAGTAATTGGTGAGACATCATGGATTTGATGTCAAATATCCATTACTCCAAGTAATTGGCAAGACATCATGGATTTGATGTCAAAAGTCCATTACTCTGAGCAATTGGTGAGACATCATGGATTTGATGTCAAAAGACCATTTCTCTGAGCACTTGGTGAATATCATGGATTTGATATTCATTAGGCCAATGCTCGAGGATATCATTAATTTGATATCTGGTGGATTAGGGATCCACTTCTTAGCATATGGTGGACATCATGGATTTGATGTCTGGAGGCCATTTTTATGAGTACTTGGTGAATATCATGGATTTGATATTCGTTAGACCAAGACTCGAGGATATCATGGATTTGATATCTTGTGGATTAGGGATCCACATCTGAGTGATTGGTGGACATCATGGACTTGATAGGCCATTACTCTAAGCACTTTGTGAATATCATGGATTTAATATTCGTTAGACCAATGCTCTTAACATCATGGGCTTGATGTTGGTATGATGTCATGAATTTGGCATCCCTTGAGTCTTGGTGACTCATGGATTTAGTTATCCACAAATTGGATGGTATACATCATGGACTTGATGATACCATGAATATCATGGACTTGGTATTCTATTGGCTGATTCAAGAGGACTCGAGGATCTAAGTTATTCACAAATTGGATTTGATGATAACTTGTGTTTGGAAAGTATCATGGACTCGATACTACCTTGAATATCATGGACTTGATATTCAAAATAGTCAAGGAGACTAGTGAACTTAGGAAATTCACAAATTGATTGGAAATTTGATATCATGGACTTGATATCTCTTATATCATGATCTAATATTCTTGGGTCATGAAGACCAAAGGATCTAGGAGATCCAAAGTTGGATGGTAAGCATCATATGATATGATGTTTCTCATATGAATATGAGATGTATGGTTTATGAAGAACAATTATGTTCTCATTATATCTTGTAGATAGAGATCTACTATCATAGATGAGAGATCTATGACATCTTTGGATTAGGAATCCATTTTGTCATGTTTTGAGTCTTGGAGACTTGCAGATTTAAGAAATCCACATCCGGTTGGTTAACATCCTGTTACCATGATTTTCATATGGATATGAAATATATGGTTGGAAATGATGTAAGAACATATGTGTTCTACCTATCATAGATATGAGATCTATGATTCTATTGGATAGGGTATCCGAGATGATTATGTTTTTGTTCTCACTATCAAGGGTGATAGTTAAGGGTGTGTCCTAGAATAGATGGGATCTATGCATTAGTAAATTTTAGCTTGTTTTTTGATGAGGTTTAGTCGATTATTAGACACCCTTTGGTCAGCTAATCGACTATAATGGTTGTCAGAGTTTTTTAGTCGATATTAGGATACATCAAGTGTCTGTCAAAATTGTGACGTCATTAGTGGTTGAATTATCAATGGAGATGACGTCGAAATCATTGCTTCAACCTAGAAGAATTGCTTGTTATATCATTTACCTCGATGACCAATGTTGGTCAAAAGTATGATGTACAATTGTCATAATAAATGTCGAATGTATAGCTTTCTTGTCGATATGCCTACTCTTTGTTGGTCGAAAAAGTGACAAAAAATTTAATTTTTTTAAAAAAATATATATTGATTATCAAATTAAGCACAACAATATTATGTCGCCATTGTTTACTGTTTGGGAAAGGCTTTCTCGGACTGCCACTCTCCAACACCCGCCATTTCGACCTTAGCATTCCCATTTCTTGGGGATACTTCTCACCGTGTGTGACAAGGTAGAGCTCCTTGTCCATTTCCAGCTGTACATCTTCTTTCCTCAATCCTACATGCAATACATATGAGACTATGAAGAATGATAAGAGAGAATAGATGCACCACTAATGTCCAACCCACTCATTTTTTTCAATACTAATATAGAAACTAAGATAAAGATATTTATGAGGGTTTTATAGATGTAGGTTACTGAATCATTATATCTGCACTGGTACTCAATCTGGAAACCCTTGTATGTATATAGCCACTCTAGAAAATCTCCACATCTAGAAAATCTCCACAAAAATCCCTTTTGGCCTCCACTGCATATACGTCTTCTCAAAATCTAAAAACTTCGGTCCATCATTGATTCTCATCAATGTACCAATTTGGATAGTAAGTCTAATTTAATTTGTCTATGGACTGAGACCTTAAATTATTGAGCTTCTCTTTGTTTCAAGAAGAGTATAACATTCTCTACTTAATAGGGCCAACCACGTGAAGGTGGAAGCTCATCTGGCCCCTCCTAGAAGCCTCTTATGTCCTTTTATGACATTTTAAGACCTCTAAGATGTATTCTTAGGGATCATAAATGATCGTAAAGGGTCATAACGGGTCCTAGGACACAATAGCTAAGAAACATAATTGTAGGCATCGTGGTCACAATTTTTTGGAGACAACGTAATTGAGTTGTATACCCAGACGATGGAGAGCAACTCCTGCACCTCCGATTCCAAGTTGACTACATCTATTGCTCATGAATACAAGGTCATCCAACGGATATATTCAACTTGGAATTAGGGGTGTAGAAATTTCTCTCCATCACTTGGGTACACAACTCAATTATGTTGTCTCCAAAAGATTGTGACTATGATGCCTACAATTATGAAATCTACATTTATGTTTCTCAGCTATTGTGAAATCTACATTTATGTTTCTCAGCTGTCGTGTTTATGTGCATGTTTTTTATGTGTTTTGGATAGTAAGTCTAATTTAATTTGTCCATGGACTAAGACCTTAAATCATGTAATGAGGAGGCTTAGAACACTAGTATATGCAAATTTCATTATTTAATAATAAAAATCTATTAAAATGTTTATACCTTCTCTCATTTGCTGGTGTAATTTCTCTTTGAGTATCCCCTTTCTCCTTTGCATCCAAAATGAACTCATTCCAATCCCTCACTGGAATAAAGTGAGGACACTTAAACTTCAATGAGCCTTCATACCACATAGTGTTTGTAGATTACATTCAATGCATTATTTACATTCGTAAATCACCGTTGTGTACAAATCTATGGATTGTGCATGGTACGAAGCCTCGCTCAAGCTTGAAAATGATAGTTAATCCATAGTCAAGGTCAAGGAACAAATGGAATAACCAAGAAAACACTATACGTTAAATCATGTGATTGATAGCAGATTGGGGCTCACCTAAGCCATAAACATGAAGAATTATTCTAAAAAAAATGTAAACCATATATATGCGCACTTGAGGCAAAGAGAAGTTACATCATATCCATATTAAAATATTAGTTACAATATGAAAATACTAAACTAACTAATTCCTGAGTTCATCTCTGCATATGGCCACAACAAAGATATGTGATTACAATACAGAGAAGGCATCGTAAAAATATAATTTTGGAATTTGCCCTATCCTGACATGTTTTGCACTCAAATCCTTCATTGCGGATAAGTGGAGATGGGTAGATAGATGCAGATGAGTTGTCATCGACCCAACTAAAGTATCCACAACCATTATTTCCTTGTGATGCCTAGTCTACATTAGTTCTTATATTGTAATGAATAGTATTTACATTAGAAACATTAAATATATACACATTAGCAACCTTTTTTTTCTATTTGGGCAGCACCAAAATGGTCGTCCAGGGTTGTTCAGTGTCTGTGAAGTCTTCAACACACACTGCCCACCACCACATTGACAAGAGTCATTGAGCCTATATCAATAATGCACTGCACCATCGTTACTACATTTATTATTTTTATATGAAATACACCAAGGAGTACCATCAGAAATATTAACCATTTACAATAATGAAAAGTAAACCTAAATCAAATAGCTCATTTTTTTTATCAGCATGTGTAGTCTCTATGTATATGAAAAATGAAAGAAATATGACGCTAAAATAAAATAGTGAACAAAAGAGTATTCCACATAGAGTGATTGAAATAAACCATCAAAAGAAGGTGACAAAATCTTGTCATGAAGCACAGACATAGGAAATAAAAAAGGGCCAAAAGACAAGAAATAAGAAAAATCATTACAACTATAGAAAAATCATTTATACTATAATAAAAAAAAGAAACACTCTTTGTCAACAATTTTCAATATCATTAGGACTATAGAAAAATAATTAAGACTATACAAAATCAAATTTTAGAAATGGACGGTTCTGATGCTTTGCCATTACAACAATTGAGCATTCATCATTTGATATTGTGTATTCCATTTAAGTATGTCAACAATGTTCAAAATCATGTCACCAAGCACAGATAAGAAATAAGAAAAATCATTAGGACTATAGAAAAATCAAGTTCTAGAAATGGACGGTTCTGATATTGCTTTGCCTTTACAACAATTGAGCATTCATCATTTGGTACTTCTTGGTGTATTTCATTTAAGTTTTTCAGTTGCCATGTTTATGTGCATGTTCTTTATGTGTTTGGCTTCTCTCCCTTGCAAGGGATACATTGATAGGTAATTGATTTGAAAGCATAATGATTTGACAGTCTTTTTTTAGGATAGGCGTAATCATCCCGCCAACCTTAATTAGCAACATTTGTGATATATGTCAAGTACTTATAATCAATATGCCCAAAAAATAGAGACTTAGTAGTAAAAGCATGTCCTTTGGTTTATTAGTTTACTTATAATCAATATGTCCTTTGGTTTACTAGTTTAATCTGGTTTAAGAATGGTTTGTTTCATGTTTGAATGTACCATTGAATGAAGCTTGGCTATATTAAGTACAATCTTAAGACTCACGACTCTTCAAATTCTCTTGTTTCCTTCAGACCTCCAAACATGTGTACTTTGAGTAGCCCTCCAACAAATGGACTTGTGATGATTTTCACAATAGTACATGTGTAGGAGGACTACTCAAAGTACTACTTAGGCAAATTTGAATGTTCATCACCTATGCTGCTGTGCATATAAGAGTTGATCATAGAAGTTATATGCTAGACCCAGCAACAAATAGATTTGTGGTGATTTTCACAATAGTACATGTGTTTCTAACACGAAGGAAGATTTGACCTAGCCAAATCTTCCTTGTACCACACAAACAACTGTGAATAACTATGTCTACTCCAACCTTAATTGTTTAAGAATTCATCATATCAGATAATGTATGTTTAAGAATTGTTGGGAGTTCTATTAGACCTTTTTTGTAAACATGTCATTGGTTCAGTTTTGTAAATTTGTTTTTTTGTGTTAAATGCATTTAAATGGAACATTAAGCATAGTAATAATATGCTTAATCTATTAGTAAAATAACAAACCCTAAGGTAGGAGAATTTCTTCTCATGAGGAAAGGAGGACCATTACCAACATCAGCACAAGAAGGTATATTTAAATCAAGATGTTTGGTCCAAGGCAAGGTATGTACTCTAATTATTGATTCAAGGGCACATAGCAATTTGGTTTTAGTTGATATGATGTCTATGTTGGGATTGGTATTAGTAGAACATCCTAACCCTTACAGTGCCACTTAGGTAAACCAAGAGTTGAATGTGAAGGTTAGTCAGAGGGCTCTTGTTAATTTTTCAATTGGGGCCATATCATGATTAGGTTTGGTGAGATATGAATTGTGGGCATATGATATTAGGTAGACCATGGAAATGTATGAGAAGGAAATTCATGATGGCTACTCTAATACATATATTGTTCACAAAGGCAAAGAGAAATTTTAGTTAATACCACTAACTTGCAGGGATAAAGACAAGATAATAATGTGTTTTGGTGATATTATTCCTTCAGACCTCCAAACATGTGTACTACAAGTAGCCCTCCAACAAATGGACTTGTGATGATTTTCATAATAGTACATGTGTTGGAAGAAAGCTCACAGTACTGCTTAGGCATTTGCACCCATAGAAAACTATGCCCCCATGTCCCATGGGATGCCATGCCTCCTCCAATGTTTATGTCATACACCTTGCGGTAGTCAGACTGTGTGCCGTGCATGTGCAAAGAGTATTTATTACATAATTTTCAAAGATGATATAAAGATATTATATTTTATACTTAGCAAGATTTTAATATTAATATGCTTAGCAAGATCTTGCTACGTATAAAATATAATCTTGATTATACATAATCTTGATAAGTAAAAAAAAGGTGAATTTCATTTCTCATTTCATTATTTCATTTGCGAAAAAAAGAAGTAAGTCTGGTTCTCCAACGAAGACAACCAATTTCATGTTGGTTGGATCAATTGGAAGACTTTTTGGAAGTGGATTTTAAACTTTTTCCAATCACAGGATTGGCACAAGGAGATGATCTTCCAAGCAATGTTGAATAAAAGAAACCCAAAAAACATTCTGAGTACATTTTTGTTATCATACTCTATTTGTTGCAAATAGGTAGATGGACTGATCATTCCACAAGTTCATTGTATGCATTGTTTATTCGAATCCATCTTAGTTTTGACTGTCATTTTATTTCAAGTTTTAGTTACATTTACATAGTCGGTTATGAATTGAACACATGGCTTGACTGTCATAGCAAACCTGATCATGTAATGGTTAGAGAGTTTTAATGTCACTGCAAGTTCATTTGCGCATCCACAGTTCTTGTTAGAGTTCATTAAACTAGAATTTGCAAACATTGTATTTTAAATTTGGTGTTGATCTACGCAAGAACCCAACCTCACTGACAGATCAGGTTGAGAAAATCTATAGTTGTCTCTGTAATGTAGGAACATTTCCAGGCATTAGTTTTACCATGGCAATGTATGAGAAGGACAATTCATGATGGCTACTCTAATACATATATTGTTCACAAAGGCAAAGAGAAATTTTAGTTAATACCACTGACTTGCAAGGATAAAGACAAGATAATAATGTGTTTTGGTGATACTATTCCTCTTCATAAGAAAGGAAACATTGCAGGTGATACAGGTTGGTATGGGCAACAAGCATACAAACATGGATTGACTAGGACAATGCTGAACAGTCCTAGAAATGTAGACTTTTGGGACTTGAACTATGTTCAAATAGGTACAGTCAAGTGTCCTATTGAAGGGCAACCAGTAAACAACCATGTTCAAATGTGGATAGATAGTGCCCTTGATAAGAATCACTTTATCCGAAGATTGTGCCATGTTCATAATTTCTGAGTTGTGTCCATTTGATTAATTCTCCAAATTTTGGTTGCACTCCTTGCATTGGTTGACATTTTCCTAATTATAGGGTTTGAATTTCACAATAGAAGGAAATCAATACTAAGATGAAATTTTGGTATGTAGGATTTGCATTGCCTATATACATTTGTGACCAAAGATATGGACTGATCTACAGTGCCTCCAAAGCTTCTACTCAAAAGAATATTCTCACCACTCAAAGACCATGCCCATTTTGATTCTCACTGTAGCTTTAAATTCTTTACCCTCTACTTAAATGCTGAAGATAGCACAAATGTTGAAGGATGTCAAGCATGACTAGGAATACAACAACAATATTACTCTCTTACATGTAGTAAAGACATACAAAAGAATCTTCTCTCCACTCAAATACCATGCACGCTTTTATTCTCCCAGTAGCTTTAAAATTATGTATCTTCCACTTAAATAATGAAGATGGCACAATGTTGAAGAATCTCTATTGTGAGTTTAGAAAACAACAACACTACTGCAATGCACATAGCATAGGCATTCTATTAGTTTTGGCCAGAGGCGTAAGCTGAAATATTATTCAATTTGAATAGAAGCTTTGAATAACTTCCAATAGCTACAACATGAATGGAGTGATTGCATTAAAATTATTCCATATTAGGTTTTCCATGTAATGAGAATAGAATTCAAGATTAGAAGTATTAATTTAACAGGGTTCCAGAATGTGACTCTTAAGTGCTTATAAAATCTACTACAATTTGTAACAAACCCACAATGGATATTTCATATCCTCTCTCAACATGTTCCATAAGGATTCTAATGCATTTGATCACAATCTCATCATGATTCGTAATCCACAATGACCTAATATGTTAAAATTTCACTCTAATCGCCATTCCCATCCTTGTACCCTTTGTTACATCCCATACCTACGGTTCATGAAGCAGTATGCCGCTCAATTAAGCACTTGGTGGGAATCGAACCAGTGACCACTGGATGGGATCAAAATAAGCATTTTGGGCCCATAAACACAATTCAAATATATAGCCAAATACAATAAAAGTGTAAGAACTGACTTACCTGTTGAACACACATAGTGGGAAAGTAGACCTCCATGGCCAAAATTCCAACATTCAATTATATGTACTAAGTGTTACAATGGAAATGTTGGTCTATAGGAGATTCTCAACATTGAGTAGGGGTTTAATGAGTGGCAAAAGAAGATAGAGATCTTCAAGGAAAGTGTATCAGACATGAAGCAAGGACAAAGAGAAGATAGAAAACACTGTAACCATCATAGTCTTCTAGAGTCAACAACATCAATGATAAAGGGAAAATAAGAGGACAATGTTTGCATGAACAAAGGCCATAAATCATCAGATTTGAAATGATAGTCATGATGTTAAAGGACAACTAAGAGAAATTAATATGACAATCCAAGTGCATATGATATAGACCTTTTATCTAAAGATAAATCAAGTCTAACAAAAGAGATTATAGTCTTCTAAAGACAAATTAATGTTGTATTCTTTGTTGTAATGAGAATAGAATTCAAGATTAGAAGTATTAATTTAATAGGGTTCCAGAACGTGACTCTTAAGTGCTTCTAAAATCTACTGCAATTTGTAACAAACCCACAACGGATATTTCATATCCTCTCTCAACGTGTTCCATAAGGATTCTAATGCATTTGATCACAATCTCATCATGAATCGTAATCCACAATGATCTAATATGTTAAAATTTCACTCCAATCACCATTCCCATCCCTGTACCCTTTGCTACATCCCATACCTATGGTTCATGAAGCAATATGCCACTAAACTAAGCAATATGCCACTAAACTAAGCACTTGGTGGGAATCAAACCAGTGACCACTGGATGGGATCAAAATAAGCATTTTGGGCCCATAAACACAGTTCAAATATATAGCTAAATAAAATAAAAGTGCAGGAACTGAATTACCTATTGAACACATGTAGTGGGAAAGTAGACCTCCATGGCCAAAATTCCAACATTCAATTATATGTACTAAGTGTTACAATGGAAATGTAGGTCTATAGGAGATTCTCAACATTGAGTAGGGGTTTAATGAGTGGCAAAAGAAGATAGAAATCTTCAAGGAAAGTGTATCAGACATGAAACAAGGACAAAGAGAAGATAGAAAACATCGTAACCATCATAGTCTTCTAGAGTCAACAACATCAATGATAAAGGGCAAATAAGAGGATAGTATTTGCATGAACAAAGGCCCTAAATCATCAGATTTAAATGATAGTCATGATGTTAAAGGACAACTAAGAGAAATTAATATGAAAATCCAAGTGCATATGATAAAGACCTTTTATCTAAAGACAAATAAGATAATTTTCTTATTTAGCATCAAGGAGCACATCAAATAAATGCAATATGAGAATGTGTTATGATCGAGGATGACAGATATTGAGTATCTCCATCAATCACTACTAAGCTCACATGTTATCAAGAATGACAATCTTGTGGATAGCCACCTTATCAACAAGGCATTTGATGATCACCTTGAAAACATGCCAAAGAATCTTCAGGACATAGTTGCAAAAGAGCAGGGTACTTTCACAAGGAAAGATGTAGGGTAATGGCAGAGAGTTTTATTTTCAATGTTCAGAAGTGAATTTACCTATGAATTAAGCACCTCATACTTCTGAATATCAGTAAGTATTTAGTAGTAAGGAAGATTGTTGCAGAAGTGGATAGAGGTGCATGTCGCTTCCAAGTTATTTGATGTAGTGAAAGAGATCTAGTGAAGATATTGGGACAGAGAGAAGGGACGCTTTTGACAGCACGCATGAGAGACCCATGATCAATCTCATGAACTTGGATGATGTTGTAGTCAGCTCTTGTCTCATCATGAAAGCACTTTGATAAGGATGCAGATGGTTCTATTTATACTCCTCTATTCTTGTGTTTTTTCACAACACAATGGCAAATCACCTGGGCATAACATGTCGATGTAGCAAGGTGGAAGCGTTGCAGGAAACACCTGAGGAGAAAATACAAAGGATTTTTAGCAAGGTGAAGGAGAAGGAGCATGTGACTATGGTGTCAATCCTGGGGGGTGACTTCTGGTCTGGTGGCCATGTCCATGATGGCATTCTAGTGGCAGAGTTGTTCTAGCCGATCATACAAATTTTCGGGGACCCTTTGCATGGTATGGGACTGGCCTGTAGAATCATGACAGATGAAATATACCTAGAGGTGGTGGAGGCAATGGACATCATCGATACCCAACTAACAAGCAATGGTTTGTTGGGTTTCTTTGCATTGGAAGCTGAAGGAAAGAAGACATGGATGAAGAAGGCGTGGTCAGCCTTCAAAGCAGGTGTTAAGAAATATGATCAAGTGAAGTTTGGAGCCTTTCTCCAAGCAAATGAGAAGCTCTTTCCGAAGGAGATAGGAGCAAGATTGGTATAAATTGGTCAGGGAATAATGTATTTATTCCACTAATCACTTTTGGTTGTAATCTGGAGGTTCTTCCTCATATGTAATCTTTATTTTCAATGAATACAAAAAGGGTACTACCCTAGGCATAACTTATTTTAAAAAAATGACAATCAACACTTACCAAATAGAACTAGAAAGTCCCATGATCACTGGGCAAGTAGTTCAAACCCTGGTAGTATCGGTCGACCTTCTTTTCTTTCATGAAAAATTTGTACATTATTTATGATGTGATACCCTCTTCAATATCTAAGAAATTGAAGACCAGAACAAAAATCCCAATGGTTTTACTTAGACCAGAACAAAAATCCCATCGTTAACATTAATAAACCCTACATTTGCATTGGTGATTTTTTTCCCAATGGTTTTACTCAGATTGGGCAATGCAAGCATTAGTAAGGTTAGGGTTAGTTTACACTACAAAGAAGAATCAATAAATTAGAAGAGGAGAGTGACATACAAAGCCATTAAAAAACTAGTGAAGAGATGAAACATGTGCAACAACAACATGAAGGTGAAAAGGGGTCAACTTACTGATTGAATTCTTGTGTTTGAAGAGTGGTGCCAGAACTTACATGTGCAGTGTCCACATATGCCCTCCTTCCTTCCTTCACATCTCATTTGCGCGCGATCAAGTAATTGCAAAATGAAATAAAATGAAACCATGTATTTTTTTTTAGGTTATATTCATGTGTTGGTCGAAATTACGACCACCTATCATAGTTTTAATTCTAACCAACACGGGAATAGATTTTAAAAAACTCAAATTTTTCCTTCTATAAAACGACCAAGGAAAATTTTTTTAATACTTGGTCAAAAATGTTGGTCTAAAAAGTGGGTCTAATGTACTAGTGATGGTTTGATCTTACCCTCCAGACTAAGGGGGAGTGTTAATATTTATAGCCTGTTGGCTTAGATCAAACTCAAACATCAGAATTAATAATTATTTATTATTAATGAACACCCTAGATTGCACAATTTTATAATAATAATAGTATTTTTATAAAATAGAAGCAATTAATATATATTTTGTTTTATAATTAAAAAGGGTCCATTATTTGGACAAGTCATCCCTCTTTGAGGATGACAATTTTGATTATATTAACATATATATAGGAATCAATTTTGAGAGCAAGAGATCATAAAAAACATAATATGTTCTCTGCTCCTCAAAATTAGTCACTTGCAAAATTTATCTCTACCCTCCTTGAGCGAATTTGACTTGCCTCTAATTCAGTTCTGAAGCAACAACTAAGGAGATTAATACTGTAGATTGGAGTACGAACTAGGGCTAGAATTCAGACCTACTGTAGCATCATCCATTCAAGGAAGATCTACATTGAATTTGATCAAGTTAAAGAACAAATCAGGTACCTTCTTTCCAACTTGTTCTATGATATATTATTTCAATTTTAGGTCATCTCTAGATTGTTAATTTCCTTTGATTAATCTGAAAATCTCAACAATATCTTCAAACAAAGCAATCACAAATACACTTGTTCTTTTTAAACCCTCTACACACAAAGTGTTTGAATATGTTCGAACATTATCATGAGTTTTCCATAATAAGCAACTCCAAGAAATCTACCTAGTTGTCAAATTGGCTCATAAGAATGGCTTTACAAGGTAGGATTTCTAAGTTAACAAGGTATTTATTCAAGATTCCATTCAAAATGGATATTAAGTTTCATCCCCCCAAAAATAAGGGGCTTCCCACCACCAGTATGTCAGAGTTTTGTGCAATCCCAAAGGAGTACTCGAGGAAGTTCGAAACTTAATATCCTTTTGTCATACACCCCATTAAGGATGAATATGTTTCTTTTTATAGTGGGTCAGATTATTACAGAAAATACAATTGTATCCCACTTTGGGTTATCCCTCTCACCGGCCTCGTTAAGGCAAATCTCAGGAGGTGAGCCCACTAAAGATCTAGCATGTTCATTTTGAAAGCCAATAAATGGAATTAAGAGATAGCTTTAGGAGTTTGATTCACCAAAAGGTGAAGAGCATATCCCTACTATTCTTGCCTCCCAAGAACAATTAACAATGCTCAATTATCCAAACCCTTTAACTAATAGGAATTGAGTATTTCTACTCTCCTTCACAAACAAGGGGTTTTTTATTTAAGTGTTTGATTTATTCCTTAGCCTTTATCTTAATCCAAAAATTGGTAGGTTTGGTGCTTTGATTCACTTAAAATGTGAAGAGCATAAGTCTATTACCAATTTTCTCAAACAACAAGAGGTTGTTTTAATTACTAGATTTTTGAAATGACAAGGCCACAATTTAAGTAAAAATTGACCAAGTTTAAGGCTTACCTTGTTTCAAAGCTAGCTAAGGCTAGGGGAATTTTTGATTGATTTTTCCATTTTTTTAGCTCACCTAGTGGCAATTGTTCCAGCTCCTTTGCCTCTTCTTTGAAATGGTTAGTCAACACAACCAAGAAAAATGAAGAAAAACCAACAAAATTGAATTCTAAGCCTTATTTTTCAAAATTTACTACAAATTGATTAAGGCCAAAAATCCAATTTAAGGATACAAACTTTGATTTATAAGCTTATACAACTTGTAAATGTCATTCATACACCTCACCTTCTTGCTGTGAATCCTCCAAAATGTGTTTAATGTGTTCTATACTATCATTTTAAATCCTTCTTGCTAAGGCTTTGTCTTTCTTTGTTATATCTGCTCTCTGAATTTTTTTATTTTTTTATGACTTTCCATCATAAAACCACAAGAAATTTATTTCCCGACTGTCAGATTTTGCAAATTTTAAATACACTAAAAAACATAGCAGAACTTATTGAATGTGATACTAAAATTCTAGAATGCGCAACAAAACTAATTAAATGAGCTGATACAGAAATTAAATGCAATATTTTAACCAGCAAATGCACATAAAAGAAGTCTTAAAAGCGCTGCAAGATTCCTTAGATGCACTCCGGAGTTAGGGTGAACACACGAAAAGAAAGAGAGACAAAATAGAACAAATCATGAAAGCATTGTTTCTCTGTGAAAAGGCACAACACTTTATCGTGGATGCGCTACACTTTATCGTGGATGCGGTATTTCAGGTATTGGATGCATTGTTAAAATCCTTGTACGCACTGCAGAAAGTCTCAAATGCATAGCTAAACCTGTAAAACATAGAACAAAATAAGAAAAATTCTAGAATCTAATCATTTTTCTGAATTTTAAACAATTAAGGCCTAATGCCCCACGGTGGGTGCCCTTTTGTGTACTAATAAAAGTACCTTCATAGAGTTAGCTTGAAATAAATTAATAAAATAGACTAAATACCAAAATTTAAGAGCTATCTAATGCAAATAAAGTCAATAAACCCCCTATGGATCTCTAATTAAGTATGCTAATGATAAGCTCTTAGCAAGCCTCCATTAGTGACAACCTTAAAATGAGAAAATGATATGATATGAAACTAATTAAGTGAATTCCAAATTGAAACTATGCTTAATTAAGTCTAAATTTGCCTTTCTAGCTCAAAAATTCAAGAGGTTTGATGCAATTCTTAGATTTGTGGATGATTTTTGATTGATTTATGCCTTGTTTTTATATATTTTGGCAAGTGTAGGGAGTGGAGTTGAGTTGATCATGGTTGGGTTAAGCTTAGGTCCATGGTTCCACCTTTAGGGATAATTTAAATAGATTATCCTCAAAGCTTGGGACTAAGAGACAAAATGAGTGGTCAAGATGCTCTCGCCTTATGTGTGATTGAGATTCATTTCGAGCTTGATCCATGTGAGCTTGATCCTTAATTCCCATTGGTTGAGACATTTTCCTCCCATGTGGTGTTTGAGGGAAAATAGGGATTTATTAATTGAATTTAATTTATTTTTTTAGCTAGGTGTACCCCTTGAATGAGTTAATTTGATTTAAATTGAATTATATAATTAATTAGATTAATTGCATAATTAATTGATTTATCTTGATTTATTTGATTTAAATTGATTTATTGGTTTTTGATTTTCAATTAAAATTGGATTTTGGCTTGATTGCAATTATGTTTTGGTTTTAGCTTGATTTCAATTTATTGCCTTGATTTTGCCTTAGTTGCCCACATAATTTAGTCCTGACCATTTTTAGGTGATTACACTATGGTGCAGGGGCACCAAGGATCCACAAACAAAACATGAAGACCATGAAGTCATTGAAGTTACCTATGGTGAATCAGAGGACAAAGAAGAGCAAAGGGATTCTCAATGATGATAATTACATAAATTATCATATTTTGGCTCCTATAATGTTTAGATGCCATGTAATGGTAGTTGAATGCAAAGATTTAGTTTATATCCTTGAAAGGATTAAATAAATGTAATATGGAACATTAGTGTCCAATAGATGTTTTAGGGTAGTTAGAAGTATAAGAGTGATGCTATTAAGTCTCCTAGGTGATGAAAAACCTTTGGAGTTCTTAAAAATCCAATTTAATAAGGTTTTTCAAGCATTTCATAGTTTAAAGTTTCAAATATTCAAAATCAAACGACTAGTAGCCATTAAAAGGGAAAAGAGGTTTTTAATGTTTAAACACTTAACTAATCCCTCAAATCGGTTGAAAGAGGTTGGGGAAGTTAAGTTTGGTTTCCTATTTGTAAATTAGATCCATATTACGGGTTCATGATGCATGGAGTGTATGGACAGTAACAACAATTCAATGAAATACAAGTTTTAATTTGTAAATCCATTGTTCTTTGTATTGTTGGAAGGTTCAAATGCTTATTGTCTTGTTTTTCAAACTTGGAATGGAATAGTTTGCAATCTCCAATCATTCATTTCACCGTTGATGCATTGTGAGTTACTTTAAAACCTGATTCCATGTGTTAAGGACTGGTGAAAACCAGTGACTGAGATTGAAATCCACTTAATACTTTGAATCATCATTATGTTCTTCATGTAACTGGTTGGGTTAATGTTGTGAAAGATGAAATCAATTATTAGAAGGTTACCTTTCATAGTTTGGAGGATTGAAGAGGCATTTAGCATGACTATACCTTCTTAGACAATGACCTGGATTGATTTTTAGTAGCTTTCCTTTAGTATTTTGAAGTCTAACTTGTAACATATACCTTTCCATGGGCTCAAAGGCCTAGGATCCATGGAAAGATGATTTCTAACCATGTACCATAATTATATAATGATCTTTATTTACAGAAGAGTTGACAAGTGAAGTGATCAGAAACTGATTTGTGAAGGTTTTCCAATGAAGTTGATGGCTAAGGTATAGTAGTGGGGGATCGGGCTTCATAACATAGTATTTTTATGACTTGAATAGTCTTGTGTGGGTGTATGATTGGTGAATAAGTCACCAATTGATCCTGGAAGGGTGTGTAAGGCTGAGATTGGCAAAGCCCCAGATTTAATGGTTTAAAGTAATTGATTTGGGGCTTTTGATGTTCCAGATGTTTTGGGTCTAATTCCTCTAAAAATTAGGGGTTTTGAGTCATTTGATGACACTATCCAAGAGTTGAGACCTTGGAGACATTTCTATATGGTAGTTGCTTTGTAAAATCACCAAATTCCTAGTGTATTTGCAAGGGTACAAGTAGAGTACTCTAAGTTGGTCCAAAGTACCAATACCTAAATTTGAGATATGTTTTCATATGGCCAAAAGGGTGTCTAAATATGTAATTTTTTCTTCTATTGTTTTTTATAAGTGTGGAATTTGAAGACCAAAAAGGTCACTGCAGGGCTACAAGGAAAACCATTAGGCCTCTAGGCCAGTTTGAAGACATTTAGCCATTGGGAGTAAAGGGTAAATCTAGAAACCTTGAAACCAATTTAATATATCCTTATATACCTCAAATAAATCATTGGATTGCATTGGGAAGAGTCTTGGTTAAGTTGAGTATCTTGAAGCCATTAGGCACTTGGGAGAAGTTGTGGGTTTGTAAGCCAAATTTGTGAATCTTACCTTATGTATTAGGTCCACTACCCTTTCCTCTACATAAAGTGGTATTAGAGCCTAGGGAAAGGTCTTGTGGAAAGTTTGTAGTAGTCTTGAGAAGTTTGGTCTCTTGGATCCTTAGTTAAGCCCTTGAAGTTGAACCATCCTTTAAGGTGTAGCCCTGAGTTGATTCATTTGCCAAGTTGATCAAAGAACCATGACTGAAGGAGAGGATGGAGATCTACCCTAAAGAATGACCAACATGGAGTTGGAAAATATAGTTAAAGACCAATTGGCAGATAACAAAAAGCTTAAGGCAACCCTTGAGCAAGAGAAGAAGGAGAAAGCTGAGAAGGATAAGGAGATGAAAATCATGATGGAGAGAATATTAGCCTTAGAGAGAAGGGACAGAAGCATCAAACATGATGAAGAATTTTTTGAATAATAATAAGAAGAAGAGAAACCCCAAGAGGAAGAACTATTAGATCCTGATGAACTAAAGATGGCTAGGTTTTCTAAGGTCATCAAGAGTGGTGATGCAAGGGCAAGAGTTGATTTGCCTACGTATGGAGGAAAGATGGATGATGAGGAGCTGATAGATTGGTTAAGTGCCATGGAGAATTTCTTTGAGTGTGAGGATGTGGAAGAGAGTCAGAAGTTGAAGGTTGCAAAGTCCAAACTAAAAGGACATGCTTTGGTATGGTGGGATTGTGTTTAGGCTGATAGATGGAAAAATGGGAAGGCCAAGATTACTTCTTGGTATACTATGATGGATAAGATGAAGGAATTTTTTTTTCCAAATGATTATAGAGTGCAGCTTTATAAGAAGATGCAAGGTCTTAAGCAGAAATACATGGAGGTGCAAAAGTACACTGAGGAGTTTCATAAACTTGACATAAGAGTAAGTCATGATGAAGATATGGATGAAAAAATTGCAAGGTATATGGGGGGACTAAGGTTCAACATACAAGATGAACTTAGTCTTGCTACCCATAGGTCTATTGAAGAATACTATAAGTTGGCCATCAAGGTTGAAGAAAAGATTAAAAGGAGGCAAGAAAGGCAGGGTAGTACTAGAGGAGGATCTTCCATGAGGGGAAGAGGAGGTAGAGGCAATACTAATTTTCTAAATCACAATGAGAAAGACAAGGATAAGCCCTACTCATCTGATACAAGAGGTGGGTATAGAGGTGGAAGAAGTGGAGGAAGAGGCAATGGAGTATTCATAGGCAGGCGTTTCCATTGTAATGAAGTGGGTCATCAATCTTTTAGGTGTCCCAAGTGGATTGAAGACAAAGGCAAATAAAGAAGGGTGAATTTGGTGGAAGAAGAGACAAACAAAGAAGAGAAGCAAGAACCTATCTTGGAATTACCAAAGGAGGGAGAGTAATTATTCATGGGGAGAAATCAAGTATCCTACAATCCAAGCATATTCAGGTCCAATTGTTTGATTCAGGGTAAAGTATGTAGACTCATTATAGACTTAGGTGCAAGTCATAATGTTGTGTCTCATGAGGTTGTTAGGAAGTTGAATTTGAAAACATTTGTACATCCTAATCCATATTATGCTACTTGGGTAAGTGTAAATCAAATTTTTTTGGTTAGTACTCAAGTAATGATTGAGTTTTTTAGTTGGAAGGTACAGGGATAAAGTGTTATGTGATGTTATGGATATGAGTTGTGGACATTTGATCTTAGGCAGGTCTTGGAAATGGTCAAGGAAGGTTATACATGATGGATTCACCAATAAGTATTTGGTTCACCATGAAGGCAAGAAGTATGAGTTGCAACCATTAATGAGGAATCAAGGAGAGTCAATACTTATGTGTTTTGGGCAGGAGATAGCAAAGAAGGTTCAGTATGATACTGGATGGAAGAAGGGTACACAAGTATAGTATAGAGACTACCATGATAGTCCTAAAGGTGGAGAACTTTGGGACTTAGCCTTTGTACAAGTTGGGACTATAAAGTGTCCTATGATGTAGCCTGAGAATAGCAAAGGGGTAGAGGTGTTGAATTAGGTATATCATCCAAGAAAGAGATCAGGGATGGAGGACTTACAACCTTCTCACTGTCCTTCCTAAGGACGGTTAGCAAATTCAAGTTTTTATTTTAATAATTTGTGTGTGAATGTAGGTTGGCCAGGTGGGAGAAAGACAATTACATTGGGGGATTACTTCACCCCTATCTTACATAGATCCTTTCAGCCACATAACTCTTGGGACAAGAGTTTTCTTGAAGGTGGGGAGCATGGTGCAGGGGCACCAAGGATCTACAAACAAAACATGAAGATCATGAAGTCATTGAAGTTACCTATGGTGAATCAGAGGTAAAAGAAGAAAAAAGGGATTCTCAATGATGAGAATTACATAAATTATCATTTTTTGGCTCCTATAATGTTTTGATGCCATGTAATGGCAGTTGAATGCAAAGATTTAGTTTATATCCTTGAAAGGATTAAATAAATGTAATATGGACCATTAGTGTACAATAAATGTTTTAGGGTAGTTAGAAGTATAAGAGTGATTCTATTAAGTCTCCTAGGTGATGGCAAATCTTTGGATTTCTTAAAAATCAAATTTAATAAGGTTTTTCAAGCATTTCATAGTTTAAAGTTTCAAATATTCAAAATCAAACGACTAGTAGCTATTTAGGAGGGAAATGAGGTTTTTATTATTTAAACACTTAACTAATCCCTCAAACCAATTGACAGAGGTTGGGGAAGTTAAGTTTGGTTTCCTATTTGTAAATCAGACCCATAGTACAGGTTCATGATGCATGGAGTGTACAGACAGTAACATCAATTCAATGAAATACAAGTTTTAATTTGCAAATCCATTGTTCTTTGTATTGTTGGAAGGTTCAAATGCTTATTGTCTTGTTTTTCAAACCTAGAATGGAATATTAAGCAATATCCAATCATTCATTTCACTGTTGACTGCATTTTGAGTTACTTTAAAACCTGATTCCATGCACTAAGGACTGGTGAAAACCAGTGATTGGGATTGAAATCCACTTAATACTTTGAATCATCATTATGTTCTTTGTGTAACTGGTTGGGTTAATGTTGTGAAAGATGAAATAAGTTATTAGAAGGTTACCTTTCATAGTTTGGAGGATTGAAGAGGCATTTAACATGACTATACCTTCTTGGACAATGACCTGGGCTGATTTTTAGTAGTTTTCCTTTGGTATTTTGAAGTCTAACTTGTAACATATATCTTTAGATGGGCTCAAAGGCCTAGGATCTATGGAAAGATGATTTATAACCATGTACCATAATTATAATGATCTTTATTTGTAGAAGAGTTGACAAGTGAAGCGATCACAAACTGATTTGTGAAGGTTTTCCAATGAAGTTGATGGCTAAGGTATAGTAGTGGGGGATCGAGCTTCATAACATAGTATTTTTATGACTTGAATAGTCTTGTGTGGGTGTATTAATGGTGAATCAATCACCAATTTATCTTGGAAGGGTGTGGAAGGCCGAGTTTGGCAAAGCCCTAGATTTAAGGGTTTAGAGTAACTGATTTGGGGCTTTTGATGTTCCAAACATTTTGGGTCTAATTCCTCTAAGGATTAGGGGTTTTGAGTCATTTTATGACACTATCAAAGAGTTGAGACCTTGGAGACATTTCTATATGGTAGTTGCTTTGTAAAATCACCAAATTCCTAGTGTATTTGCAAGGGTATAGGTAGAGTACTCTAAGTTGGTCCAAAGTACCAATACCTAAATTTGAGATATGCTTTCATATGGCCAAAAGGGTGTCTGAATATGTAATTTTTTCTTCTGGTGTTTTTGAGAAATGTGGATTTTGAAGACCAAAAAGGTCACTGCAGGGCTACAAGGAAAACCATTAGGCCTCTAGGCCAGTTTGAAAACATTTGGCCATTGGGAGTAAAGGGCGAGTCTAGAAACCTTGAAACCACTTTAATCTATCCTTATATACCTCAAATACATCAAATCCATCATTGGATTTTATTGGGAAGAGTCTTGGTTAAGCTGCGTATCTTGAAGCCATTAGGCACTTGAAAGAAGTTGTGAGTTTGTAAGCCAAATTTGTGAACCTTACCTTGTGTATTAGGTCCACTACCCTTTCCTCTGCATCACACTATGACCTTTGAAGCATGGAATGGACTTTTAGAAATATGTATATCAGCTTGGATTTCTTTTAGAGGTAGCCCTTGAGGATATGCATAGGTAGTGTGAAAAACATTAAGTTCTTTGTCCAATGACAAAATTTTGGATGGATTTGCTTCTTTAGAAGATGAATGTATGATGGGTAAGGTAGAGGTGGCACAAGAACCATTACTAGACATAGGTTCATGATTTTGATCAAGATTGAGAGTAGTATTTTCATTGGGTAAGTCATTAGGATCGTCAACACCAATTATGCCATCATCAATGAGATCTTGGATTTTATGTTTTAACTCCATGCAATCTAAAGTTTTATGCTTATTATTCTAATGATACGCATAGTTAGTATGCATGAATGAAAGTCATTTTGAAGTAGTTGGAGGTAATGTGATGAGATTGACTTCAAGGAGTTTTTCCAATGCTAATTCATAAGATTCTCCTAAAGGAGTAAAGATTTGCTCTGCTTGTTCTTTAGCAAAGATAGGTTCTTGATCAAAGATAGGTTGATTAGAAAGAAATTCTCGATCCAAGATTGGTTTGATAGGAATTTGATATTTCTCAAAGATAGAGTTTTTGTGACAGTGTGACGTGGCCTTGCTTGAACAAGATTTAGATAGATTGTTTTTTGAGAATGTTGGCCAGAGGATGTATCTTTTTCTTTCTCCAAGTGTTGGATTCTCGATTGCAAAGATTGGAGTTGTTTAAACAAGAATTTCATTTCTCTCTCTTCTTCCTTAGTGTACCTTTTGAACCATGAATATTTATTAGAGGATGTATCATGTTTTTTCTGCAATCTATCGAAGTGAGCTTTCAAAGACTAGAATTGTTTAGATATAGCTCTCTCTTCTTCTCGAGTGTACATTTTTGGAGTCATGATTCCTAACCAACATGAAAGAAGATTGTCAGGAGCTAATAAGGATTACTTGGAATGACTTGATTTTCAAGCTAGGTAAGTAAAGTGTCTATTTGTCCAAAGTGTAAAAGCATAAAAGAGATAGTAAAGATAACTTACCACAAGATGCCCAAGCCGCGGGTAGATTTCCCTATGTATGACACTTGTGAGAAATCAAAGATAAGATGCAAGCATCCAAAAGAAATGATACAAAAATAGTGGACAAGTGAACCATTCACCAACCAAGACTGTAGTCAAGAGATACAAGTGATCTTCATTAGCTAAAGGTGATTCCTAATGTGCTAGTTTCATACCAAGATACCAGAAGTAGTCAAGTATAAACTTCCCAAGACAGCTAAGAGAAAATTTAGAGCAAACCAACTCAGATAAGATAATATTTCTCTTAAGGAGAGATGATATTCTGGAATGTCGTATGATATTTCTCACTATTGTAGGCTATTTTAAGACAACGATTTCCAGTTTTGACAACAAATTTGAATTTTGACAGCAAGTTTAAATTTCAACGAGTTTGAATTTTAAGATAAAGTTTTTAAAGAAAATGTGACGCATAGAGTAGTCTTCAAACAATCAAGCAAGGGACAAAGCAACTTTGCATGATACAAGCAATTGTGAAGTCTAAAAATAGGTTGCAATATTCTAATAACGTCAAGTGTATGTTCACAAAGATTTCCATGAGTCTAGCACAAATCAAAAACACATCGAACAAGAACTACCTAAGGAAATGCTAATATCAAAACTGTTGCCCACAACTTGGTATCCCAAAGGAATACAGATGGTGAGTAATCTTGAGGTGATCTAGGAAACCACTTGGATCGGTCCTTGCACGTAGATTATGATACTTTTGATCAAAAGGGTAGCCTCTAGCTTAAGGTTTTTAGTAAACTTTGTTCATGACTATCCCTTGTAGTTTCGCAAGCGAAATTAAGGCCTATAGCCCTATTAGCATCCCAAAAGTATAGTCTCGCAAGAAATATTTAGACCTCTCAGCCCTATACAAGATGAATGTACTCCCCTTGTAGTCTTGTAAACAAGATTGAGACCAAGATGACCCTACAAGCGCCCAATCAAATGTAGTCTTGCTTAGCAAGATTTAGGAAACTAGGCTCTACACATGAAGAAACATTAGGAATAGAAAATAACCAAGTCTCCTCTCTCTTTAGATTGAAGGAAGCTTTTGATTATATTGGGATGGAGTAGTCAGGTTCACTTGTTCCCCACTTCGATCGTTCCTAAAAGATTTCTCTCTTGGCAGACCCTCTAAAGGTAAATGCAATAAAGTAAAATGATAGCTAATGGAGGTCTAGATTTTTTATTTTCCAAAAGAAAAAAAGCATAGTCTCCTACTCCATAGTGTCTCCCAAGCACATCAAGCACATGCTCATTTACCAAAAGAAAACTAATTAAGCTACGTGTCTATGAAAAATGATCTAAAGATAGAAAAGACACACAAGATCTAATAATAAAAGTGCCAAGATCTAGTTACATACCTTCAACACAATTTTCCAAAATCTCAATTGTTATTAGTCTTATAAATGCAATTCTTTTAGCATGCAAATTCTACAAAACCACAAGTTTGTGCACAAAAATATGCAAATGAAAGCAATAACCCTGCAAAACCACTTTTTAAGAGATGGGAAATATCAAAGACTTGTAAGAAATCCCAATCATGCATTGAACTATGTGAAAATAAAGTGCAAGCTCATCACAATTTTAATTTTTTTTGCTTTTGACCTAGTCAACAAGATCTGATTTTTTTCTTCTGTAATTTCGACCCCAAAAATAGAAATGCAAAGAAGAGACCCTTGTTAAAAAACTAAGAGCTTTCCAAAAATGTAATTTGTTTAGAAATATCCCTTAATTTGTGCCCTAGAGACCCATTTTACCAAAACATACCAGTTTTTATAAATAAACTATTTGAGATATGTTATTGCATCTAATTTAAAAACACAAAGAAGTAACCCCCTGTATAATTATGAGACCTTTCCAAAAATGTAATTTTTTCCAAAAAATATGATGATTTGCAACCATAAATTAATTTTCACGAAAAATTAATAAAAAATTATAACTCACAGAAAAATGATCAGAAAAATTTGATTTTCAAACTGAGACACATTTTATCCATCCCCAACTTGAATTTTTTTTTTTAGATCAAAACTCCAAGCCGTTTGTGAGATATGATCAAATCTTTCAAAAACCTAAGGTTTTTGCCTTCAACTCAACATGCACAAGGGTTAGCATTAAAAACCAAAGTGAATATCCAAAAATTCATGGGTTTGCCCCATGGTGGGCACCAAAATATGTGTACCAAAAAGTGAGGTCACTTCTATAAACAATTACATTTGAGGGAATCTATGAAGAATGAGATCTCAAGAAGCAACTTATAGCTTCCTATCCATGACATGCAAGAACCATGTAGATATTATGAATGGTGGCTCTCAAATGAAGCTTAAAGAAAGACTCTTGCAAGGTGTACTATGAAATAGCAGATTCAAATGATAATGCAAAGTAGATCTAAGATGAAATGCAAGATCTAAGCTAAAAATGATATGTAAGAAATGCAAAGAAAAGTAGATCTAAGATGAGATGCAAGAATGCAAGAAAAGTAGATTTAAGCTAGATGCAAGAAAGAAAGTGACAATGATGATGCAATGCTTCAATATGAAAGATCTAATAATGTCATAGCTCCAAGATGCCAATATTTCAAGACTCCAAGATTCCAAGATGCTAAGATGTCAAGACTCCAAGATATTAAGATGTCAAGATTTCAAGATGCTAAGATGCCAAAACTTCAAGAACCTGCAATAAGATTTCAAGATCCCAAGAAGCTAAGAATGCTATGAGGATGAGATAATGCAAGAGATGAGATCTCAAGAATGAGTAGAGAGTCTCCTTTTAAATGAATTTAGAAATGAATGGACAATCAAGATTAAGAGGCAAAAAGAAATGAGCAATGGTGGAGATTAAATCTTGGTTGATCCATGTGCTCAAGATTCGCAAGAGAAAAAAATCAATGGACATGATTAAGAGGCAAAATAATGAGTGGTTGAGATAAAGAGGCAAAAACCTTTTTCAAAAGTCAAAAGATTTCATCTCATTAGAAAGTGCACTTTTCTTTTTATTTTTAATTTATTATTTATTATTTTTAGCAAAGTGGTTTCCATTATTTAATTAAAAGAGACATTTATTTAATTAAAAGGGGACATGCTCTTTTAATTAAATGTGGCTTAGGATAAAGTGATTTTATTATTTATTTAATTTTTTTTTAATTAATTAAAAAGGAGCATGTTCTCTTAATTAAATAAAACTTAGGATATAGTGGTCAAACTTTATGATATAATCAAATAAATGATAAATGATGATTTGATCAAGAAATAAGAGATTAAATAAATATGCAAAATTGATTAAGCACAAGATTTAGTCCAGTATTTAAATTTTAATGTTTAATGTTAGAGTGAGGCTCAAAGTTTACTCGACCATTTTTGAGTGATTACAAATTGGAGACAAACCGAGTAATTGAGATTTAATGTTAGCACAAGTAGAGTGTGCATACAATAATTTAGTGAATAGGATTACTGGCAAGACACATTTTGAGATTGTGACTAGCACACAACCGAGAGGTATATTAGACTTAAGAGATATTGTTGGTGAAGAAAAGAGAAGTGTTGAAGGAGAAGAATTTGCTGAATTTATGAAGTCATTGCATAAGAAAGTGAAACATAAGTTGGAGCAAAGTAATCAGAAGTACAAGGATAATGCAAATAGGTCAAGAAGACATAAGGTTTTTGATGTTGGTGATGAAGTAATGGTTTATTTGAAGAAAGATAGATTTCCTGTTCGAACATATGAAAAGTTGAAGATGAAGAAATTTGGTCCCTGCAAGGTATTGAAGAAATTTGACTGTGGAAATGCTTATGAAGTTGACTTACCTGATGACATGGATATATCACCTATATTCAACATTTTTTATTTGTATGAGTATCATGAGCTTGATGAAGAAGCGACAGTACTGAGTGATTATCCTAAGAAGCAAATAGAAGAAATTGAGCAAATTTTGGATCAGAAAGTTGGCAAAGGCACAAGAGGAAAGGATTACATTGAATATTTGGTAAAATGGAAGAACATACCGATTGAAGACAGTACATGAATTTCTCAATTTGAGTTGGATTCAGCTCGGGTTGTACCTAACACATGATTTGAAGAATCATTTCTTTCCAACTCGGGTGTCTTATGCAGGAGCATCTTGGATATATGGCAATCCTAGATCAACCAAAATATGTTAGAGCTTGTTTGGATACTTGGTAACTTGTTCAGTTTTCTCAATAACTACTTTTGAGTTCACGGTGAAGTGTTCATGTCGGTCATTAGCAAGCTCAGTTACTACTTTTTTGTTTTATGTATCGAGTTGGTTTGGTAGTGTTCTTTATCGAGTTAGTTTAGTGTGTTCGGTGTTGCTCAGTTCCTGAGTTCACCGATTGGTGGAATTGAATTGTTTGATGTTGGTTGACATATGCAGTTAATTTTGGTTGCAATATTAATGTTGGGATCACTCATTGGGAAACATTTGGACCTAAATCTAGATCATTTCTTTCTCCAATGCTGGATCTAATGGGTCTTTAGAGCCGACCTATTCGGTGGCCTCTTGTATAAATAAGTAAATATATTCTAGGATTAGGGAGTCAATTTTGGGGAAGATGATAGAATCTGGAATTTTGGATCCTCAGATGTACGAGGACTATTTTGTAATTGAATTTGATTGTATTGGTCATAACCAGGAAGACCTTACAACCTGACATGCATAGAGTTTGATGAATAAATAAAATATATCTGCATTCCTTCTCTCCTCTGTGTTGTTGCTTTTGTGTGTTAATTTGCAAGTAGGATTGGTAGCTGGGAGTGCCTTAGGCCCCGGTATCAGTCTTCCTTGCATCAAACACATATCCCCATAGGAAGAAATAAGTCCATCAAATGACGAGGACACCACTCTATGTTCAACTAAAAGTAGGAAGGAAGTCTCCAACTAGGAAGATCTAAAAACTAATTAGGAGTCTCCAAGAAAAAATAATCAACCACATAATCATGATCAAACATGACCAATAAATGTGACAAATCAAGTGGATGAGGAAAATCATCAGTGTGTATCTCCAAAGTTAGTATATCAATAATTATACTATCATCAAATAGGAGAGAAATCCCCTCAAGTATGTCTCTCCAATTTGTAAGCTAAGATGGGACTCCATAAATAAGCCTAAAATACTTGCCAAATACTCATCCCGTAAAGAAAGATCTTGAATATTATATGATCAACCTGATCAAGGGTAGAACTCAAAACCAAAGAAGCAAGTGGAGAATGAGGAGGAATCTCAACACTAGGCTTAATAACACCAAGGTTTAAATGACCAAACTTCATCTCACAAACATGAGTAACTTGATAAATTAAAAGGAGATTAGTGGTCAACAAGGGTACACAAAGAGCATTAAATGATCCCTCAACCATATCAATATATATTTTTTCGCAAACCTTAATATATGTATTGTTACCCATCTAAACATTAGGTGAATGACAATGCTCAAAAGTAGAGAACATATCCATAGAAGATTCCATATGATGAGACACACTTGAATCTAGATGCCATCTCCCATTTTCAAGAATAGTTTATGCCAAGAATGGTTTACCTTTCATTCCATTAATAAATCCTATATTCCTTAATTCCATAGATGAAGATGATGTTTAAGGAGACATTGATGAGGGCAACAAGATATGGCGCTTTTAAAAGAATTTTTATAAGCTCACCAATCTTCTTAGGATGACACCTATGCTTATTAAGTCTCAATCTCTTGCAACAAGAACATTTTATCTTCTTCTTTTGTGATGATTTATCTTTGCAAGAGTTATTGGACTCATGGGTATGTTGCGAAGGAGATTCCTTAACTTGCTCATCAAAATTAGAATCCTTATCCTATTTCTTTCCCTTGCCACTTGAAACCTTTGGATGTGGATCTCTTGCAAGAAGTGTTTGAGACCTAGAATTAAATATGCCCATTTGTGCCAATTTTACTTATTCCCTTATGGGTTAAGTTAAAAAACCATCAAAATAAGGCATTGTGTGTGCACTACTTAGAGCATCTATAGTAGCCTAAAATGCAAAAACAAATACACAATAATCAATACCTGATTTAGAAAAAAATAAAGAGAACCAATTGTTCATCCTCTTTTGTAACCCCGCATTCTTTGAACTACAATCTAAGAAAATTAAGCTTTGTAAATAAATTATTAATATTGTCAAAATGCATAGAAACAAGACTTGTTACTTCATTCTCCAATCAAAATTTTGTCATCTTATTTAGATTACTAAAGAGACTCTAAAAGTCCAAACTTAATTAAGATTTTTACAATCTATATAATGTGATATCTTAAATCAAGAGAAATAAACATAATGAGTGTAGTGAGAGCTTCATATCTTCAATCAAACCATTTTCTCTTTTCTATAGCACTTGTGGATTTTGGATCTTGACCAAAAGTAATTGCTTCAATAGCAATTTCATCAAAAGAATCTCCATTTTGAATTTTCATTTATGATAATTGTAGAGAGTAAGAAGCTCAGTTAAATCTACAATGAAATGAGAGAATGCAATAAATTTTCCTCACAAACAATCAAACAATCAACTCATTATAAAGCACCATGAATTGGGCCTTATAATCATTAAAAAAAAGAGGAAAGCCCCTTTCTAATCATTCTATAGAAATTAATGGATATGCCTAACCTATTATTCCATACTTTGCTAATCCATTCATCAAAACAAGAGCTGTGCTACAGCAGCAGTCCCGCACAACGTAAAAAAGAATTAAGATTAAAGGGAAACTAGGTTTGATAGCTTTGAGAAAATATTTGGTGTATACAGGTCTCTACATCAGAGATTAAATAGTTTAAAAAATTAGAAGAGGGGACGTTGATTATTAGCATGAAAAATTTGTAACGACCTTTAGCCTTGTAATAAAATAGGGACTATATTAAGAACTAAGACTTAATGATTTTTATATTGTATGAGATCAAGCATAGAAAAAACAACTAGAAATTAGCAAGTTCCCCATTTTACTTTTAGGAGGTCTAATTACAATCAGATATTAAAGATAACAATTAAGTTATGGTTAAGCAATAACGGTTGATTTATGGCTTTTTGGGCTATACCTTGTAAATAAATGTGTTTATTTTAGTTGGTGTTGTCGTAGTTAAACATAAGTTGTATGTTCTCATTGAGAATCAAGGTCCAAGGATTTGGAAAGTTATGAACTAATTTGTCAAAAAAAAAAATTATGGATTATTATCTATATTAATTAGTCTCAAATTTCTTTCAGCTACCTACTAATAGCTTTATTCTTGTAATTACATTAATCACTTCAATTAACAAATAATAATAATATAGAAACATGTATTTAATGTAGCCTTGAGATTGTTCTTAAAACTATGCAAGTTTACCTTCCCCACTCTTCCCTTTGTGTTAGGGTTGTGAAAGCACAATCTGCCATTTGGTGGAAGGATATGGTTTTATGATAAGCAGGATATATTTTCCACAACAAATCAAATTTATAATAGTCGAGCCATTTCATAATAGAAAGTAATGGCTTTATGATATCTATTATTTTTAAATGTGATCATTTACTATTGTTTTCCAAACTGTGTAACATTAGTTTTTTGTAAATCCAACCATTAATCACCATCAATAAAGGATATATTGAAAACTAGAGCAACCTCATCATCTATCAATTGATGAGACTAATCAACTCTCTTATATCTATCAATTCCTGAACTTGTGCATTTATATCCTCCATAGAAAAGATCTGAAACTCATAATTAGAAGTTTGCATCTTAAAAACAATAAAGATAAATAAAATAATTAATAATTTTGACATAATGTTGATAATAGAAAGAATTGGATTTATAGCATTACTGATTTTTGGAAGGATCAACCCAATCTGGCCATCTTTGTGGAGCTACCATATCTGTCGTTTCTATGTAGGTAAAAACTACTCTAGTGTATGTTCCCCATGCTCTTTGCTAGTATATCTTCTGTGTCCTTGTGATTGAACAACTGACAAAAGAAAATCATGTTCACTCTAGTAATGTTTGCTTGCTCTATGCTATGATGCATCCTATAATGTCTTCTATGCAATATTTTTCATTAAAGGGGATGCATCCCAGCTACTGGGTTATCAATTATACAACTGCAATGAGAACGATGTAGAAATGTAGAGACATAATGGAATGGATGCTACATTTTGCATACATGTGTATTAGAACAGTTACATGGAACCTCTAATGTATTAGATTACTTTCCTAGACTAGTCCAATATGCATTATATGTTATTTAACTAAGGAAATAAATAACAAAATAAATATATTTTGGTTTATTAAAAATAATTTGATTTCTTCTTTGTAATTTCTAAAATAAAAGAAACAACATTTTGTAATTTCTAAAATAAAAGAAACAACATTTAATCAACCAAACACACAATTTTTCTAAGTAGATATTAAAAATATCCAAGTCAATTTTCATTCTTGTACACTATTTTCTTCAAAGTTTTTGAAATAAAAGTATTATTAAACTAACCAACACAATTTTTAATTTAAAAGTAATTTGATTTATCTAAAAACCATACTATTATAAAACATTAATACAATAAACTAAATTCAATACCAAAAATACTACAATCAAATATTAATAAAAATACTAATTTGAAAGAATTAATAATAAATAGAAACTCAAATTTCCAATTTTGTGTAAAAATAAAGTAATGAAGAACCCCCTCTCTCTTTTAAAAAAGGACTCCTATTGCTAAAATATTTTAACCAATCAAATTTGAAAAAAACTTACTTTTTAAAATATATTTTGTGAAAAAAATCTAAAACTTTACTTTTAGTTAATATAGATATTTTAGAAATACAAAAATTCTTTGTTATCTTATTTGTTAAAAAAAAAAAATTAACAAGAGACAAAGTTCCTCCAATAGTATTATGAATATAGAGTTAGGATTAGGTGGATGAAGAAAAATGGAGACGTAGGTAATAAAGTAAGAAAGAGACACATGGTTAGTAATGGATGGAAAAGATAGAAAATTATGTTTAGAGACACTAAGGGAAGAGAGGTAGAAAAAGAGAAATAGAAACATTGTATTTGACAATGCAATGCTTACCCTTTGTGACCATTGATAAAATAATCACAATTTACTCTCTTATGATTGACAATCTCTAAAAGTAATCCTTGGATGTTGAACATACAAACCAATTGGTATATTCACTAAAAACCATTTTCGAATTTAAAATTAGAAATATATAATTTGTATTCTTAAATATACTGAATTAAAAAATAATATTATTGATGAAAAAATACATAGAATTTAGAAACATTGACATTAACTAAGAATTATTATTAATTTAAATTAATCATAATTTATATGTATAAAAAAATACATTATTTACATTTGTATTTTTAGAAGTTAAATAATATCATTATTAAAAATTTTACACTATATTTCTTAAAAATCATGTTATAATACAAAAGATTATTAAAATAATAATTTTTTTAAAAAACAAAATATCTAAATATTTATTTAAAATTTAAATACTATTAATATATTCTATTCATTATTTTACTAATATAACTTTAAAATATAGTAAAAAATAATAAATAAATAGTTTCATAAAATAAAAATAAATTATTTTTCAAACTTAAAAATAACAATATTCCTATTCCCCTTCATAGAATCAGCACTAAGTATTAGTACTACAACCCGTCAGAGTGGTGCAATGGTATGAAAATTCAGGAGGACAGGCCAGTGCATGGCTTACCTATGGTATGGGCATCCAATAATAGATGGCCATAGTTATATGTTCAGTACACTTAGTACAAATGACAATGATAGGCTTTTAATTGTAGGTAAAATATCTGTATTTTTTGTGGAGAAAATTGAATTTAATGCTTACTAAAATTAGTATGGATCAATCAAACCTAAGTAAAATAAGATTTATATAATCATGTTAAATAAAAAATAAATATGAACTATGGAAGTTGCATTTAATTTTTTTAATTTTGTAACATGATTGGTTAATTTAATTATAAAATTGAACTAAATGAATGCAATAGTATCCTTGCTTTGGCGGGAACTAATAACTATCTAAGTGGAGGAATAGAAAATTACTCACAAAATTTACAACCTATTAGATTTGATTCCACATAAAATTTAGACATACTTAAGACTGAAATTTAAATTTACTTTTAAAATAAATATTATAATTATTATTAACAATATTCATTATTATATATAATAATTGTATTTTTATGATATATTACAAAATGTAAATTATTAAATTTATTTTCAAAATAATTAATAATTATAAACAAATAAACAAAGAAAAATGTGAACAAAGGAACTGCAACTCTGGAATAAATTTGGAGAAACTTTGGTTCTATTCTTCAAAATGCCATCAGATGGGACAAAGAAAGATTATAAGTTTCTTCAATATTAGCAGGGCTTCAACATTGGCTTCGTATCCACCGATTCTAGCAGGGATTCCTTGCCCAGCATGAGGGGCAAACGAAAGATTTTTTATTAATTTTTATTGAATACAAAATGCTAGCATGCAGTTAGGGAAAGTGGCATTCTTAAAATGATTCACGTGCCTTGTCTTTGCTTCCACATTTTGCATGTCTACTTAGGTTAAATGTAGTACTGATGAAGTTCAGAGTTATTTTTAGTCCTTGCCTCTATGGTGGGGACTAATGTTTTCACCCCTTTATTTATAATTAATGTGTGCGTTGAAACTCGTGCTATCAGTAAAACATTCTAATTAAATGGAAGTCCTTATAAATTTTAGCATTAAACAGAATTTTTGAAATTATATTATCTGGTGTGTAATTGGACAAGGCTTCTTTTCTTGGTTGTCTTTTCTATTTAATGCTTCAAAAATTACAAGAAAATTAATCTGCAGCATGGGAGCGTGGCAATTCGCAGGAGCAGGAGGCGTGTCATCTACAACAGGACTCTGTGGCATTCTGCATGTAGGTTTGGCCTATTTTTTTTGTTGATGTTTTAAAACATGCCTTTGATTCCTTCTCAATTTGTCTTCTCACAAATGGATGTTCCTATCGATGAAACACAGTGTCCGCCTTGGACGTTCTATTCTCCATTTTGTTCATTATATAAATCTTTGGTGGCTTTAATCCTCTTCAGGTGGGCAATGCTTATTGTCAAACAACTGCAATTTTGTGTGCATGGGGTCTTTTATTTTGGGTTCTTTAGATCTCTTTGCATTTTCCTTGTTTTCGTAGAAAGTCTTCTCTGACGATGTCTTCAACAATTTTGTCATTGTATTTGTTATTTTTATTTGTTTTGATATTTGGATATTTGTTTGGTCCCTGTTGTCTTCTATAATGTGGGTTTTATGTGGTCTAATTTTTTGTCTGCAAGAATGGTGATTGAGGATTGATAGAAGCACTGGCAATTATGGCTTGGAAGAAAAAGGAATCGAGTTACAAAGATTAAAATTGATGTAAGTTCAGAGTTTTTTGGTTGGAAATTCAATACTCACATGTGCTTTGGGTTTTGATATTTAGGGCATTTAAGTAAAATATTAGAATGTTATTTTATGATTTCTCTGATTTGCATTTGGTTCATTTAGAATATGTTTTGATGTGGGTTTTTATTCATTACACATAAATTCAAGCACTAAATTGTTTCTATTTTAAAAACCAATGTGAGTCAAACCCCTGCTTTTTCATGCAGAAGATGGCATTAAAGTGAGAGTGGACCAGAGGAGATAAGTGTTATTGTTGCCTGTCGAACAAGAGGCCAGATGAGCCAACAATTAAAAATCCTTCATAAACCATGCAACTTCCCTACCTTGCACAACTTCTGCCTAATAAATTAAAAAACATAATCTGTTTTACAAATCCTAGACACAGAAATAGTGCGTTCTCTCTTCTTGATTTTTGGGACTCCTCCTGTAAGAGCTCTGCAAAGCCAATTGCATACAGACAAAAATGCTGGTGCAAAAATGTTGGGTAAAAAATCTACAGGTTCATCCAATCGATTTACCTCTCGCAGACAAACTGGAGCGGTGTGCCTATGTTAATGAAAATAGCAAGAAACGAAGAACAGACACTGCAAACTGTAATGAACACAACAAATATAAATTATAAAGAGATAAACCACCCAATGTTTTTTTGGTCTCTCTTATTAAACCCTCTATAGAATGAAACTAATTAATTGAAGCCAGTCTTCGATATTAGATGTACCTCTCAGAGAAAAAGGAAGCCTATCTACTGTATCAGGTAGTTTTCTCAGAGGCACTTTGCTTGAGGGAAACCCTGCGGTGCTTGCAAGATTATTGCAGTGGTGTTCATGCAACGGGAGTCTACGATATCGGTAAACCCTGGAAAAACTTCTAGCTAGATGTCAACACTCGGTGCTTTGACAGACAAGTGACCATGGGAGTTGGCTATATAGCCGACAAATTCTACCAGCCCCCCACCATGCAAGGCCATACCATCCATACTCTCGTGGCATTTAAATTTGCATGTCATTGTTCCGAATAATATTTTATTTTTTAACTTTTTTACGTGACTCATGACTGGTGGCCTGTACTCATGATATGAATATTTTTAATTCTTTATTTAATTATTATCATTTATCTTTTAAAAATTTAAAAATTATTTTGTTAGTAAATTAACTTTATTATTATTTATGTTTGTCATTTTATATTTCTTATTTTTATTGTTTTTAAAGTTAACATTATTAAAATAATTAATATAATATATTAATATTTAATTATATATTTAATTTTTAAATACTATATTTTTACATTTTTTTTTTCTATTAGAAATAAGGTAATCAAAATACAATACAAAATGGAAAAGTCACAGCGAGTATCAACAAGGAGGCCAAACCTCACCACGGAGAGGAGGAATTCACTGTACATCAGAACAAAAAAGGAGAGAAACAACAACTAGCTGAGAACATCATAATTGACATCCATCCAGGCAGTCCAACCTAAAGGACCCTCCATCCAGACAATATTCTTATGCTCTTGAATCTGAGACAGCATGAAGAGTTCTTCCTTTCTGGCATTCTTGTTCTTTCTGAATTATTTGTTCAACCTTATGCAGGCTTGTTCAAAGGCCTGTAAATCATCCAAAGTTTTCCGCCACTGGTAACCATGGTTCAACTCATAGAAGAAAAAAGTAGCATGCCCATCATGGAGGATCCTTTGCAGCTTATCCCTTTCGATCCTCATAGTCGCATGGACTTGCAAAATTTTTTTAACATATGCGAGTTTTCAAAAAAACTCAGTAAGAACCCTCGGCTTACCTTGGTACCTCTCCTCATTTCTGCACTTCCAGATCTGCCAGAGAATGTTAGAAGACAACATATTCCAGAATAAATTGGTATCTTTAGGAAGACTAGTAATATGACCAGTAACAATACTGAGAATATTCACATTAAGAGGATAAATAATGCCAAACATGTTCCATATCTCTTTAGCAAAAATACACTCAAAAAGAATATGTCTGCCAGTTTCAGGAAGTCTGCACAGACTGCATATATCAGAGTTAGAAAAGTCTTTTTTAATAGGAAGTTTATCCAACAAAACTAACCATTTGAAACATCTAATCTTAGGCTCAACAGAATTTTTCCACAAAATGTCAAAGTATTTTTTCCAAACATCAGCATCAAAAGAAGAATACCAGACAACATTAACATGGTCAATAATATCAGTGTTTTGATCAATAATTTTGTAAATATTCTTAGCCTTAAGCTTAGCCGTAATAACTCCATCAAGCCACTTACATTTTAAATGCCTATGAGAGTCAACATTACACAAAGTAGGAAGATTACTAGAAGCTTGAGTAATCATGGTGTAAGTCTTCTTTTGAGAGTTCGGGATGTCAAATTTAGTTTTAAGCTCATCCCAAGGGATAAGATGATTCTACTCAAAGAGATCAATGAATTGCCTCAAACCCTTCTTGGCCCAAAGTTTGGCAGAGCATCCTTGGGAGAGGGCTAAAGGTTTACCATTAAGGTGAAGATTCCACCAAATGGATCTTTCACCATGGAGTTGACTATTATTTTGGAAGTCCTTGTTAGTGATGAAGTTTCTAACATGATCCCAAGCCTTCCAGATAGACTTGAACACTGCAGAACCCTGAACCAAGACAAGAACATTGCCAATAATAAGGTCACATAAGGGGAGGTTATTCCAAGATCTAGCTTTCTTAGGAACACCCCTCTCAATATTATGTCTAACCAGCACCTTCTAAGGACTATCACCCTCCATGGATTGAAAGATCCACTTAGCGGATAGGGCAATGCCCTGAGTTTTAAGATCCTTTAACCCAAGCCCCCCAAGAACCTTGTCAGTATGGCACCAAGCCCACTTAACAGAGTGAATCCTCTTGTTTCCTTTACCATCAGACCAAAGGAACTACTTGATGGCTTTTTGAATTTCCACCACCTGATAGTTATTAAACAGCCAGGCAGAAGAATAATAAATGGTATAAGAAGACAATTTTTTTTGACACACCTGAATCCTGCCAGCCAGAGACAAGGTCTTGTTGTGCCATTTATTCAGCTTTTTATCAATCCTCTCTTTAACCCAGGACCACATGTCTCTGAGGGTAGGCTCCACTGAAAAAGGAATACCGAGGTATCTAGTGATTCTTTTAGGGCCCCCCCATTGAAAATTGTATTGAGAGAACCAGCAAGGAGGTTGCTCATCCCAGCCCAAGAAAATGGAATTCGCATTAGAAATCTGGGCACCGGAGATGGAACAAAAAAAATTAAGCTTATCTTGTATGGCTTTAAAATTACTTTCTGAAAGCTCAAAGAAAAGGGCAGTATCATCTGCAAATTGACAGTTTATGAGCTCATCATTATTGGGGAGGTAAATACCTCTAACTTTAGAAGACAAAGACTTGTCCCTGAGGATATAGTAGAGAGCTTCCGAGGCAATCACAAACAGGGATGGGGCCAAAGGGCACCCCTGTCTGATAGATCTACCAAGAGAAAAGGGAGCAGAGAGGGCACCATTAACTTCAACCTGAGCTGAAGCATCATTCAAAAGAACCTTAACCATGTTGCAAAAAAAGGGAGGAAAACTGAAAGCTTCCAGCATCATGATAATAAATTTCCACTCCACCCTATCATAGGCCTTTTCAAAATCAAGAAGAAGCATGGTAGAATTTTGATGGGAATATTTAGACCACTCCATGGCTTCCCAACTAGTGATAAGGTTTTCGAGAATATATCTGCCTTTGATGAACCCAGTTTGGGTAGTATTAACAAACTTAGGAAGAATATTAGCCAATCTGAGCGCCATAATTTTAGCCAAAATCTTATAGGAAACATTAAGAAGTGTAATCGGTCTCTAGTTCTTGATGAGAGCCTTGTCACCATCCTTAGGGAGGAGCTTAATAATACCACTATTGATATCATGACCTAAGGTACCATTAGACAAAGCCTCAGAGTATATCTCCTGAAGGTCCTTACATATCCAATTAATATTAGCTTTATAAAATTCAACATGAAAACCGTCCGGGCTAGGGGCCTTATCATTATTAAGGGCCTTGATAGCTTTCTCAATCTCATGAATAGTAATGTCTTTAGAAAGATCAGCAATATCCATTAAGTCCAACTTATTGGGAATCAAAGCTCTATAGTTGTCCCTAATAGCCTCGGCTTCAATGGAGTCCTCAGAAGTAAAAAGCTTCTTGTAATAATCAGCAAAAGCCTGGATAATAGTCTTAGGGTCCGAGATGTCCTGGTTCTCAATTGAGAGCTTATCAATGGAGTCTTTGTTGTGTTTATGCTTAAGGAGATTGAAGAAGAATTTCGAGCCACTATCTCCATGTTGGAGCCAGTGAGCCCGCGCTCTAATTTTAGCGCCATGAATCTTAACCTGCTGGTGCTTCCTAAGAGCATCCTTAGCAGCCATAACCCGAGACAGGAGATCAATGTTAGAAGAATCTTTTTGGATGTTATTCTCAGCAATTTGAAGGTCAGAGGATAAATGCTTTTCAACAAATCTATAATCCTTAGCCTTCTTTTGGCCAATGGTTTGAATAAAAATCCTCCAAGAGGAGAGATTAGTTTTCCATCTATCACGGTGGGACAGGTGCTAAAGATTGCTCTTATTGATGCCCCTAATAATCTGAATGGCCACAAGGACATCCTCATCCAAGAGGAGACTAGAATTCAAAATGAACTTACTACCTCCAAACTTAGGCTTAATAGGAACTCTACTAAGGTTAACTTTAGTGTAAATGGGGTGATGATCAGACAAAGTAGTAGCAATAACATGAACAATATTCCCATAGCTGTCAAGCGAAAAAGAGAAGAAATGTTTATCACCATAGAAACGGTCGAGTCTAGAATAAATTCTAGCGTTACCTTGTTGAAAATTGCACCAGGTGTGCCATATACTAGGGTTGAGATCCTTACTACCAGCAATAGGATCAAAGAGGTTTTTACAGTTTAACAGTCTATTCCACATGAATTTTTCATTATCCTTCCAGTGAAAGGGGTTACCCCCAAGTTTATCCTCCTGGGCTTCAACCATGTTGAAATCTCCACCAAAGAACCAAGGTATATCAGGGAGGTTAATTAACCAGTTCCAAAGCTCAATTCTTTCCTTAGGGTCATTCAGAGCATAGATAGCACAAACACCAAAGACTTTATTGTCATAATCAATAATAACCCAAACAACTTTTTGGCAGGGAGAACACCCGTTGTCAGTTATGTAGTTTTCCCATTTATTATTAATGAGAAGGGTAGTTCCTCCTCAACCTCTAGTATGATTACTAAAAAAATTAATCGCATCCTTCCATATAAAATTTAAATTGGACTCAAGAATGAATCCAACAACTTTGATTTCTTGCATCATAAAGAAATCGATAGAATGCACAGAGTTAAGCAACTGCTTGATGACGAATTTCCTATCAGGTGACTCTAAACCCCTCACATTCTAGGATAGGCAGTTCAATGAGACATATTATTAGGGGTGGAGAACGCATTTCCATCTTGTTTGGCCAAGGGCAAAAACTTATTCGAGGTCTCACCTGTTTTTAACCCAGAGGGCTTGTTCTTTGAGCTAGGGGGCCTACCTCTACACTTAGTGGCTGAAGGATCAATGTTGCGATCATCTTCAAATTCTGACTAGGAGTCTAATTCCATGGAAGGGATGCTTGGGGAACTATTAGAAATGGGAATACTTGGAATGATTTCCAGATCATATTCCTCCCCGATCTCTTGGAAGACTTTCGGAGGAAACCTCCGATTGCTTACCCTAACTTGAGAGTTAGAAGTAAGACTACCATTTTGAGGCTTCTTATTAGTTGTAATAAGATCAGCCGAGGAAGAATTATGGTGTTCAACAATGTTAATGGGAGCAGGAGCCATAGGTTTAGGCTGAGAGTAATTATTACCCTTCCTTTTCTTTTTGTTACGGATAACAATATAACCATCATTTGTGTTTAGGTCAATGGCCATGGCGGGATTAGAATATGGTTGGGAACTAGCGATGGGCAGAGGCGGGGATGAAACTGAAATAGGAGGAGGTTCGCTAGTGGTACCTTTAGGCGAAGGGAAACTAGCAACGGGAGGATTTGAAGCAGTATTGTTTGAAGCTTGAGTAGGGTTAGGATTTTTTTCAATTTTCTTCTTAACGATAGGACAATCTTTACGAAGATGTCCCTCCTTTCGACACAGGAAACATGCATTTAAACCCCCCAAAACTTCAATAGGACAAGTATACATTTCTCCTAAGATAATAATATAGATATCTGCAGGTATATCCTTACTAGGAATGAGCGATACCAAAACTCTGGCATCCATATGAGGGACAAGTCTCACCGTATCGTCCATCCTGATAACTTTGCCAATAGGTTCAAGCAGTTGTGGTAAAAAATGCCACAAAAATGGCAGAATATTTTTAACAAGGATCCACCTAGGTGCCGACAGGGCAAGGACCTCATCATGGACGGCTTCTGGTGACCATGCGAGTGCCCTAAAGGATGTAGTTCCCACATTCCAATATTGTTTTTTAAGAACCTCTTTCTGAGCATCAATATTAACAAAGAAAGTCACATACAACCCCTTCTGGATTTGTCTACAAAATGATATGTGAAGCCCTAATTTCAAATTCCAATAATTGTGAAACCAATCATCCATAAATTTCCTTGGCGGACATTTATCAATTTCTAAAGCTAAGAAAAAAATAGCAGAACTTCTTAATCTATCTTTTTCCTTAACAATCTCCTCTAACATTTCAGGATTAGGAACAATGGAAAAGGGGGAAAGGGAAGCCGAAGAGTCCTTATCGCATACGGGGGTTTCATTGGTGCCAGAAGAAGCACATTCAAACCTTGCCTTCGCGTTAATGGTGGTTGTTCGAGCCACAACCTTTGAAAATGACTTAGGCCGATCGCTGGTGGGAGGGTTAGAAGTACCATTATCATTTATGGGAGCGGATTTAGAGATCGTTTGTGGCACCTTACCTGGTACAATCTCGGCATTTTGGGGTTGGCATTTACCTCGGCCATGCTAATGTCATTAAGAGGAGCAAAATGAGGTGGATCTCACAGATTGAGGGCACGCACGGAGATGCCCATTTGTCTCTCGCCACCCTCAAACACATCGCTGGAGTTCGCCACCACGACGGAAACCTCACACTGCCGGCAAGCCAAAAAGGTAGTCGTAGTCAATTCCAAGTGATTGAATAAAAAATTTAATATTGTATATGTAAGAAATTTAATATTTATATATAATGTATTGATTGTAGCTACTCAATTTTACTTAACAATTTATTAAAATTCTTATTCACATTATATATTTAAAATTACTATAAATGTAAAATTCTCTTCTATAAATATTAATCATATTATATTAATTAAGATAGATAAAATAAATAATATAATTAATATTTATGTATTAAATTGTAATACTTACATGAAATTTTAATTTAATTATTACAAATAATCAATATTTCCTTACAAATTTAAACATACCCAGCTAATTAATATTTTTAATGTTTAATATATTGTAAATAATATTTAAATTATAATTATAATAAAATTAAATAACATAATAATATAATATATAATTTATTATTTATATAATAATAATAATAATATTATTATTATTAATCCTCACAAAAATATATTATAAAAAATATATATTACACAATTGACATATATAACACAGCCAATATATATTTGACTCTTAACCAATACCTAAAAGAATGATTTTGAAATCAATGAAAAATTAACACATTGGATGAAGGACATAGTACATTGCAGTACAAAAGCTGATGGGACATAGTCAGAACACCTCACGAGCATGGGATGCAGGCGAGGCTTTAAAAATTAATTATTTTGCTTATTATTTTATTGATTGGACAATTTTCTTTTGAATTTGGATTGGGAAAATAATTTAACCCCCAGCAAAAATTGAAATAGCCAATCAAAAAATAAATATTTCTTCAAAAAAATTAAAATGAAAATTAAACAACTTGTAAACATTACAAATGATATTTAATTTTTTTACAATGCACAAATTTCAACGCAAATTAATAGGAGATAATCTGCCGAAAACATTAGTCGCACCTATATATATAGGCGGGACTAAAAAATAAATGTGAAGGGACTTTTAAAATGTCAGTAGCAGCAAAGAAAATAGGAACTTTTCTAAGTCTACCAGTCTCCACAGAAATAGCTGCCGACAAATCCTTATTAGGCTTACCTTGTCGGTCTCCACCCTTTTGCCCTTGTCATGGTCCATACCATAGTTCCCAGACTCGGACTCACCTCGGACTCGGCCAACTCAAAATGGACTCGGACTCGAACTCGGCACAGACTCGGCACGGACTCGACAAATTAAAAAACCCATGAAATGCAAAGATTTTTAAGGATTTTAAGTTTTTTTCCTGCAACATTTAGTCAATTAACATCTAATACACAATAATTGAGATAAATACAAACTCCTTTGCACACATACACAACTTTACATAGATCACATATATAAATCTGAAATATAGTCACTGTCAAATGATAAATCAAAATGTCTACAATATTCATGGATTATGAAATCCATGGAATCAAAAGCTCAAAACATATATCAAAGATTCAAAATAAAGGCTCATAGCCTCATAGTAGCCTATGTCCTCCTACGAGTACGCCTAAAATGAAACATGGAAGACTCTAGAGCCATCCTCTCTCCCTGTGTATGAGGCTGAACCGAAACAAGAATAGGATCCTCAGTGATGCTCATTGGCTACCTCCTCCTCAATGTCCTCATCATCATCCTCATCATCATCAACCTCCTCATAATCCTCATCATCAGACTCAGATCCACCACTCTCAGCCTCAGGGTCCTGCACTAGATCTCCTCGTGCTCTAGCCTCCTCCTGTGCCATCGCTACTACCTCTGCCTCTCGATCAACTTGATCAACCCACTCCACGTCTCTATCACTAAAGACAGGATCATTCATCTCAGTGTTCCACTCTTCTTGTGGATCAATGTTGTCTAATACAATTGGAGATGTGTCAGTGCCCAAGATACGTTTGTGACAAAGGCGAAGGTTGTAGTGAACAAACACAAGATCATTCATCTTTTTCACGGCCAACTTGTTGCACTTCTTGGAGTGTATATGCTCAAACATACTCCAATTGTGTTCACATCCTAAAGCACTAGATGGCTGGCTCAAGATACGAATGGCAATCCTCTGTAGATTTGGCACCTTACCACCAAACATCGCCCACCATGCATCTGAAACAAGAAAATTTCAAATCAGTTCTATAACTTTAACTTTATCAATCTAGATTCTAAAGTGGTAAAGTGTAAACCGTAATAGAATTAGAAATTAGAAATTAGAATTTGGAATCATAGATTCTTACCAAGCATCAATATAGTTTGATTTTTTTTGCATATCTCTCGTGCAAATAAGTCCCCTTTTGCTTTGGTGTACATATCTATCTCACGGACTATACTTGTGGTAACTGCATCATCAAGTGTCATCCTCTTTATAACATCATAGAGGCCATTCCACACCTCTTCATCAGCCTTGAAACTTGGGCTGAAATGGTATGCTGGATTAAGGAAGTAGGCAGCTGCATGTATAGGCCTGTGAAGTAGATTGTGCCATCGCCTATCAATAATATCCCATAGGGGACCATATATATCCTGATTTCCTGCATAAAAGGATCTAATGGCCTCTTTCACCTTATCCATGCCCTCATAAATGTATCCCATTGAGGGCTTCTCTCCATCAACAACCTGTAGGAGAACAACAAGAGGTCGTACAAGCTGCAATAAGTGAAGTTGAACAGTGAACATAAAGTTATAAACAAGTGTTTAACAAAAAATAATGATATGAAATGGAATTGGAAATGAGGACAAAAAGGAAAATTACGTCAACAATCTCTTTGGCCGGTTTCCAAAAGCTTCTCTCATCAAAAACCATGTCAACAATGGCAGCCCCTGGAGTGGTCTTTGCATATGATGATGTTGTCCACTCCTCACATACAAACATGTCTTTCACATCGGCCTTTGACTTGAGCATGGATTGCAACATGAGAAAATTTGTTGCAAATCTAGTGACCCCTGGATGAGACAACTCTTTTTGCTTTGTGTGTTGCCTCATAAGGTTGAGGACCCAAGTATGATTATATATGTACTTGCAAATATTTCTTCCTATGTCTACACATGTTTTTATCCAAGGAAGTTTGCCAAGGTCCTCTAACATGAGGTCAATGCAATGAGTGGCACAAGGGGTCCAAAATATGTGGCAGTGCCTCTCCATTAAAAGTTTACCTACAAAAAAAATAAACAAATTAAAAAGAAAACTTAAAGCAAGAGAAGTAAGACAGAGAAATTAAAAAATAAAATAATTTAAAATTTTACCTGCTGCAACATAATTTGCTGCATTGTCTGTGCATATTTGCACCATGTTCTCCTCACCCACCTCCTTCAAGACTCCCTCCATCACCTCACAAAGATATTCAACATTTTTGGTCTTCCCCGAGGCATCAATGGATTTCAAAAACATTGTACCACCTAAGAAAAAAAAAAAAGCAATTTAGTAGTAGTACTTACTAATTACTAATATGATCAATGATCAAATTCAATCTAGATTCTAATTCATAATTTCATAACTTAAGTCTTATAGCTTAAAAACTTAACATACCTGATGAGGAGACAAGGAAATTCAGAAGTGTCCTATTTCTTCTATCAGTCCAACCATCCGTCATGATGGTGCAACCCTTTGCCTTCCATACCTTACGTTGCTCCTCAATTTCAACTTGTACATCAGCAACTCGTTGGGCCAAAATAGGACCTCTTAGCTCCTCATCATTAGGGGCTTTGAACCCCGCACCACAAACAGTAACAGCATCTATGGCAATTTTCCAATATGGAGACCTAAAAGCAATTAAATAAATAAATTAAAAAGAAGACCTAAAGCAAGAGAAGTAAGACATAGAAATTAAAAATTAAAATTATATATTAATAAGTACCTTGCTGCATTGAATGGAAGGTTGTTGTAGAAGAAAAAATCTCCAAGTGCTAGTTTTGCTTTGTCATGCATCTCTTTATTCCAATTCATGCCCTCAAGCGATGGTTGTGCACCAGGAGTTGTGCGTGGAGCAAAGATGGAATCAAGTTTGGATGGTTTCTTACGAATCCGACCCCCAATGCTCACACTACCAGACGCAGAAGTAGTACTAGTAGTACTAGTGCCAATAGGAGTCCTAGCATGTGTCCTTGAAGACCCCTGTGTAGCTAAGGCTGCCATTTCTTCCTCTTGTTTCTTCTTTAATTCTTTCTTCTCTTCAGCGGCCTCTAAAATAGCTATCATCCTGCGTTTGACATCTTCGGGAACCAATAAACATGCTTTAGCATCCCGCTTTGGTATATGTGCAAGATGATATTTTAGCCTATTAATGCCTCCCCCATTATATGTTATGCTGCAATGCCAACATGTAACAACTCCTTTTTTGTGGCCAGGGATAGCATGTAACCAAGCCTCATCCCTTGCTACGGCACGAGGGTCTGCATCCGGGTTTGTTTTACGTCTACTTCCACTTCCACTACCTCCAGTTTGAGACATGATGACTACTGGTAGCTGCAATATATCATAAATAAAACAAAATAAGCATCTACAAGACTACAATATATATTATAGAAACTGAAAATCAATTTTACAATTACGGTTTACCAATACTAAACAAAATGGAAACAAAAAAAGATTCATGAATGCAAAAAAAAATACAAAACAACAAAAAGAAAGTAACATACCTCTTGGAATTTGCTCTAAAAATGGAAATGCTTTGTACAAGCCTCCTCCAAATGTGTCTTTCAACTCCTCTCAATGCTCACATGCAAGCTACAAACTTACAAAGTGCAACAAACAATTAGCAATCCTTCAATGGTAGCCAACCGATTTTCTTCCTAAAACCCCAATCCTCTTCTCTCAAGCCTTTTTTCTCTCTTCTTTCCTTATGCAAGTGATAGAATGACCTTTTTAGGTCAAAGACATATCATATAAGCCAAAAAAAACATCAAAAAGCAAGTGAAATAATAAAAAAAAACTTTATAAAATGTTGTTGACGCCAACCGAGTCCTGGCATCAGGACTCGGCGAGTCAACCAAGTCCATGGACTTGGCAGGACTCGGCGAGTCCATGTCTGACTCGGCCGAGTCCGAGTCCAGAGTCAGATAGATTCGGCTGGCCTGACTCTGGCTCGGACTCGCCGAGTTAGGCATGGACTCGGCAAGTCCTGGATCTATGGTCCATACTAGTTAATCATAAATTTTACAGTGGGAGATACTTTTGCCTTAGAGCTCATTAACGCTCCCGCAAAAGTCATGATTTGTTTAGGGTTACAACAATCTACATCCACTTTGCCAGGGTCGGGGTCGACCGGTGCTCTAGATCCTACACAAAAACACTGCTAGACCGAAACCAAAAAACCACAAAACCACACAACAGGAAGGCAGAGAAACAAGAGAAGTCCAACGGTGGCAAGGAGAGTACTTATTAACCTACCTCCTCCACCCATGTTCGACCTTAGTCAAGTCGATTTGCACTTCTAAAATGGTAGCAACATCCTTGAGGATGAAACCCTAGGTTAGGATTTGCAGAGCAATTTCCATTCTCATTATACCCAAAATCTCTGCTTTAGAAAATTTCAAACAACATTTCTCATTGTTACAATTTTTCACATTAATTGTTTGCGATGAGTTATTTCCTCTAAAAAAAAGGCGCAAAATTATATTGAGAAATTTTCGGACCAATAAAATTGAATATAAAAATATAATACAGTTCAAATAAGATGGGCAAATTTATCAAATACTAAAAACTTATTTTGTTCTAATAATTGTTGCAACACTTATTGGTTTAATGTCTAATATTTTTGACAATATTGTTGACTTTAAAGAATAGCCAATCATGTGATGCCATATCATTGCACCAACAAAACATGACTCATGCACATTTAAATGGGAGCTGACCAAATAAGCTGCTAACAAAATTACATGTAAAATTTTGAGAAACACAAAGTTAAGATGCTCAACTATTAAATCCTCTTCCCCAATGTACTCAAAATTGGAAAAACTTGACACAATCTATTTATAGCTAAAAGGATATTTATTGTTAAGCTAGAAGAATCATCTGCGTCTAGGTAGATTATGATGGAAGAACACTTTTACCAATTTCTTGTAGGCATTTGAGCTCATCTCCAATTGGGCAAGCCATACAATCTTGGGGTGGACAGAAATGTTAGAATATAGGGTTTTCGCCATTGCCAATGTTCGTGTTATTTCTCTTGCACTCAGGTTTAATCATAGTAGAATCACTATCTCAGAGTAGAGATAAAATAATAAAAGAGTATGAAATTATTCAATTCTATCAAGAGTTTACATTTTTGAATTTGAACAGAAGTCAGGCATGCAGGAAGACTTACTGAGAAAAGATTGTGCAAATTTTTAAAATCTTTTAACAATTACTGTGAAGAGAATTCACAATAGAAAATATTAAAATATCACAGAAATAAATGCTCACAACACAAGATGTAGGCGCAGAGAACCCTTTCAGAAGGAAAAAAACCCACTCCAAAAGCTTGCTCAATGTATTATAACACAAGATGTACATGCAGAGAACCCTTTCAGAAGAAAAAAAAACCCACCCCAAAAGCTTGCTCAATGTATTATAGTAAAAAATTTGGTTACATAAACTTGCAGAACAAGTTTCTTCCAAGAATACACAAGTGGTGAACTTCCAAGAATACACAAGTGGTAAACTCTGGAATAAATCTAATAAGATAACAGTCTCTGTAAGTAGTCGTACAACTTAAATCCTAGTACTTGTATTTATAGAATTTACAAATGCATGGAAAATTCCTCCTTGAAAATCCTCAATGTCCTAAAAAATTATACAACTTAAATCCTAATAATTGTAATTATAGAGTTTTCTGATGGTACGCCTCAATGTCCTCAAAAATCCAGCACCATATCCATTTCCTCCACTGCTGCCAACATAAATCCTTTTCTGGGGTAGAATTGCTAAATGCCCACCTACACATCTCATACCTCTTGAAGACTTCATGACAACAATTTCCCAAGTCCAACACCTCTTTCTACAAAAGATTACATTGTTTCTCCAGTGCAAATGCATTAACAGGTCATAAATGATAAGGAGTACACTCTTGCTTAATATTTAGTTCAAATCTTGGTGCTGAACAATATTATGGGGCCTGTAATCAAAGGTAATAAGCATAAATGTCCACGGGGATATAGTAAAAGGCTAAACAAACCAAATTTTATTTAACAAAATATAGTATGAGATTATCATATATAAATAGAACAAATAACAATTTTTGTTTAGATATTCAAGTAATTATGAGCACTTCTAATGTGGTTCAAAGAGGGATTTGGAAAATAAATCATATCCAAATCAAAGATGAACCATACATCAAAAGAGTTCGCAACTCATTAATATAATACCCAACAACAAATACAAATCCCCAAATTTATTTTTTAACTAATTCAAAAAAAAAATTACAGGTAAAACCTGATGCAAAGATCATATCTGAGAGGTAAGACCAATTGATTTGCAAGAAATGGAAAATCAAATAGCAGTCTTCAAAGGGGTTTACAACATTATAATAGTGAAACCAAATAGATAGATTTAAACATCTCATTGGCTACACTTATACATAGGAGGAGATGTATGTAAATAACATCTTATAAGGACTTTGCAGGCAATTTAATAAAGTTGATATGAGATTTTACCCTGTGATAAGCAGTTTAGATCTCTCATCTTCTATACATGCATATTTACCAATATTGGCCTTGTGGGAGGTAAAGCTTAGGATCAAGCATGGAAAAATAACAACACTCTCCAACCCACCCTTCAAGGCATGGTAAATGATAGAGGAAAATCTACCTTAAGTGCACTTTGAATTATATTTTTTTCCTTGCCATGAGTTGAAAGGAAATCAAGGCAATGAATGTCCAACTGGAATTTAAATATTATCTGATTCAATGTTCAAACAATAAGTGCCAATTTCATTTCAAATTCACATTAGAAATAATAAATATATATATCTTAATTCTATGAACCAAAAATCATATTTAATTATAAATCGAATTCACATTAGAAATAATAAATATATATATCTTAATTCTATGAACCAAAAATCATATTTAATTATAAAATAAACATTAAACATGACGCTTATAGTTCAATTTTTTCTTTCAAACCTTCAATGAAACTTTCCCTAAGGTGTGTTTCAAATTGCTCCAACAGATTTTAAAAAATTCAACTGTTGTAGATTCTTCCTGCACATTTAGTAGTTTCATCTTGTTCAAAAAATGCACATAACATGTATTAAACACTTCATATGCTCATGTTTCAAAGGAAAACAAAACTCACACCAAGTAGCCATTGTGGATGCTTGTTGACTTGAAAAACATATCATAATGCAAAGACAAGCAAACATTCAGTTAAAGTGGGAGACAAACAACCTGAGGGAGGAATGGTGCACACATCTCAATGTGAATAGAAGAATGGAATTGCTTCCAGCTCAAAGTATCAAGTTGGCCCCCAAGATTAGCTGTCAGAACAAAAAAAAATGTCAATATTACAGAAGATGGTTCAATATTAATTTCCAATGCCATTGAACATTTTTTAAAGATTTTTCTTCATTATTTTTCCAAGCCATTATTCAATTCCTTAGGCATTGAATCCAACCTAAATATTCAACTTGGTCATGTCCATGTGTGTAAGGTTTCTCTCACACCCACAATCTTGATCCCATTAACTGTAAAATAAAAATCATTCATATCAATGGATTAGTTCCATTATATCATTTAATATAAGGTTGACTATATATTCATGAATTGGTGTTATGTTCATGTATAAAAGAACATTCTTTGCATTTATTATGTACACTTAATGCAAGCCACAACTGCATCGACATTAAGAGAATATTCTTCACACGTTGGAATCAATTGCTAATCATTCACATTCAATTCAAATAATAAAATCTAGAACATGGAAATCACCTAGGGATCATTCTAGGGTCCACATTATAGAGCTAAGAATAGGATCTAGAGATTCATTATAAGAATAGGGTCTAGAAATCACAAGTCAATATTGCAAGTGTATGACAGAGTTGCAGCCACATTATAGGCCTAGATTTACAATGTCAACCCAATACAAAGTAAAATAGAATTTTGTGATTTCAATCCATATGTCGATTCTACTGCCTTAAATGCCCATGCCATTTTCAAGATTCTTTATTTACATTCAATATGAGAACTGTGATTTAGGTCTTTCCTTGTATGCTTGCGTTTGGATTGCTATAGCTATGGTAGTCTGATGTGAATTTTTTTTTTTGTTGGTGTGATTGCTTTAAAGATTAGTTGACATGACAATGCATTAAAATATTGTAAAATATTTTTGTAAGTTTTTTATTTAATGTAAATGAATCATTCTTGATTGAAAATAGATATTTTGAAGTACGCTTAACTATCATAAATTCTCATATGCATATAAATCTAATTCTTTGTTGTGAGCTCATAAGAATGCCTCCCTCTCCTAACTTTGACTTTGTTTCTTTATAGATAAGCACTAGTCATTTTGACTTGGTGATCAATCTTTCTCATTGAAGTACATCTCTTTGTTCCCTAGTAGCCTTAGAGACGATTAAATTTTGCTCAAATTCATGATTCAATTGTATAACCTATATCAAATCTTTGTGACCTTAAGCTAATTGACATTAAGATAACTATGAATGTGTGGTTGGAAATTGCACTTGTACATGCAGAGCATAAAGATTCTCAATATTTAGTTGCATATTCAAATGTATTGTTATATGCATAAAGGAGGTTCTTAACTCACATAATGAAGCTCTAGTGCCAAATCTTTAGAAGCTTCATTGGAACAATGGATTTGCTTTACGGTTGTGCTATTCCTATTCCTCTTTAATTATTTATAAGAACCTTAGGAGAGCCTCCCAAACCTAAAATAACCTAAAGTGAAAAAGGGGTACAATACCTTAATAATTGGTTCTTAACTACTCATAGTCTAATTATGCCTTTGTTTCATTATCTTAGGTTGATATTCATCCCCAATCCATACTTTTGAATGTAATGTCTAATATTTTCAATAACCATTTTGAAAATCAAAACGAAAAACAAAATTATCTAATATAAATCTGAACTTCAAAATTTACAAAATGTTTGTTACCAACAAAAATAATTATTTTTTATTTTAAAAACTAAACGATCTATCATACATTTGTTATTATTTATAATTTAATCCTACTTTCTATTATTCATTGCCATCTCTAAATTAAGTTTGTGTTCCTATTACATCTATCCTTCTTAACCTACAAGAATTTTTATTACTTCACAAATATATACCGCCATAGTTAAATCAAAACTCAAAAATATTATTTTTGATGAAAAGATTTACTATTACTATTTATAATAAAACTAGTTCAGGACTCATTACCTTTGCGAAACCTGATGAAAAAACTTTACTATGCTCCGTTCTTTGACAATCAATAACCATGCCTCTTTCACTTTTACTTCTAATTTCATGCCCTCGCCGTATGCCCGAATTGCGTATCCGTCTGACTGAAGCCAAACTGAACCTTCTGGGAAGACGCCCATCCATACCCATTCTCCATTTGCCAACTTGGTAGAAAAAAAATTGCCTATGCCTATGCCTGTGTCAATACTGAAGTGTATCTCGGGACACACATGATCTATACTGAAACATATCAGAATGGCATTGGCGTTGGCGCAACTCTCCTGCCTCCACAAGTTTGATCCTCCAAATCTTCCAGATGTGACCACATTTTTCAGAGGAAAAGAGGTAAAGAAGTTTTTCAGCGAATCTACATCAATCACTGCCCTTGTGCATACTATCAATTCTCTTGGCCATTTCTGCACAATATTTGCAAATGACAAAGGCGGCACAAAATCAAATGCCTCATAATAATAAATATTTGCAAATGGCAAAGGCAGCAAAAAAACAAATGCCTCGTAATAATAAATAGACTTTTATATATCTACTTAATTCAACTATTTGTATTACCTGTATGTCGTTGATGAATGGTTCAACTAGTCTGTGGTTTGCTACGACTACAACGGACTTCAAACTCTTAAGGCACTCCAACCCTACTATACACAGCTCCTTCGAGCTGGTATGCACTTCCAGCTTCTCTAGTGATGTCAATCGTTCTAAACCTTCTATCTTCTCCAATTTGCGGCACCCTTCCAACTTAAAGGTTTCTAGAGAAATTAATTCTCCAAGACTTGGAAGCCCATCTAATACTGGACAATCATATATCTTCAATATCTTCAATGATCCCAAACTTTTAAAACTTTCTATCTTCTCCAATTTGTTGCAGCTTTTCAATTCAATTTGTTTTAGAGTAGTTAACTTTGCAAGAGTTGGAAGCGTGTCCAATTCTGAACAGTCATCTATGCTGAGTGTCTCCAATGATAGCAGACATTCTAAACCTTCTACCTTCTTCAATTTGCCACACTTTCCCAATTCAAATTTTTTGAGAGAAGTTAGTTCTGCCAGACTTGGTAGCCCACCTAATTCTGGACAATCAATTATCTTTAAGTTCCTCAGTAATTGCAGACTTCCTAAATCTTCTATCTTCTTCAATTTGTTGCACTTTCGCAATTCCAATTCTTTGAGAGAAGTTAATTCTGCAAGACTTGGAAGCCCATTTAGTTCTGAACAATCAATTATCTTCATGTTCTTCAGTGATTGCAGACTTTCTAAACCTTCTACCTTCTTCAGTTTATCACACTCTTCCAATTCAAAATCTTTGAGAGAAGTTAATTCTGCAAGACCTGGAAGCCCATCTAATTCTGGACAGTTATCTATCATGAGCTTCTCCAGTGATGTTAGTCCTTTTAAACATTCTATCTTCAATTTGGGGCATTTTCTCAACTGGATATTTTTTAGAGAAGCGACTTTTGGAAGACTTGGAAGTGCCTCCAACTCTGGACAGTAACTTATCTCAAGCTCCTCCAGCGATCTCAAATGATCTAATCTTTCTATCAGCTCCAATTTGTCGCAATTTTGCAATGTAATTTTTCTTAGAGAAGTTAACTCTGCATGATTGGGAAGATCATCTAACTGAATGCTCAATCTCTGCAATGATCTCAACTCTTGTAGACCTGCTATTTTCTTCACTTTGCTGCAACCTCTCAATTCAAAAGTTTCCAAAGACTCTACTTCGGCAAAATTTGGAAGCCCGTCTACTTTTTTACAAGAAATTATAGACAGTTTCTTAAGGTTTTTCAAGCCACGGACACCCCTAATATCCTCCAGAACTTCACAATAGTAAACATGTAGGCTCTTCAATGTTGCCGGCAGAATTTCTAACTCCCTTAAATCCTCATTCGAAGAAAGATGAAGAGTCTCAAGGAAGGGACAACAATCTCCACAAATTGAAATCTTGGACACCTTCGTGGCCTTTAGAATTATCGTCTTGAGCATGCACCCTGGCCCATAACTCAACTCGCTGATTGGGGTTTTTATTATTTCCAGACACTGAAGATGGATCAATGATTTTGGTAAACACTTCACACCTGAGCCCGTTATATGTAAATCCCTTAAGCAATTAAGATGCTCCAGAGAATCTGGTAAAGATTCCAACTTCTTGCACTCTTGGATTTTTATTGTAGTTAATGAGGATAAATTTCCAAGACATGTTGGCAAGACGGTCAAGAACTCACTCCCTGTCACCAATTCGGTCAACTTGGTTAGCTGAAAGATGTTAGCTGGCAGACCCTTCAAGCTGGTTCCTCCTAAATAGAGCTTTGTTAAGGAAGCCGCTTTTGGAAGACGCAAATCTTCCAATTTCTTGCAGTTTTGAAGATTCAAATATTTTATCTTTGTCATGTTTTCAAAAATGTGTGACTCCGGCTTGATGGTGAGCTCATTACAGTAGCTTAAGTTTAGATATTCCAAGAGTGTCAACTTCTTACAAGAATCTGGCAACATCTTTAACGTAGTGCAACAACTCAAATCTAGGTGTTGCAAATTGGTCAAGTTGCCGAAATTACTCGGCAGGTATGACAGATTTTGACACCGTGTCATCTCCAGGTGCTCCAATGACTGGAGATTACAAAATTCTTCTGGGAGGTGGCTCAATGTCAAATTTTTGAGATGTGCAATATTAGACGTTGGATATCCACAGAAATTGCCAATCCACGTGATAGTCAACTCTCTCAACTGCGAAGGAGCCTGCAACCAATTTTCGATACAATTGACATACATAGTATAAATTAAAAAAAATAAAATCTTTTAACATTTTTGAAAGTACTATAAAGCAAGATACTTACATCAGCATTACATCCCCACAAATCTTCTAATCTCTGAATGAAATGGAGTCGTAAAATTCTTAGTTTTTTCAATGAAAGCCACGATGGTAGATTTTGGTGCTCAAATCCCCAACACTGAAAGTAGAGCAGTTCTCTAGATAGTTCCCTACGTTCCTCGTTAATAAAATCGCGTTCACCAACATAAATCTTCAATCCAAGTGAGGCGGGCGGGAGGCTACGCTCTCCTTGATTTGTGTTTATTATGACATCTCTTTGCCGGGGGTAACAACTGTCACCAATTGCATTTGCTATTCCTCGGATTCGTACTGCTTCCTGAATAATCAAAAACAAAAATAAGAAATATTTTAAAGCAATAGAACTGATTAGAAGGCAGGCTTAGGGAGGAGCTGGTTGGTTCCCATGCCATGATTAATAAAGCCATGAAAGAAAACAGCAACTTCACCTGTTGAGGCTGAATCTCGATGATCTGCCCTTTAGACCAAAGACGATGGGGGGAGTGTTGATTTGCAATCTCCCTTCCCAAATCTCTCAAATGATCATGCATTCGTATGAGATTTTCTTCGTCTAGTTCAACGAGACATTTATTCAGAAGCCTTTGCCAACCGTGCAGCCCATTCCACTCTGATCCGTCCCATACTGCAATGGCCCTACTGCTTGTCCATCCAATGAAGAAACACGCTACATCCAAAAACATCTCTTTCTCTTCTTTATCTAGAGCATCGTAGCTTATTTTGAGCCTCAATTTGATGTCATCTGGAACTATTCTGGACAATTTGTCTAATTGAGACTGCCAATAATTCACGCTATACTCCCCACAGAGCAGACCCCCTATGACCTTGAGTGACAAAGGCAGACCATGGCAAGCATTTATGAAACTTTTAACAAGGCCTTCGAATCCCAAAAATGGAGATGGCTGTCTAAATGCATGCAAACAGAAAAGCTGCTGGGCATGAGCTGGATTGAGTGTTCTCATTTTATATATAGTGGAGATACCTCCGGCTCTAAGCACACTCAACTCTCGTGTGGTGACAATAATGAAACTTCCGTGGCCAAGGTTCTCCCTTGCTGGCAATAGAGCATCTAGTTGGTCTGTATGATCTACATCATCTAGAACGATCAGCACAGAAACAGATCGCAAACGGCTTTTCAGAATCTCTCTGCCTCTGTCTACATTTTTAAAATCTGTGCTTTCAAGGTCCAGGTCCTTCAGAAGCTCTTTTTGTTTCTTATGCAATCGATTGCTCTTTGCAGCTTCACGAACATCGGAAACAAAACTTGACTTACCAATGATGGAGCATTTCTTGTTATAGAGTTGCTTTGCAAGGGTGGTTTTGCCCGCACCACCCATTCCGTAGATTCCCACAATTTGTACTGGCCCAGCAGCAGCAGATTGAAGTGCAATATTGTCATGAAAGTCTTGTTCAGCTTCATCCAAACCCACGGGATGCTTGGCAACATCTAACCAATCCTTCTTCAATTCTTTTAACACACGATTCACCACATTCGTCACTGCCTTCTCCTCATCACTGAGCAATGAACATGTGGAACACCATTAAAAATTAATGAAACAAACTGAGAATAAAACGAACCGAAATGCATGTAGTGAAGATTTGAAAAAATAGTGTATGAGGCGAGCTTTTTAATTTGACCACCGCCAATCCTTGGCAAACAGATTTTTTGTAACTTCTTATTGGAAAAAACTGTTGCCATCCATATAAGTCCAGGTTTCCAGTATTCTCGGGGAAACGTAAACAGAAATATTCTCTCTCAAATTTAAATAAATATGCATACTTGACATTTTCCAGTTGTAGATCTAACATACAGTTAAAAATATATATATACAATTCAATATATATGCATTAAAAATAAAAAAGCTTTTGAAATTTATTTTTCCCGTTTTACTGTATATGATTTTTAAAAAAAAAAAATTAAATTATATTTCTTTCTATTTTTTATAGTTGTATTTATATGATATTCATATTTTTAAAAAACTATCATTCATTATTTTTTTTATTTTTTTATTTAAAAAATTAAAAAAGATTATATAAATTTTTATATCAATATTATAAAATATCTGCAAAATAATTAAGTAAAAATTAACATAAATATATAAATTTTATCATCACAATTTTACATCATAAAACTAAAAGACATTATTCCACTTGACCATAAATATATCCAACATTTATTTTTTAACAAAGTAAACTATAATAATTTTGCTTTTTAAAATTATTATAGTTTGCCATGTTAAAAAAATATTAGGTAAATGTTAGATATTTTACATATTTTATGGTCTAGTGTAGCAATTTCATTTAATTTCTATTTAAGAAATTAAACTTATTATTTGAAAAAAAATGAATTTTACTTTCAGTTTATTTTTGCATAGTTCATGTATATCTTATGTATGATTCATGTAATGTAATTTTTTTTTGATACATTCATATATATTGGAATATATTTATGTGCGACAAGTTTCTTATTCTATTGATTAACAATGAATTTTATACAATAGAAAAGAATTTTATAAATTATCTATAAGATTTTCTCAAATGAAATATTACATAATCTATTTTGCCATCTAATTAAATTTAAATGAAAATAAATTGTTTCTTTTGAAGAGATTTATACAAATAAGATTACATAACATTGAAGTTAATTGCCTAAAAATGGTGCAAATTGTAAATTGCTTAAATCATATATTCATTCTCGAGAATTCCAAGTACATGTACAACAAGTGCCACTTAGTGGCTAGTTAAAAATAATTTGAATTAATACTTTTGTAAAATAAAACTTAGTAATGTTATTAGGTGAAGAGATATTATAGTTGATTTTAAGTTTTATTTTAATATTTTTAGAAGCAGGATGATAATTGATTTTGTCAAAACTAAAATTGTGTTTTGAACTTTCTTCAATTCTAATTTAGCCAATCATATCATCAAAAATAATTTTTATAATTTATAAATTTAAATATATTATAATTATACTATAGAAAATATAAAATTATTTTAAAAAATCAAAAATAATTTTTTTTTAATTGGTACATAGAATTCAATTTAATCACTACATAGCAATTCCAAAAAATGATGCAATAGTCCTTGTTTACCTATGGACAAGTACTAACAAGGACACTAGATTAATGTGAGGGGAAGTCAATTAAGCAAGACCTATTTATTTTTGTGAGTATCACTTAAATGTAATGAGTGCTTAGTGTTTCATTCATTCTCATGAAAAATGAGTTCTTGTTAAAAACATGTTATTAGATCCTAGAGTTTATCAATTGGCTGGAGAGGCAGAATAGCCTGAGGAGTTGCATAACAGGAAAATCTGGTATGAGTCTTGATCCATCTGTTCCAAAGAATAGATGGCAGATTGCTGTTGGGTGCAGATCATTGCAAACCATTGAAGAGAAGTGACAGTTTATCAATTGCATGGTAGGAGTGCAGATTGCAGCACAAACTAAAGGATCTGCGGTTGTTTTGAAGCAGCAAGCCACGCTGCCACAGTCATAGAGGCAGATCAAAGTTCAACAAAAAGAAAACACAAACCTGCTTGGAGTTTGTGTTCACTGGGAGTTTGATTGCTGGTAAAGCCAACAAAGACAGATCAGTAAAAGGAGAGTTTAAAAAGTGTGAACAAAGAGAAAGAGATAGCTACTGTGGGAGGGTACGCTGAAGATTGTTTGCTATAGCCAATGGAGATTTAACAGATCACGTGAAGATTGTGAAAGCCCTAAAACTGCTTTGAGATTACTTGCTGCAAGTTTTGTTTGAACAAGGAGGTCGCCAAAGTCTCTCATCCAAGGATAATAGAGGTGAAAGAAAATCAAAGCGAAGTATTTAGTTGCTGCCCTCAGTGAAGTTCATGGTCAAAGTAGGAGATTGCTATTAATATGTGAAAATGGAGGAGGATGCCAGTCAAAATTGTGGAAGTTGCTGAAAACTTTAGAAGCCATTAATAGCTCAGCCATTAATAGCTCAGCCAAATCGAAACCAAAAGATACAATTGTTGTTATGGAACTAATGTAGCTGTTAGAAGAAACCACCAAATCTAGAGTAGACTGCACCAAGAAGGGTGATTTGTGCTTTTAATTTATTCTAAAATGTTAAAATTTAATGTAGCTAATTTGTGATCAGTCTAGCCAATAAGGAAATCAGCAGTATTGTTAAGCTACAATCAATTCATAGAAGCAGATTGCAGAAGAGAGAAGGCGTGCTTAACTGACGCTCACTGTCAAGAAAGGAAGGAGACCGAAGAGAAAAAGGTAATTGATGCCACCCAGAGAAAGAGCCCAAACATTGCTGTTCAAGGAGTGAAAACCCCCAGTAAAATGTTCTGAGAAGGGTGAGACATATTGATATCATGAAAGAAAGCATGGATCGGAGGAGAAATTCTGTTAAGAGCTCCTTCAATTTATAGTCAAATACATCATAAATTATAGGCATTATGTTAGCTGCAGCATTTATGACAAACAACTGAAGATAAGGTTTCCGTGAGTCTGCAGAAGATAAGCCTGAGTTGCTGAAGGTGGGCCTTTGTTTGATATCGAGTGCGTCACTTGTTTTAAGTGGAGGAGGATATAGGGGAGAGCCTCTCTTGAATTTGAAAAATGTCAAGCTAGGTATGCTGATGTTAATGACATTGCCCACAAGCATAAAGGAGAGTAGTCCTACCACTTGAGCTAGAGAGAAGCTAGGTGTTCTACATGGATCCTAGGAAGGAGTGTAATCCTGCCTCACATTAAAGTGGTGAATTTTTTTGGTAGATGTTGGAACATAGTCCTAAACTAGTGAAACACAGTAGTTAGCTCTTTAGTCTGGGAGGACTTCTAGCTGATTGTTCATATCAATTGTTGTACTCATCAAGATAGGTGAGTAATGCCAGTTTGCGAGTTGAGCAGAGATTGGAATTTCATGGAGAATTGGGTGTCTATATTGAACGCTCAAGTAAAGTTGGCTATATATGTGGAGAATGTAAAACTAATCTAAGATCTCCAGTCCATGGGGAATGGACAAAAGTGGCTTTGAGTATAGGGTCTCAATGTTAGAGCATCTAGGTGAGCTCATTTGTACTCCACGAGTACATGTTGAGGGACATGACAATATAGGTGATAAAGTGGTGTAAAGTGCTAGGACCATTATAGGAGCAGTAAAGAGGTACGTAGCTCAAGGGGAATTGTCAGGTTGAATATGGAGTGTAGTACTTGTGATGTATGGATGGGCCATGAATAATTAGATCAAGGAACTTAGTGAGGCAAGCATAGATGAGGAGCAAAGTCCATGGGAGCTAAAGGGTTGAACTAGTATTGTATTGTATTGGTAATGGTAATGAAGGCATGGAATGCAAAGGGTCGGGCATCTACCGACAAGACTATGTGGGATAAAGCACGGAATCAATCTAGCCATACATGAAACGAGCAAAGGAACTAGCTTGAATAGTCTAGTAATTCCAAGGAATGTGTGGGTCAGAAATGGGATGTGAGTATAGAAACAGTGTTGAGCCAACTCACGAAATGTGGCAAACTAGTGTTAAGGATGCAAAGAGAAGGTGGACTCGAGGATTCCCCACGAGTCATGGAGTGAAGAGTAACTCAGGGAAGGGTTATGCAACACGTGTGCAAAGGAATAATGAAACAAGGGTGAATATGATAGAATCTATTTATGCTAGACCTAGAAGCTTGTAAAGGAATCTAAGGGTTGTCATATGAAGATCTAAGTGGAACACTCAAGGAGTTATTCTAAATGGATTAGAGGAATTAGAGTTTAATAGAGAGCTTGTGAAAGGGGACTTAAACATGTAGACATGGTTGGACCATGAAGGCCATGGAGATAGTGTAGTGGTATTCTAAGAAAGTGGACATGAGCCTATGTGGGACTTGGTGGATCCTTACAATGAGGCCATTGGTTCAAGGTGTAGTAATCAAGGGACATGGCAAGAGATTGTGGAGACAAGTTGCATGGTAGGAACATATACTAGGAGATCATGGCAATGACATGAAAGGAAGGTGTGGCTTGTGGAGTAGAAGCATGGAATGGTATGGCTTGTTCATAAAGGTCAATGGAAGTTAGGGGAGAAGGAATATATCACATGTATGGATGAGATATGCATAAGTGTCAAGGACATCGGTAAGAAAAGTGACAAAGTGATAGTTTGATCTTGAAGTCCAAGGGGCAAGATAAATAATGTTGTCATGGGGTCAAAACTAGAGATTAAAAAGTCAAGGACTTGGATAGTGGAAGCATGGTAGAAAGGGTAGCATTAACAAGCTTTTGAAGGTTAGATGATGAGTTGAATAGGTAATTTGATGAAGTAAAGAAAAAGACATTAAAGTATATTGGAGGCAATTTGGATTTGGGATGTTCCATATTGGACTAGGCTCAAGGAGTGCTTGATAGAGAGTAACATACAATTAGAGCTGCATAATGGAAGGAAGTTGGTAAGCCAAAAGCGAAGGATTCCTGTAGGGAAGTGCATTAGCAAATCCAGCGAGAGTTTGGATGTAAGGCTAGGATAGTCAAAATGTCAAAGGATCGATTCATACATCAGACACAAGAAGTGAATCGAAAAGAGAAGTTGGCACTTGGGTTGAGTTGTCACACATTGGCCCAAACTTTAGGAGCCCTTGTTGACGAGGTGTTATACAACTAGAGCTACGCAATTGACTAAGGTTGAGGAGACAAAGGTGGAAGGTGGGAACTTGGAAAGTCAAAGAGAAAGTTGGGTTGAGAGGAATGGGACTTGTTGGCTAGACCAAAGAGGAGCCTACACAAGAAGGTTGGAGTTAGGTAGGTTTTCTAGTGGATGCTATGACAAAGTCGAAGGGGCATGAAGATCACAAGATTGGAGTTGGAGTGTTAGAGGCAAAAAGATTTAAGGATTTGAAGATTCATATATGTATGGTTTTGTAGTGTGTGTGAGTCTAGTTGATAGGAGCATACTTGAAAGAGAAGGTATAATGTAGGATTTGCAAAAGACCTTGGCTATAATAGAAGATGTGAATTTGCGAAAGACCTTAGCTATAATAGAAGATGTGAATAGAGATCTCCAATATCAAGTGATTGTCAAATAAAAGAATGAAAAAATGTGCTTAAAACTAGAGATAAGTTTGACCCTACCACATAAATAACTACAATGACTTTCTAATTCAAGTTAAGATATCATTTTTATCTAACACGAAGAGGAACAAACTTAAGGCTGATACATATAATAGGCAAATGAAAAGATCCCCCAACAGAAAAGACGATGTAAGAAAGATTTGATAAGCTAAATAATGGAGACACTGTTTTTAACTTACCCCTGATTATAAATGGTCTCGCCAGTGTGCAAAGTAGCATGATGGAGTGCCAACTTCCAGCTTTGAAGCTGTTCTGAAGTGTATCTACTTACACGGACCAACATGCAAGCGCCATACAACAAACTTAATTCTGATATGTTACAAATAAAAAGGAGAAAATAGCAATAATTTGAGAATATTTGATAAAATATATTTTTAATTTTAATTAACTAATATTTAGGGTCAAAGGAGTATCCATAGAGGAATAGAATTTGAGGTGTACCTGCCCTTCATTTCATGCTTGGAGAAGGCATCTGCATAAATTCCTTTTCCTTGAATCGCCCATCTTAGAGTAGACGGCTGAACATGATAGAAAATGGGGATAAATTTGCTGCCCGTTTGCAGCATACATGCCAGCTCAGCCAGACACCAAGGAGAGTCTGCATAATTCTGAGAAAAAATAGCTATGTGAAAAGAAGCACTGCGTATTGCTTCTTCTAAAGTTGTAGGGAAAAAATCCCCTAATTTGAGCTCATTTTTGTCCAAAAATACTCGAAGTCCAGTAGCAGTTAACTTCTTGTATATACTGCTGGCAATCGTGTATTTGACATCTTCTCCACGATGATTAATAAAGACATCGTAGGGCAAGTGTATGGAGGATTCAGCAGGAGCAGGTGGGGCGATTATTAGGCCATCAAAAGCACTTATTCTGTGATGCACTTGTTGTACAGAAGCAGCAGGCGCAGGTAGGACAATTCTCAACCCATCAAACGCATTTCCTAGACCACACTTGAGTTGTCCAGCGGTGTTAGAAGGGGCTGCCATTATGATTGCATACAAAGAAGAATGCTGATAAGAGCCCCTTGAGACTTTAAATTCTTGACAAGCTCAGGTTATGAATTGCTAAAGAAAATAACAGAAACCAGGGAAATAGATAAATCTGGGTTAATACAGAAATGCTTGAAACACAAAAGGCTAATCTAATGGCAGTGGTATGATACAGCGAAGACGGATTTGATTTAGATATTAATAAAGAAGAAAGGGCAGGTGAGAAGCAGGGGAGAAGCATCTTTCATTTCTCTTTCACCGACTTGCGGAGAAGGTCAGGAAAGTAGGGAGAATCAGGAAAAGTAATATAAAAACAATAGAGGAAAGTGGCGGGTAAAATGAGTAGAGAGAATGCGTGGACAAGCCTGGTTCAAAAGTCAGTCTTGTGCCGTCACAGGAAGTACCCAATCCGAAAGGAATCTTATATTATAAGAAATAGAATTACATACGAAAGAGGGAGTTATACAGAAATAAATCTAATGTTTGGTGGTATGCTGCAGTGAAGAGGGAGATATGTAGAAGAAAAGAAGAAAGTAGCAAGGAAAAGGCGCGGCAACAATGAAACATTTGTTGGGGAAACGGGCAGGAAAGCAGCGGAGAAGCAACCATGGTCTATGCTGCATCCAAAATGTTTCATTTATTAACTAGCACTCGCACGCTTTTGTCTGTGCAACCATCTAGATAGGTGTGATATGTTTTGGGTATTGGCTGAATGGTAAACTAAAACGTAAAATGTATAAAGGAAGTTTGAAAAAGTGTAAAAAAAACTAAGTGTCCCCCTTGGTAAGATTTGCGTTTTAGTTTAAACTTGGACGTTGCCATATGTTTTGTAGTTTCCATAAAATTGTTCATAAATGGTAATTGTAACCAAAAAAAAAAAAAGATTTCGTTGAGTTTGAAGGCAAAACAGAAGTTTAAGGCAATTTCTAATTTGACATGGAGCATTTCCAATCAAATTTAAGTATTATGTTATATATTTTTATAATGTAAGAGATTGGTACAACCTATTAATATTTTCTATGAAGAGAAAAACAAAAGTCATAAGAATAATTTTAAATTGATGTCGTGCTAAGTGCAAATTCATTATTTTGTGTAACCAAAAATAAAGATGATCTATTAATGATATTGTTTTATGTAAACTATTAGGAAAAAAATACCAAGACGTATAGTGTCACCAAATGCAAATTTGAGTTTGCTTCAATCAAAACAAAAGTTATATCGTCATTAATATGAATGTACATCTACATTTAGAATTAGTGGTGCAAAGAAGACATCAAACATCTTTAGGCATTGGAGATGAGTACAAAGGATTTCAACAAGCAGTAACAATCCCTGTCGTAAAGGGAACACAAAATAATATTATTTGATTTTAAAGAGAGGCAACAATCTGCCATACATAATGTATGTATTTATGACAAAGTTACCAAAGAAGTGGTACAAGCTTAAAGATGCATAAGGTTGCAAATGTAATTATAAATTTTGTGATCTTGGTCTTCATAGAATAGTGAAAATTCACTAAATGTTGTAGTTTTGAGTGTTTCAAATTCAGAGAGGTAGCACAAAGATCAGGCAAAAAAATATGAACTGAACAATGGAAATAGTTTTGTGTGATCTACAAAATAACATTACAATAATATTAAATTTGGTGAAGCTTTTTGGCATGCAATGTCACATTTAGTTTTGACTATATTTGTCATGCATATTACAATTTTTCATATTATTGTTTGCAAAAATAGACACAAAAATGAAAGAAACTGAAATGAAAGAAGATTGTGAAAGTATAGACTTACTGAATGACATAATCGCCAGATTTATTAGTATATCTGCACATTCCTTATACAAGTAAAGCTCTGGGATTTTTTTGTTATTTTTTTTAATCTTGAGAATGGCAGTTGTTAGAATTAGGATATATTGTGTACCTGTAGTATGATTTGGGAAGTAGTCACAAAAAGTGAAAGTGAAATCTGATTATAGCATTTTTTTAAATGTTGGAGTAAAGTATTGTTTGAAAGAATGGAGCAAAGTTTCTATGGTTACCTTTGTGTGTAAAGTTTGGCATGGTGAGGGCATTGTGCTTGGTTGAAGGGGTGATAGTAGATGTAGGCATGCTTATTGTTTCTTCCTGGAAGCTGTGTAAGTGTTATTTTCCATTTTGCAATATCTATCAAAAGAGAAAGGTGAGTCTATCTGAAGGTTGTTAATAGATTTTACAAATGATATTGTTGTAAATATCAATCCCTACCTCACTTTTTTGCCAATGTCTATTGTAACCTTTTTTAGTGTGAGTCCCTAGAATTTGTGTATTGTTATAGCCCAAGCCATAGCCAATGGTAGTTGTGTACGGTTGCCTCGGGTAATTGAAGTAATGAGAACATTTTTTTGATTTTGTGTATCCCATATTGGTCCAATATAATTGTCAAAATTAACAACATATTTTGGTAGATTTGGAGGAGTTAAATTTGTATCATAGACGATGGATGTAATTTTTCCTGGTGATCCATTTACGAGTTCAATTTGTATCCATAGGTTTGTTGTTAATGTTGAGCACGTCATTTTTACACGAGACAATGGCTAGGAATTTGGATGAATAAATTCCCCTCTTGGAAGAATGATAAAATCAGTCTCGAGGTTCCTTTTAGGCTAGGTCTTAACCACCTAGATAGCTCAACTGAAGATAAATGTGAAAGTTTTCATGAGGAAGCTTTTGCTGGTTTGATCTTGGAGAGGTTACAAAAAATAATCTTAGAACAAATGATATTTCTCTTCTCTTTTTTTGTATTTTTTGAATCTTCTAAGTGAAGCGATGTAAACTTGATTTAAACTACTATGACTGATTTGTAAAGAAAGTGAAGAGCAAGGTAACAAGAATTGAATGAAAGTTGTTGAAAGTAAAACTAACGAACATAAACCACCGTTGCACCACTTTGCGAATTAAATTACCAAGAAGATGGAGAAAACCCACAAAACATAGGTTTGAACAAATCACAACCCCAATTTTGCAGATGCAATCATCAATGAAAATAATACGGATGTAAGATTTGTCAAAACTCATCAAATCATGAAGCCACCACGAATGTGCGCACACATGAGACAAATTTATCTCGAAGCACTAAAGAACAATCTTCTTAATAATTTGTCATAGCAAAGTAATGCAGCAATGATAAACACCAAACTAATGAATTCACAGATCAAAATTACCATACAATCAATTATCTATTTGAAATAAATGAATGAGCAAACACACATTCATAAACCTTGCAAAGATAGCAACAAAGCACACTATGATTGAAGCACCAATTGTATATATTGTATTGCAATTATAATTGACCATAATTACATTATTTATTTACAATTTATAGGGCTTCACCCTTTAGGGAAAGAAATTTTGCAACTAAGGTTTCAGCTGCGCATGCAACTTTGAAAAAATAAATAAAATAAAGCTTTACTGAAATAAACTACTCTTAAAACAACCCTAAACTATCTAGCATAGATTTAATCCATGTGCATTGCAATTTTGAAACCTAAGATGCATTAAAATACTCAAAATCTGCTCTGGCGTTTTGCCATTTTCCTACATATTCTTCCTTCAAAACTTGGAGTTCTTCCCGCAAATCCTCATCATGGCTTCCCTTCAAGGTTCTAACTAAAATATATCTCCAAAGCATAGAAAAATGACCCAAAATATGTGGTTAGTCTGACTGAAAATTCATCATAGAAGACTGGAAGTTCTTGGCGGCGACGACCCAAAAATTTCAGACCCCGACCTCTACTTTGAAAAAATGAACTTGAAGAAATGACTAAGTACATAACAACATGTCGATCAAAACTTCAAACTTTCAGAGGCCGAAAGGCCGAAAATCTTGGAGTCAAAATTTGACTAAGTGTCAAGAAATCTCCTTCATGACAAAATTGGCTAAGTCCAAAACTGAACACTTAGCTGCTTGGGAGGATCTCTAGATGTGCCTTCCAGAGCCTTTCCACTATTTCCTAGACCTCTTCAAAATCCTCCATTTGGATACCCCCAAGGCATTCTTGTTGCTTCTCTTAGAAGGTGGCTAACTCAGTTGCAAAAGCTTGTATTCCTTCCTCCCGAGCTAGCCTCTTTTACATTTCCTCCTTTTGGTAAAACATTTGCTAGAGGTCATCTTTCATATTACTCCATTGAAAATTTCCATGAATTGATGTATGATGTCCTTTATTGGGTGCATTGTTTAGCCCTCATCGTCATCATAAAGATCCATATCTAGTCCTTCAAAGAACTTATGCAATTCCTCCACCCAGAGCATCCCTTTATCTCTCTTTTTATTAATCCTGCTCAACCATTTCTGATAAATATTCAGGGCCTCAGTGATATCCTTGATCCATTCCTCAAAATTATCAAGTTCTGAGCCTTCATAAATCTTCACCAGAATCTAGAAGCATTATTTCCTTATTACTTTAAGGTCATCAAGAATCTTTTGCCATTTCACAATTTGTTCCTATAATCCTTCCTCATCACACATCATATCCATTTATTTGGTGATCTCTCGAAGAATACCTCTAAAAGGTCTCAAAATTGTCCTTATGGAATCCCTTACGAACTCCTCAAAGTTGGCCTTCCAATTAGAACATGCATGAATAAAAGAATGTGGGATATCCGTCGACATCTCAGGAGCAACCCTTTTCTCCAAAATAGCCTATAATGAGGCCATTGGGTTGCTAAGGTCAATGGGACCTATGGTCTTAAGAATAAACCTCTTCATTGCCTCATTCTATTCCATCAAAACTTTAATTTTCTCTTCATCCTTGTCAATAAAACCTAGGGCATGCTTTAATCCCAAGGTGGCCAATGTTTTACTCCCTTCCCTTGTGGGCACACCTAGGTCTACTTATTCAAAGACATAGTCTTCAGGAGTGATTTCTACCATATTGGTGTCAATTGTTGGCACTGCCACCTATGCCTTCCACATGCCCCTTTGATCTTGTGTAACATATGACAAATTCCTAGCCCGGGTACTAGATTCTCCTTGATGGAACACTCAGCCCAGCATCGCCATATCAATATACTCTTCATTTGTATATACCCTCACCCTCAGTTGTATTTCTTTGGTGAGCCAAGTGGGCTTGGAGAAGACATTTATGGGCTCATATGGTGCTATTAAGCTTGAGGTGACCATTTCCTATTCTTCTCTTTCTTCTTCCTTTTCTTCATCTCTTATCTCTTCTTATTCTTCTCTTACCTGTTCTTCCTTTTCAGTCTCCTTTTCTTTCTCTTTCTCCTCTTGTTGAGTCACCTCAGAAGAAGGTATGGGATGAGAAGGAGGAGTAGGCATTGGTGATGGAGTAGACATTGGTGGTGTTGGTTGAGAGGGAATGGGATGATGGACTGGGCATGGCATGGGAGCAACAGGAGGAGTCAGAGCTATTGGGGGAGTTGGTGAAGGCACATGCCTATGAATTGGTGGAGGAGTAGGAGTAGGGAGTTGAATAGGAAAAGTTTGTAGTGGAGGTTGATATTATGATGGAGGTGGAACCAGAACTTGTGGAGGTGGAGTAGTTGGAACTTGTAGTGGAATTGGGGCAATTGGAAGCGGAGGAACTGGAACTGTAATTGGAACTTGTGGGGGAAGTGAAGCTTCATAAGAAAGTGGTGCCTCAATATCCTCTTCTGAAGTAACTCCAACTGAAGACTCTTGGCTTGAATCCTATTATGATTCAACAAACTCTCCCTAATCTACTTCCTGTTAGGAATAAGGTGTCTCAACCTTGGATAATTCCTATTCTTATTATTTGTTTTGTAAAATGTATTTCTTGCAAATAATGTTGATGTGTCAACATCTTGAATTGTGTGTAAGGAGATCATGGCTAAAACGGTTATGACGGATTCCTATGACACGTAAGAGCTATGTCAGGAAGATTCAATGACAGGTGAAGACATGTGGCAACTAATAAATTTGAGTACTATACACTCTTCCCCAATCGTGGGGTTCGGGGTTCCTATTTTCTTAGAGAATGGTAAAACCCTAATACGGTTATCTTTGGGAGTAGCCCTAAAAAGTGAAGCGCATGATATAAGCTTTTTTAGGGTTGCGAAGAGATATGATGTGAGTGTATTGTTGGAATGTTTTATGCTGCCGTGATTTGTCTTGAAGGGTTTAGAAATCTTCTGAAAGAACTTGCATTGCAAGTGTATTGTAAGCTATAATAGTTTTGATCAATACATTGTGCAGGTTTTGGAGTGCTGGGGTTTTTACCGAAAGGTTTCCCTAGGGTATATCATTGTGTCATTCTCTATTTTTCTATATGTATGGTATGTGGTTGCAATATCTTTGTTAAAGTAGTTAACGAATCTGAAATTGTAAGGATTTAAAAGAATTTGCACAATACTCTCCTATAGAGATTAGCGTAGGAAGCTGTTTCCGCATCTGAGTTTCCTTACACTTCCATAACCTCTTCTATTGGCCCCTGGGGTACCTGTTGATCTGATTCATTTGTAGCCTTCTCGAGAGTTATGGCAGTGAATTATGTTAGAGGAGGAGCAAACGTGAATGGTACTTGTTATTCAGAAGAGAGTTATGTTGTATGCATTTGTTGCTCCTATATCTACTCTTTAAAACCATGGAGACCCTCAAAATCAAATATATCAAACTCATCATCCCCCAAGGCATCCCATGGATTGACCTCTTCTTCTTGGGTCTCCTCATCGAGATCAATTCACACTTCTTCTTCTTGTAATTTTCTCTTCTTTAAGAAGGCTCTTGATCAAGTCCTTCGGTTCAAAGAAACATCATCTTTTTCATCTTTGTCATCTTCTTCTATCACTATTTCTAGATGTGGGGATGTAGATGATCTCTTCCTTTTGTAAACTTTTCCCTTCTCTAAGCCATTAGGCTTGAGTCTTATGACTTTCACCCTAGGTGACCTTTTGGGTAAATTTGCTTGCTCTTGTCCACTAGAAGACAAAGCATCAGGTGGATCTATTCTTCCTGTCATACAGATCTTTGGTAGCTTAGACCTAGGGATGGACCCATACGTGGTTGGACGCTCATGCCTATATATCATTTATGGCCTCTGCAGGGAAGCTCCCTTGAATTGAGGCATAATAACCTTCTCTCCCCTTTTCTTCTTCTCCTTAAAAGGTTGGGTTGGTTTCTACTTCATCGATGCAGGATACATTTTGAAGGGACGAGCGATCCATGTCTTTGTTGTCTTGATGACATGGAGGGTCCTGAAATTGATATCATCATTCTCCTCTTTGTCCACTTTAGCATTGAGAATTACCCTTGTATAGATTTTATCTTGGTTGTACAAAGGGTCCAAGACATCTTCATTGTTTGCATCCCACACCTTCGGTGGGATGCATAGGAGTAAGGCATCTTGTGCCAATTCTAGACTCATCTGGTAGTAGTTACGGTTCCTGACCTCATAGTCATTAGTGCAATTTATCCAATGATCCTCAAAATGAGGCTCATGCACATAATGTCTCCCCATCATGCAGTTGTAGGTGGTGATAGGGTAAAATATGGTCCTTATTAGATTAAAGTGTTGCAAGGGGCACTCATATCAATTGAAAGACAAAGATTTGTAGACCTTCATGTCCTGCAGGGAATGGGGACCGATTAAAATAGGGAAGTCCCAACAATGCTTCTTCTTGTGCATTATATGCTTGTAAGCATCAAAGAGCTACCAGGCCATTTCTAATACAATGACCCTATCTGAAGGGTACCTCAATAATTTCTTAGGAGTTGGAGTACTCTCAACCACCCTGATGTATGTAAAGGTTTTGAACTAGATGTAATAAGCCCCAGGGATTTCACCTTCAATGCAACTTCTTCTGAAAACCTTTTGGCGTAATCACCTTCTATAGATTAGATGATTATGAAAATAAAGCCATCATTGATAATTCTAAATTCTGAGTTGTCCTCCCGAAGGTGCTCCTTCCTCACTAGTTGGGGGTATACTGTAAAGGGCCAGACATTGGGCTAATCCATAACACCAACCTTGACGAGCCCTAGATATATTTCCCTAGCAGCAAGTAGGTACATGACATACGAAGTCATGTAAAAGTGAGGATCATTCTTCACGGAGGTGAGTTTTCTATCTAGATTGTCGTTGAGGATTGTAGCCCAATCAAACCTCATTTTCCTCCCCTTTATCTTCTCAATCAACAAGATCATCCAAGGCTCAAGTTGAATAGACTTCTGAAGTCCATACACCCTACTGATCATTTTCATGGTGGCCTGGATGTCCTCTTTTAAATATCCTCTCCTCATGTCTATTTTGTCGAGCTTGTTCTTGGGGAGGGGTTGTATCAAGTAATCATTATTGATGATTTTATGTAACAACTAAATGTCAGAGTTGAAGAAACACATGCCCTTATCCATAGAGAATGCGTAGAACCTATCTATCCCCTTGGGCAGGTGGAAGACATCTTCAATGTTGTCAGGCCTCAGGTCTAGGACCACTTCCCCCATTGTGTTCTTAACCAGCCTCTCATCTGGTATGTAATGTTATACCAGGGTGACAATTAGATCTGAAGAGAGGATAAACACAAGATGTGTCACTACATTCACTAGACTGGAGTACAACAATGAAGTGCAATCCTCTAATCTACTCATTGGTTGGGCGCATTTCACAAGGTACTCGTTCTAGCTGACATTGCCTATGTTTGTATCTGTGATCTCACTATGGAGATTCCCCACCTTTGAAGGTGCATGTTACCCTTTGAACTAGTACTCCATAGATGGTGAATTAATCTTCTTAGATATTTTGCAAAAAAAGGCATGAATCAGTAATGATCATACAAAGAAATCATTTCATAATAAATGAGAGAAAACCCTGGAGAAAACAAAACCCATAAGTCCAAGGCATCAAAAAGCTCAAAAGACAGCTTGCGAAGACTTGCAAGTTCAAAATTTGACATCATAATCATAGTCAAAAGGCCGAAGCGGTGAAAACTGAAGGTGTCTCAATGCTACTCCTTTAGGATTTTGGACTTTTGGTGTTTCATAGATGTGAAATGTCATACAATTTTGAAACTCTGAAATAGAGAAACATGGGCATATTGGTCTCATTGTTGGTTTAGAGTTTTGGGCCTTCAGAGAGTGAATTAGTGTGTACTTATTAGTATTTGAAACACTAAAAAGTGAAAATTCAAAGAAGGGGACTTGGTTCATTTGCCAAGAGTTTGGTTGTTGGTTCCAAGTTTTAGATATTCAAAGAGTGAAGATGAGTCTCAAGTATCAGCATCTGAAATGCTAAAAATGCAAAGCTGGGAGATTAGAGTTGCCATTACTCTGTTGATGGTCTATAGGACCTCAGAGTTTGAAATTCCAAAAAATGCTAAGGCTAACATAGAGTCAAGGGATAAAAACCCTCACGCAATCTTTAAACTGACTCTAAGGAGAGCTCGACCATGAGCCCACCTCAAAGGACCTAGAGGGACAACCCTGAGGTCCATACGCGACTAACAAAATTGATAAATAAAAAAGAAACCCTAACTAGACCAATGAAAAACCTAGAAGATATTAAAAAATAAGAAAACCCTAAGTGCAACCTAAAAAGAAAGAAGGAGAAGAAGCCCTACCTCAAAGATGAGTAAAGAAGACACGAAGGAGGCAAACAAACAAAGATCTGAACACCGGAGAAAATTGGAAGGCTGAAAACTCAAAATCACTTTGAAAACTGAAGGCTATCAAATGCACAAGTGACCAAAAAGGTCATCTACACCTTAAATAGGTCATCTGGGAGGGTGACATCACTCACCTTCCTCGCCTTCGTACCTTCAGACTATCAAAGTTTTAGAGGTTGGGAAAAATATGGGACCTTCGAATCACCAAAAGTGCGAAGGTCTGAACTCCTTTTGGTGGAGTCGTACTTTCAAAGATTCAAATATCAAACAAGGTCGAAAGGCTGAAAATAAACAAAACTCTGCTTCTAAGGTGATGTTGCACTTTCAAACGTTCGGAGCTAGGATAACACCTAAAGTGCAAAAATGCAAAAAGTCAATTTTCTCTTGAAAGAAAGCCTCTAGTAGGTTGGGGATAGACAACATGTAGACAAAAGAGGGACAAGAAAGGAGCCCAAAGGGCACAAATAAGGAAAAAAAAGGGGGGGGCTTGACCAAGGAGTCCTTGGAAAAGTAGCCAAAAGGGGAGCGTGGTTGTGGGACGACAACAAATAGCTCTGACAAAAGGAAAGAAATGACCAAGGAATTTCTTAATCACCAAACCCTTAAAAGATCCTATCTTGCAATAAAATTGACATAAAATTCATTTGTGGTAGTAATCTCCCTATGAACATGTCAAGATCTAAAAATCTTTGCTTTCATGTCCAGTGTGCGCACGCGCGTTGTCGATTTCCTTGATTCTTCATAAGAGGTTCCTTGAATTCACAATCAACCGAAATTAAACCTTCACCTTCAGAAACAAATTGGCCAAAATCATTTTAACCTTTCTCTACTACCAGTCAAGTGTTGATAGCCCCGGTAGAGATTGCTAAAGTCACCCTTTCCCTTCTCCTGATGAGCTTTTGAAGTTTCAAACTTCTTGGAGGGATTTTTTACTTCAACATTTCTTCCACACATACATCTTCTTATTCACATTTTTTTCAACATGAACTTGGGATATGTTGAGAGTAGTGTTTGTGGTGGTGCTACTTGATTATTTAAACTCTTGATGGAATGTTCCTTTTCTTTCCTTTTGTACCTTGGGCAACTATTAGGTTGTGCTACCCAAGCATTGGAGTTCTAGCTCTGCAATTTGTTGATTATGTCTTTTGCGTTCCTCCTTTTTCTTTTTCTCTTTTCTTTTAGTCAGTATTTTTGGGATGAAAAAGGGTTTTGACCTCGACTTCCTTTGTGACCATGGGTTCCAATCAATTTCAGCTAACGTTCTATCCAAGAAACCACAAACTTGGAACCACTTAAAATGTGTATTTGTGTTGAGGATGATCAGCTCTGAAAATCATCTTGATTGCTAAAAGAAAATTGCTCCACTTCTAATTATTGTATATGGTTTCTTGAAAGACAAAACCTAATCAAAATCATGACAAAGAAATACTTCTACCTCTTTTTCGAGAACCACCTAGTGCGAAACATTTTCTAAAGAAGCATCCCCCAACAAACAAAAAACCTACTGACAAAAATAAAAATTGAAAAATAGAGACTCTAGACTAAGTCAAAATACAAGGATGGAAAAACTTCTTCAGGATCTAAAGTAATGTTTGAGATAGTGGCCATTGATGGGCAACATAACTAGTTCCCCTTCGAGAGAACTAATCTTGAAAGTGTTCTCTCCCAAAATTTATGTTATTTGGAATGGGCCCACCCATAGTCTTTGAAATTTGGTGTGGCTGCTCGGTTTCTCTTTCGCTTTATCCCACATTAGGAACAAACCATAAATTATAAAGGCTTTTATTATTTCTCTTTTCTCAAACCAACGCTTGATGGTAGCTTGATGTTTAGATACGTGTTCTAGGGTCATAGTTATGTTCTCTTCTAGGTCCAAAAGGTTCATGAGACAAACTTGCACCCTATCCCCACCTTCAACGTATTGCCCCATGAATCTCAGAATTGGTATCTTTAGGTTCATAGGAAAAATGAGTTGTAGGCCATAAACCAATTGGTAAGGGGAAGTTCCCAAAGCATTTTTTATCCTCACTTGATCAGTCCATAGGGCGTATTTCAACTATGTGTGTCAATCCTGAGGATTGTCATCTAGGAGATGTTTGATTAAAGTTGTTTGAGAATTTCATGATTACCTGATTCTCAAAGGCCCATTAGGTGAGGAACGTAGATGAAAAAGAGGGTGCATTGTCACATACCAGAAAGAAAGGTATAACAAACTGTGTAATGATATAATCCTCCAAGAATTTGGTTATTACTTCAATGGTGCAATTTCTCAAAATTTGGGCTTCCATCCACCGCGTGCAGTAGTTTGTCACTGTCAAGATGTACATGTATCCTGCTAAGGAAGGGGGGTTAATCATTTTTACAAAATCTAGTCCCCATTGGGTGAATTGATGTACCTCATAGATCAACTTTAATGACATAGTAAGATGTCTCTCACGAGTAGCACTGGTTTGGAAAACATGGAAATAATGCACATGTTCGTTTGTATCTTTGAACATGGTGGGCCAATAATAAGCAGATCTCAATATTTGATATATGGTGGCCTTGGCTGACCCATGGCCAATGCCATATTTATCCTGAAACTCAGTGAGGACTTGTTCAACTTCTATCCTATCTAAACACCTTAAGTAAATACCATCATAATTGTGTTTGTAAAGCTTTTCATTTTTGAGCATTAAAGAGTCACTTTTAATCTTTAAGGCTCTTCTTTAGGATCCATTTAGCCCTTTAGGAAATCAATTCTAAAGTAATTAATAAACTATATATTGGTACCAAACATCAGTTATAATCCCCTCATTGGTGTACACTTGGCATACTAAGCCTTGCTTTGTTTCAACTATCATTTTGGTGAGGCCTTGACCTCTTACTAGCTTCATGGGTTGAATTTCAATATCAAATTCTTGCAGTATGGCCATCCATTTTTCTCTTCTTTATCCTAATTCATTCTATATCAGTAGGGACTTGATGGCAGGATTAGAAACAGTGGCGACAACTTTTCTCCTAAGAATGTAGTGTCTGAAATTTTTAATGACTTTCACTAGCATGAAAGATTGCTTATCGAGGTTGGGATACTTAAGTTCAACATTTTTCAAAGGACAACTCATGAAGGCTATCGATCTCTCATCTTCTCCATCCCTCTTTTGAGTGAGAATCCCCACACAAGAGTGTTCAAAGGCAAAAGAATAGACCTTAAAAGGTAGGGCATAATCCGGGCTAACCAGAACTGGAGTGATAGCGATGGAGGTCTTGATCTCTTCAAATGACTCTTTAACCGGGCACACCATTCTATCTTAGCATCTTTCTTTAGCATGTCATTTAATGGATGCACTATCTCGACAAGCTCGCTAATGAATTTCCTGACAAAATTGATCTTCCCAAAGAAAGACTTCAGTTCTTTCCTACTATTAGGCAGAACCAGTTTGAGAATTACTTCTACCCTCTAAGGATCTATAGAGATACCTATTTCTAAAATAATGTGTCCTAATAATTTTCCTTGGGTTACCCCAAAAACACAATTCTTAAGATTAAGTGAAATCCCATAACTCTTGCATCTCTTCAGTACTTTGTGCAAATCATCAATATGATCTGTATGGTTCCTTGAGAACACTATTAAGTCATCCATGTATATGATGATGTATTTATTGACAAGGCCTCTAAATGATTCATCCATTTCTCATTGAAAATTTTCCCTAGCGTTGATCAAGCAAAAAGACATGCAGCGGTAAGCAAATGTCCCCGACTTGGTGGTGAACATCGTCGTCAACCGATCTTCTTCTTTACCAGGACCTGATTATATCCAGAGTAACCATTGAGAAAAGACATCATTTGTGACCCATTTACAATTTGCAACACTTTGTCGAGGGAAGGCAACAGGTAATTGTCCTTCTGAGAGGATCTATTAAGGTTCTGGAAATCTTCACATAGTCAGACCTCTCCACTTTTCTTTCTCATGGGAACTAGGTTTGCAACCCAAGTTGAGTGTCGGACAGGGAAAATGATATTTACGTCAAGCAACTTCTACACTTCTTTTTGTATCATGAGATTGATCACTAGATTAATGGGTTTTTTCCTTTGGCAAAAAGGTTTAGCATTCAGGTTTAGCGGTATATTGTGCACAATGATAGAGGGGTCATAGGTTTTTAGATCCTCGTAGCTCCAAGCTATAGCATATTTATATTCGGTGAGCAATTCTATCATTCACCGCTTTTCTTCATTTGTGCCAATCTTCCCAATACGAACCTCCCTAGGTTCGTGTTGGGTACCCAAATTATAAACGTCACAATCATCACCACCTATAGTTTGTGTCTTCCTCCTTTCTTGAGCATAGTCATCTTTGTCAAAAATCATTTCTAATGCCACCATCCCTTTTGGAATGGAGTTGGTCTTCAAATTCAAGATTCCTAGGCTATTGGGCTCTTTGATTTCATCAACCTCTTCATCAATAGCATGTTTCTCAAAGACTCCAGTAGTTATGATGAATTCGAGTATCTGTTGATCATCTTGGAATACTTGGAAATTAGTGATGTTATCCAGAATAGCTAGTATTGCGATGAGCTCAAAAAAAATTCTTTAATTTTGATCCCTCCAATGGGTGTAAGGAACTTTCTAATACTGCTAAAGCATCAGCAACTGCATTCCTCCTCCTTGTGGTGCTTCTAATATTGAATTCTTCAAAGTCTTCAATCAAATCCCATACATAATTTTGGTATGATGTTAGTCTCTTATCATTGTATGAATATTGGCTACGAATTTTTCAGATCACTAGCTAGGAATCGCCCTCCACTATTAAGGCTTTGATCTTCTTTTCATGTGCCATGAGGAGACCTTGTACTAACACCTCATATTCTGCAACATTGTTGGTACAAAAGAACTACAACCTATAGGTAGTGTGTAATGCCTCTCCAACCCTAACATGTCCTAGGTATGCTCACTAGAAGTTAGGAAGTGTTATATGTGATCGTATGTGTTTGTTTATAAGAGAATGATCCTTCTTGAGGAGTTTTCTTAACCCAACTCTCTTCCAACCACTATAACTTCACATTCTAATTTTGGAAATGATAAATATTGTATAGGTATGTCCCTTTATATATTCCTATGTGTCTGTGATATTTTAGGACCTTGATGTGATGGGATCACTTGATAGATCTATATGTTTCTTTGTGAGATGCTCATTATCAATGTTTATGATTATCTTAGATTTGTCACTTAAGGGTTAATTGTGTTACCCACTCTGATGATGATGCTACTTGTTATACTTGAGACTAGACATGATTGTGATATTTTAGCATTGTGGACTGTATGTTTCCTCCATACTAGACTTAGGATGATACCTCAATTGCATGGGAGGATACTAGTAGACTTGAACTATGTATCCATATTTATTTGCAGGCTTTCAGGAGCTAGTCCAATTCTAAAGGGAGAGGATGTAATGTCCACCCTAGTATCTTGATATAGACATGATTGCTACATTGAGTATTATGGACTCTACGATTTGTTTATTTTGATTAGATAATGAGGCATTATGAGTACATTTTTGGATAATAAAACTAGTTTATGAAGGTTAGTAAATGATTTACATTATCAGTAGGACATTTTTATTATATATATATTTACATGATTATATGATGAAGATGATTCATTATTGTTTTATAATATGGATTAATGATTATTCTGGAGCTAACCTTACTAATCCATTTATGATTTGATATTGAAACTATCTGATGTGCTTGTGGGATGAGGAGAGGTAGTCATAGTCACTCCTACGGGAGATCCACACAATGTCGCACTCTCCCTCCTTGTCTGCCATTATGTTGTTGTAATCACCTAAAAATGGACAAAGACAATTTAACGATAAATCAAAGCAAATTAAGTGAAATCAAAGCAAATCAAGGACAAAATTGAATCAATTGAATCACAATGGATAATTAGCCAATCAAAACAAAAATCAAATCCTAATTCAAGATAAATCAAAATTGAGAGCATTTTAATCAAATGCAATCAAATCAAAATATAATTAATTCAATTAATTGTATAGTCTTGGATTAAATTAAATTCAACCCATTCAAAGGGTGCATGGCTAAAATAAATCAATTAAATCAATTAATAAATCTCAATTACTCTCAACAACCCAAAAAGGGAGGAAAATCAATCAACCAATAAGATTAAAGGAAAGGCATTCACATGGATCAAGCCAAATTGAATCTCATTCACTCAAAATGAAAAGGAATCTTGACCATTGATCTTGTCTACTTGTCCCAAGCTTTGAGGACACAAACTTTGCATTGTCTTCAAAGGGTGGAACCAAGGACTCAACCAAGGCTTAATCATGATCAAACCCAACCACACCCCCTACCATTGGAAAAATCTATAAAAGGAAGACCAAACTCCTTCATTAAAGGACCACATATCTGAGAATTGCATCAAACCTCTTGCAATTTGAGTTTAGAAAGGCATTTGAGAGCATTTTAGCATTTATCTTGATAATTGTTAGCTTTAGCATATTGTTTATCTTTATCATTCTCATTCTAGGACTGTCATTAATGAGAGCTTGCTGAGAGCTTTTCATTAACAATCTTAGTTAGAGAGCCATAGGATGCTCAATTAGTCATTGATTTAGCTAAATAGTTTCTCTATTGTGGTTTAATTTAGTTACTGTTTCATTTATTGTTGATGATTAACCCTAATTCTATGAAGATACTTTTATTAGTATACAGTTGTATATATGTTCTCTCAACTTGATGATGTAGGATGCAAGTACTAGGCATCAAATTCACCTGGCTACATAGGTCTGAACATGCCTTCAAATCCTTGAATGTTGTTGTGTGGAGATATTTCCAAGATACTCTCAAGGATTCCTTTTTGGCTTAGGTTCCTATTTAGGAAGTCACCTTAGCTTGGGGGGTTTGATTAGTATTATGAATTTCTTGATTTTGGAGATTTATGTTTTAGAGTGTGTTTTCTTTATTCTTTATGTATGTTAAAGTATTATGCTTTTCTATCTTTTAAATATATATTTGGATGCATGTGGTTTAATTTATTATATATGTGTATGTATATATGGGTGCACACATATATACTTATGTGTATATAAATATATTTATATAGTTATGTGTTTGTTTTGTATGTGTGAATGTATTTTATAATAATAGAGTAAATAATGTATTATAAAATAAAAATAAAATGATTATAAGTAATTGTCTTTTTTTAGAGTAAAACTAGCTTACCTAGGGGTTTTGATCTCGAGACCTCCTAGGAGTTAGGCTAGTTAGTTTCTATTTGGGATAAGTGAGTTACTTGGTAATCTTAATTATCTTTATTATATTTATAGGTTTGGTAAAGTAAAATAAGTTAATTAAAATAATGAAATATTTATTTAGGCGTACGGGAGTTGTTTAATATTTTAAACCAACTATAGTAGTTGGAGAAGTTGCTTCCCGTAAAGCAACTCCTCCAACCATATGGTTGGATATGAATACGTGGAGGAGGGAGATTTTTGGAGAATGGGGATTTTAGTTTGAAAATGGTGTTATTCATCAAGAGTTGACGAAAAATAACAGTGTTTTATTTTTCTAAAAAAATGGAGAAACAATTGTTGCAAGAAAAATATAGTCCTAATGCGGAGGCCATGTCTCTCTAACCAACCGTTGGATCTTTCTAAGTTTTTAATATAGTGGTAAGAATCCAATTGCATCACTTCTCACCGAAAAGATCAAAGAAATATAATCTGGTTCAAAAGTTATGGATCTTTGTGCTTGGGTCTATCCAAGAGGACAACACGAAGAAAACTGGAAAAAGATTTGGGATTTTCTGGAAAAAATTGTGAATTGTTTGTCTTAGAGAAGAAATGGTAGATTTGAAGTATTTAATTAGGAGATGAGAGAAATTTGGGAGATTTCTAGAGGAGGAAGGAAGATTATATTCATAAGTCCATTGGAGTACATTTGTTTTCTAGAGGGCACCCACTTCTTGGAGCTTGAAAGGATTGATGTGGTGTGCTCAACTCTAGAAGAGATTTCTTTACAAGACTCCAGGTAGGATCTGGAACCATGAAGAATCACCTTCTTTCCTATATGTTTGATATGTGTATGAAAATAGGATATATGTAATATTTAATATGGTTTTTAGAACTATGTGGTTGTATTAATTATTAAAACAATTAATTGGTTGTAAAATTATATTATTTACAGGAAGTTGTAATACATGTGTTTGTAAGATTTCTTAGTCAAGTCTCTTCCTGAAAAGTTTATTATTGTTTATATTATTGTATTTAATGTGCTTATGGTCTGCAAGGTTTCTATTTTTAATGATGTATTGATTTGGTTTTTGAAGTTGGAGATGTGTAGTATTTTCAGGAAAAATGTTTATTAAATGATAATTTATCTCTTCCAAATTTCTTCTTGGGAAGGTTATGGTTATAGATATTTGGATGGTATTAAGTGTTTTTATATGTATATATATGGTTTAGGAAGTTTAAGGAAGATTCTAGGAATGTTTAGGAAGATTTGGTTGAGGTTTTTCCTTCTTGTGTTTTATGCAAATTTTTAGTTATGAATCCTTCATTTGTTTTACTCCTGTTTGATTTGGTCATTTTGGGCTTGGATTTTGGCCTATGACACCTGCATTTTATTATCATGAGTTTGGTCTACATCATTTCACCCCTGAGAATGTTAAATTAATGCATGAGGTGAGTTACAATGTTGTATTTAAGGTGTCTTGTATTTGGCATCCTTTCTATGATTCTTATTATGCATATGGATAAGGTTAGGACTCATCATGAGGGCTTGAGTATGCAAGAGAGTTCCCTAAACCTATGATTTAGAACATGTGAAGTGTTTCCTTGTTCTTTGGGCTTGTGTTGGGGTAGGGAACTAGGAACCTTAGGTGAGTGGCTCACCATAGGTGTTGGAACCCAAAGTGGTTGCCAGATGATCCTATGGGTGAGTTTGTAATCAAGTGATAACCTTTAAAATCAACCTGGGAAGGGGGGATTCAAAAGATAATGAAAGAAAATATAATAAGGCCACACAAACCTGATTGGAGTACTGAGACCAAGGATAACTACCAGGATGGATCCCTATTCATAAAGGGGGGACCAAGGTTACATGGTTTCCAAGAAGGATCCCAATATACAGGTTGTGTGATGACACTCACTTAGGTGGTATCCTAGAACCTTGACCTCGGTGTTATAATATGGTGATGTTTTATGTGCTTTACTCTTGTCCTTTTGAGTTTTGGTTTCTTGGTGTTTTGCGTCTTAGATTACCTTAAGGTCTTGAGAGTACCTTGGTTATATCTCCTAGCACGAGGGGTGGAACTTTACTAGTTTCACATGGTTGGGTGGCAAATCTCTTTTGAGGTATTGTTTGTGGTTTGTGTCTTGGATTGGATTAAGATTTATTCCTTGGTGAAGATATCCTTGTTAGAATAACTGAGAGGGGGGGGGGGGGGGTGAATCAATTAAATCAATTATCCTATAGTCCCAAACTCTTAGATGTACTTTTCAAAACTATTTCAACAATTTATGCAACTCGGTAAGATAAAATATCAATCTATCTATTCATTTACCGAATACTAGTAATTATCCAAACTGTGATTACTGATTAAATCAACTATGCAGTATGAAAAGTATGATATAAAAAAAATCATAACAAATAATACATAACACAATGATTTAATGTGGAAACCCTGGTAAGGGAAAAACTACTTGGGACCAGTAACCCAAAATATTTTCACTCTTTTGAAGTGAGATTGGTTAGGAGCCAACGTTGTTAAAGTTTATAATGCACACTGTTAGGTGTGACCTAGTTAGAGGATTTATCACTAACAGTGAACTCTTAACCAGCATTCACTATGGGGTCAACAAGATAACAATTAACATTCAAGGAATGTCATATGGAAATACAATAAGATTGTTAAGTCCACTCGGTTAAGAGATTTTGTTGAATTAATGGTTAAACTGATACAGCTCTGATCTAATTCAAATACAACTCAATTGCAAATATTCAGATCCATGATATGCTCATAAAACTCATCTGATCATTAAAAAATTCACTTCCTCAATATTTCCCCAACTTACTTTACTCGATGTATAGTTCCTTGACACTTGGTAATGCAAGCAACTTGGTTTTGTCTATAACTAGTTTGATTAGGAATGCATGAATAAAGTCTTCACACAAAATCTTCTGTAGTCTATATTTTTTTTAGCATGTTTCAACAATGAAACTCATGTCTCTTAAATAGACAAGTAAACCATTTTCATATAAGCCATCAGATTTTGCCTCTTAATCTCCTTTGTCCATTTTGCCGCTTAAACCTTCCTCAACAGATGTGTCCATAATATGTTTCAATCTCATCCTTTAGATCATCTCTAAATTATGTCAGTCTTGGATCTTATAACTAACTTCATCCTTTACCTTGAAATCATAACAATTTCCAGCTCATCAATTTCAGTTGGTTGTTCTTAGCATTTAATTTTTTCATCCATACTCGGTTGATACTAAATGCGTCGGTGATAACTAACTTGGTTATTACTGTCACTCGGTATACACTGCACTGGCTCGGTGTATACATAAGTCTTCAATTACCTACCACATTAACTTGTTCAATTCAAATATCTTCTTCATAATAGATTAATGTAACATGCTCAAGTCAAAAATATAAATCCTTAGACTCATCAATAATTTACCCAATGTATACCTTATCCTTATCTATCATATCCATCTTTTCCTTATGTAAATATCTCATTTCTTCATCTTTTCTTCCTTCTATAGATATTCGAATGTTTGTAACTATCATGATAAGTATATTCAAAACTAGTTGACATCAATGACAACATATTGACTGATTTAATCATCTTACATATCACTTTAGTAGCTTAGTGATCTCTAATCATTGTTCCATCAGTTCATCTAGATATTCAATCTGTTGTAGGTCATCAGATTTCATGCTCCATGTTATAGGAATAATGAGTCACAAATTTTGAAGCTAATTCCTCAAATGTTTTAATCCCTTGTGGAAGTTTGGAGAACCACTCCATGGCTTGGCCTCCTAAACTGCTCAGAAATAGCCTCATTAAATAGGTTGTGTCGTGCATGAATTCTATACTTAGAGCACAAAATTCTCTAAGAAGGTCTTGTGGGTCTGATTTACCCATGTATTTATCATATTTAGGGAAGACCACATTAAGTGGGAAAGGTGTCATAACCAAGATCTTATCAAAAGGAAATGGGCATAAAGCCTTGATGGAAAATGGCTTAGGTTTGGCCGCTTTCTTCATTCTGTCAATTTGTGCTTGAAACATTTTTTAATTGTTTATTCATAGCACCTATAGGATTATCCTCTTCCTCATCTTTCTTAAGTGTTGCGATGTCACAGTCATGAGAAAGTTTTACCCCTGCTTGGACTAAGTTAAGGAAATATCTTTCCTTATTTCTCTCTAAAAGTTTATCCATAATCTCAAGGAACTTGGGTCTTGGGCCATCCTATTGGCTTTGTCTTTGGTTGTCTCTCTAGGCCCTTGGTTTTCTTGGTTAATGCCTTCTTGATTTGTTTTTCCTTGCTCCTCATTGTGTCCCCCATATAGGTAATCATGATATGTTGTGTTTCTATCCATTTGATCAACTCTCTTTTCAAAAATATTTGGGAGACTATCCCCTAGGTTGTGATTAATGAAGGAAGTTTGGGATTCAAATTTGGGGACCTCTCTTGCTATGAAAGTGTTGTCTTCTTGTAAAGATAGTTTAAGTGTGTGAGATCGTGTAGAAACCGGCATCAACAAAGGTGTGATTTGAAACTATTTTCTCCAAACTTGGTGATTGTTCTTTTTATGAAGATATTAAAAATATAAGATGATTTTGCAAAATGGATGTTTCTCACTTGTTCTATGTATCTTCAAACAAAGAAACCACAAATACACTTATTCTTTTTAAACCCTCTACACACAAAGTGTTTGAATATGTTAGGACATTATCAGGGGTTTTTCATTATAAGAAACTTCAAGTAATCTACCTAGTTGTCAAATTGGTTCATAAGCATGGCTTTACAAGGTAGGCTTTCTAAGTTAACAAGGTATTTAATCAAGATTCCGTTCAAAATGGACATTAAGTTTCATCCCCCAAAAATAAGGGGCTTCCCACCACCAGTATATCATAATTTTGCGCAATCCCGAAGGACTACTCGAGGAAGTTCAAAGTTTAATATCCTTTTTTCATCCACCCCATTAAGGATGTATGCATTTTTTTTTTATAGTGCGTTAGATTATTGTAGAAAAGGCAATTGTATCCCACTTTGGGTTGTCCCTCTCACCGGCCTCATTAAGGAAAATCTTAGAAGGCGATCCCATTAAAGATCTAGTGTGTTCATTTATAAAGTGATAAATGGATTTAAGAGATATATTTAGGAGTTTGATTCACCAAAAGGTGATGAAGAGCATATCCCTACTATGTGCTAAAATGTTGACACACTTCTATAAACCATTATACTTGAGGGAATCCATGAAAAAGGAGATCTCAAGAAGTGGTTTATAGCTTCCTATCCATGACATGCAAGAACCATGTAGATATTATTAATGGTGGCTCTTAAATGAACCTTAAAGAAAGACTCTTGCAAGGTGCACCATAGAATGGAAGATTCAAATGATAATGCAAAGTAGATCTAAGATGAAATATAAGATCTAAGCTAAAAATGATATGCAAGAAATGCAAAGAAAAGTAGATCTAAGATGAGATGCAAGATCTAAGCTAAAATGATATACAAGAATGAAAAGAAGTAGATCTAAGCTAGATGGATTAAGCTAGATGCAAGAAATAAAATGACAATGATGATGCAATGCCTCAATATGAAAGATCTAAGAATGTCATAGCTCCAAGATGCCAAGATTGAAAGACTCCAAGATTTCAAGATGCTAAGATGTGAAGACTCCAAGACTCCAAGATGCTAAGATGCCAAGACTCCAAGAAACTGCAATAAAATCTCAAGATCTCAAGAATCTAAGAATGCAATAATGATGGGATCATGAAAGAGCTAGGATAATGCAAGAGATGAATGTCTCAAGAATGAGGAGAGAGTCTCCTTTTAAAGGATTTAGAAATGAACGGATGGTCAAGATTAAGAGGCAAAAAAGAATTATCAAAGGTGGAGATTAAATCTTGGTTGATCCATGTGCTCAAGATTCTCAAGAGGCAAAATCAATTGGCATGATTAAGAGGCAAAATAATAAGTGGTTGAGATAAAGAGGCAAAAGGAGATTCCACTCATCTTGGAAAGTGTGCATTCAATGTGTAGACAAAAAGTCTTTTTATTTTTATTTTAAATTTAGAAATTCCTTTTTCATATACACACATAGGATAAGGTGGATTTTATTATTTATTTAAAATATTTTTTTATTTAATTAAAAGGGAGCATGTTCTCTTAATTAAATAAAACTTAGGATAAAATGATCAAACCTTAAGAAATATTTGAAATATTTGAATTAATTACGATTTGATCAAGGAAATTGATTTGAATTGAAAATATTGCAAGACATTGATTCAGGAAATTGATAAATTGATTCCATCATTTGATAAATTGAAGAATGGGGGCCCATAGTCTAGGTGACCATTTTAGGGTGCATACACCTACTATTCTTGCCTCCCAAGCACAATTAACAAGGTTCAATTTACCAAACCCACTAACTAATGAGAATTGAGTATTTCTACTCTCCTCCACAAACAAGGGGTTTTTTGATTTAAATGCTTGATTTATCCCATAGCTTTTCTTTTAATCAAGGAATTTCATATTTTTGGCATTTTGATTCACTTAAAAAGTGAAGAGCATAGGCCTAGTATCAAATCCCTCAAACAATAATAGGCTACTTTAATTACTAGGTTTTGAAAAAGACAAGGCCACAATTTAAACAAAAATTGACCAAGTTTTAGGCTTATCTTAATTCGAAGCTAGCAAAAGGCTAGGGGCATTTTTAATTGATTTTCCATGATTTTGACTCACCTTAAGGTGATTATTTCAGTTCCTTTGCCTCTTCTTCAAAAAATTTAATCAACACAACCAAGAAAAATAAAGAAAAAGAAATGAAAATGAACTTTAAGCCTTATTTTTCAATTTTAACAAAATTTGATTAAGGCATGTAAATCCAATTTAAGGAAACAAATTTCAATTTGTAAGCTTCAACAACTTGTAAATATCATTTGTAAACCTCACCTTCTTGTTGCAAATCCTCCAAAATGAGATTAATGTGTGCTATATTCTCACTTTTAATCCATTTTGCCAAAGCTTTGTCTTTGTTGTTGTATTTGCTCTTTGGATTTTTTATTTTTTTTATGACCTATCATCTTGAAACCACAAGAAATTCATTTCCCGACTATCATATTCTGCAAAATTTAAATTCAGTCAAAAGCACAACAGAACTAATTAAATGGGTTGTTAAAAGTATTGAAAGCATTGCAAAACTAATTGAAAGCACTGCAAAACTAATTGAAAGCATTGAAACAAAAATTGAAAGCATTGTTTTAATAAGCAAATGTGCTTAAAGAAAACATTAAAAGCGCAGTAGAATAGTTTGAAAGCACTGCGAGGTCAAGGTATACTCGCTAAAAGAGAAATTAACAGGATATTAGAAGTATTAAAAGTGCTCTTTCTTTGTGTAAAGGCACAAAACTTTGTCGTGGATGCACTATTTCAAACCTTGAACACATTGTTCAATGCCTTGTATGCACTGCAAAAAGTCTCAAATGTGTTGTTAAACCTGCAAAATAGAGAACAAAACAAGAAAATCTTAGAATCTAGCAATTTTTTGAATTTTTAAAAGAATGAGGCCTAATGCCCCACAGAGGGTGCCATTTTGTGTGTTGTGGAAAGCACCTTCATAGGGTTATTTTGTCAAATAAATAAATAATGTAAGCTAAATACCATAATTATTGAGCTAAATATGCAAATAAAAGACAATAAGCACTCTATGGATCTCTATTTAGACATGCTAATGCAAAACTCTCAGCAAGCTTCCATTATTGACTGCTCTAAAATGAGAATGATATGATAAGAAATTAAGTAAATCAATTCCAAAATAGAATTATGCTTAATTAACTCTATATTTGCCTTTCTAGCTAGAAAATGTAAGAGGTTTGATGTTATTCTCAGATTTGTGGATCATTTGTTCTTGATTTATGTCTTGCTTTTATAGATTTTGGCAAGGGTAGGGGGTGGAGTTGATTTGATCATGGTTGAGTTGAGGTTAAGTCCATGGTTCCACCTTTGGAGACAATTTAAATGGATTGTCCTCAAAGCTTGGGACAAAGAGACAAAATGGGTGGCCAAGATGCTCTCACCTTATGTGTGATTGAGATTTGTTTTGAGCTTGATCCATGTGAGTCCAATCCTTATTTCCCATTGGTTGATGTATTTTCCTCCTATGTGGTGTTGAGGGAAAATAGTGATTTAATAATTGAATTTATTTAATTTGTTTAGCCATGTGTACCCCTTAAATGGGTTGATTTGATTTAAATTGAACTATACAATTAATTAGATTAATAGCACAATTTATTAATTTAATTTTATTTATTTGATTTAATAGCTTTTGATTTTCAATTAAAATTAGATTTTGGCTTGATTGTAATTTTGCTTTGATTTTAACTTGATTTCAATTTATTGCTTTGATTTTTCCTCGGTTGCTCACTTGAATTAATCTTGTCCATTTTCAGGTGATTATGAAACCAAGCACCAATTAATTACCGAGTGATGAATGTAGTACACATCGAGTGAAATAGGAAATGACATAGCAGTTTGGAATGACACTAATTACAAGGAAAACAATTTACACTAATTAGAAAATGGTTTACCAAGATCAAGACAAAATTTAATATGGATGTAATCATTTAATTATTGATGATTCTTATGTAATGATGATCTAGGTTATTCATTTCCGCCGTTGATCTTAGGTTTTCTAAGATAGTGTCTAAACCCTAATTAGGTCAAATTAGTTTGATATATATTTTGTATAGATGTCATTTTGACATGTATCACCACACATGTAGTAGCCACCATATTGGAAGACATCTGAAGATCAAACAGGGTTATGATTGACAAAGCATTGACAAAACATACAATTTATTAGAATAGAAGGCTATCGAGCAAAATTTAGAGAAGAGATCAATCACATTAAGGTGATAATAGATAAGTACATTACAGATCTGATATCAGACATGTTAAGCTTCTATTTACAGATCAAATCCTACTATTACTCTTTAACCATTGTAGCATATTTTAAATCTCTTAACAAAGTGAACTTAACAATTCTTTTGTAAATCTCTTAACCGAGTGCACACTTAATTATATTTCTAAAATCCCCTAACTAGGTAGATCTAGTTGATCTCATTGTTACTCCTAATAGGGTAAGATCACCAGAAGTGATCAAAATATTTGTAGCCTTAACCGAAAATGTTGTTACTGTAGTAGTGAATCTTTGTGCGTGTCATCTCCACCATAGTTTTTACCTTCTAACAAGGATTTATGCAATACCAAAGTACTTGAGTTATGTGTATGAAGTTTCATGAATGTTTTATTGATTAGATTACATGCATTTACATTTCAGTTATGTTTTGGATGTATGTTAAATGCAAATGATACAGTCAATTAATGATATTCATGTTTACAAAGATTTAGTGTGAAAAGTTTTTAAGGGTACTGATTCACTCATCCCCTCTTAGTACATATATTTTCATGATTCCAACATGACCCTCTGAGCATTCTTCGTCATGAGGCCCCCCGGGTGGGTCTAGATTATGGAATTTTATCAAGGAATGCAGACCTATGATCAGTGATAAGGTGTCTTGTAATGTAGGGAATGGAAGAAAGGCACTTTTTTGGGAAGATTCATGGGGGGATCCCTGATTTTTCATAACTTGATAGATGACTAGAATATAATTAGCCTTCTCAAGAGAGGGTAGGCATCTTTGTTAGAGATTATATGGATATTCCAAGAGGAAAACACATGATGGTGTGGAGCTGAAAATTAGAGGGGGATTTAAAGATATCACCTAACTTTAGAGATAGGCTGAAGGAAAATCTAGTAGGTATGCTAATCTCACCTAGTTCTAGGGAAGATAGTATAGTATGGACAAGTTCAAAATCAGGGGATTATAACACCAAGTATGGTTTTGAATCCTTATACAAGACCCATAACTTCACAAGTTCAAGGCCACCTCTGGATCTATGTTGGAATAAGGAATGCTTACCTAAGGCATGGATGTTTGCATGTGCAACCTTACAACATAGAATATTAACTGTGGATTGGTTCATGAAAATAGGTTTTCATGGACCATCTAGATGTGCTTTATGTAAAATGATGGAAGAAGGAGTTGATCATATCTTTGTAAGCTGCGAGCTCACTAATAGATGTTGGGTATGGCTAATGTATAAACTCAATTGGAAGTCAACACTTACAAATAATATAGGGGATATTTTTAAGTATTGACCAAGGAATCAGGGGAACTTGGATCTTTTCAGAAATATATGGACAGTTGCACCATCCCTTTTAATTTGGGAAATATGGAAATAGAGGAATAGGAGAATTTTCAAAGACTTTGAATTGTAGTTTAATCATTTTTCAAATAAAATGGAGACATGTATTGTTGAATTTATTAATAATAGAAACTACCTCAACTCAAAAGGAATGATATTCTCAGGGTGGGATGACAAGATTAGAAATAGATGGGAAGGCCTCAAAATTCCCCCATTAAGTGAATTCAAGAAGAAATAATCGAATCAGCTGGGAAAGGATTATGTCCGGAAAGCCTCGGTTGTGGGTCAACATAAATTAGATTTTGGTGGTGCCTCCAGAGGACGTCTAGGAATAGCAGGCATAGGATGTTGTATTCACAATTGGGACAAGAATCTTTTTTATAGTTTAGTAGGTCCTATAGGGATCCAGACTAATAATATAACAGAATTTACTACCTTGTTGGAGGGTCTGAAAGTATGTCAATATTTAGGCTTAGAAAAGATTGAGCTAGAAGGGGATTCCTCCATAGTAATCAACACAATAAGAAAAGGAACTACCCCAAATTGGCAATTAGATTGAATTTCTTAATCTATTCAAGCATTATCCGATCAATCATATATTTAGAGAAGGGAATGGGATAGCAAACAACTTAGCTAATTTGGGTGCAGATGGGATCAAACTCAAGATAGGATAAATTTTAAAATTTAGTATATTGATTAGATATATGTAGAGGTATATGGCTCCCCTTTAGGTTTTAGGACAAATAATACAAAGGATCTATGCTTCAATGGTAGGAATTTAAGTTGGCCCAAGCCTAGGCCTTTATAGTCAAATGAGTAGGTGTTTCTTCCATGGAGGTAATTCTGATAAACTAGAGCCATCTTCAATTTATTAAATTGAAATCTTAAACAATGGTAATTTTAATTATATTTTACTCTAGAAGATTAATTATGGTATTTAAATATGCCCCGGTTAGCATACAGGTAAGGTAGAGTATATCAAGGGATGGGTTAATTATTAGGAATAGTCCCAAGAGATAACTGAGAGGGGGGGGGTGAATCAATTATCTACAAGATTCAATTCTTTATCCAATTAAGTATAGAATAAAATTAAGCACATACACAATAAGATAACACTTAACACAACACCACAATTTTGGTTACGGGGAAACCCAAATAGGTAAAAACCCCGGTGGGATTTAGCACCCACTATAAACTGCACTAGAGTATAATGATCACTGTTAGAAGATCTTTCAACAATGTTAAGAATTGATCTTTACAATGCATGAAGTATAGTGAATTGGTCAAGGGTCGGACCCTGTTAGGATTCTCTTACAAATAACATTGTTAAAGGTGAGGACACATTGTCTGGGAGCACACTGCTCAAATGGTGAAGGCTGCAACCTTCTGCATAAAAAATATACACTATATCTGGATTTTGGTGAATTAGAAAGTAGACCTATTGTCTTGATCAGTTCCAATTAATAACATATACTCTCTTCTTCTTCACATAGATCTTCACCTGATGATTGAATGTCTCAGTACATTCACATCTTCTGCTCTACTCTCTCAATCACACTTAGCAATCACAACTGACCAGCTATAAGTATCTTTCTCCAAATGATATAATCTAGTCAACTTGTTAGAACCTTCTTGAAATCATAATAGAGAAACAATAGAACTCTTCAACAACATCTCCAATGGCTAAACTAAGCACATAACATAAAAAGGATTGTGCAACTCAATATGAGTAGACGCGTTGCTTCACACTATCAACTCCACCAAATTAACTGAAACTTTATTCTCATGTTGAAGTACGTTATGTGATCTTAACCAAACATTCTTAATTCATCACCAAACATGAAACCAAACATGCATATCAAAATGATAGGCACAAGTGCTTAAACAATATAAACAATGTCAGCTCCATCAGACAATCTCAAGAAACTGTAACTGGCAAATAGAAAAATCATAACTTAACTTGTACTACACAAATAACTCTACATCCATGAACATAGCTCTAAAAAAATGTCTACAACACAAATATAAATGTGCAAGGCTCCAACATAACCATACTGAGAATCATATACAAAACTTTGCCTGTAACACTATTAGGAACACTACTGATACAAACAACTACACAACTGTCTGCACTCACAATCAACCTCCGCGTCTATGATATCATGCTGATAACATATCTAAGAAACATATTCTCAAGGCTCTCTACATAAGACTTCAATGTACGCTGCTTACCATTTTTTGTCATCAATGACAAACATATAGTCAACACTGGCTTGCTAGCAAATCTCCAACAATCTCCCCCTTTGGCATTGATGGCAACATATGGAATGAAAAACACCACCAATCCAAATGCACAATCATTTTATAACACTCTCCATTTCCTCAACAAAACTCCTCCAAGGATGAATTCTTCAACTGCTGCATCTTCTTACTATATACTCCTCCTTACTTCATACTCCTCAACTGTATGTTTTTTCATGACTATATACTCCCCCTTTGACATCAATGGAAAAGGGTGTCAAAAAAAATAAGCACCAGTACTACTCTTGAAGTAGAGTAGTCAACCAATCATCAGTCACTGAGGACTGATGCACTATTGCAAACTCTAATTAGATCCAGGGAAGGGAATTACTCCCAGCTTCTTCCTGAGATACTCAAATGTATCCTTCGGTAAAGGCTTTGTGAAGATGTCTTGTAGCTGTTCTTTTATGCTCACATAATCCAATTTTACTTCTTTCTCTGTAACTTTCTCTCTTAGGAAGTGATATTTTATCTCAATGTGTTTTGTCTTTGCATGCATCATAGGGTTCTTTGACATATGGATAGTGATAGTGTTGTCACAATGAATAACAATAGGGTAATCAATCTAGATTCCAAAATCCTTTATCATCTGCTTGATCCACACAATTGTTAAATAATTTAATGCTAATACTACATACTCTGCTTCTACTATGGACTGAGAAATACAATTATGCTTCTTGCTTGTCCAAGTAACAAGTCTATCTCCAAGAAATACTACTCCTGAGGTTCTCTTTCTATCATCAACGTAACCTACCCAATTTGCATCTGTATACACATGAAGTTCTACATTCTCTGAATTAGGATCCATAAACCATAGTCTATAGTTCCTTTCAAATATTTGAATATCCTCTTTACTGCCATAAGATGACTTTGTTTAGGTTATGCTGCAAATCTTCCAAAAATACCAACTGTATTAGAAATATTTGGTCTAGATTGAGTAAGATATATGAGTTTACCAATCATAGACTTATATAGGGTCTTGTCTACTACTTTAGAATCATCTTCTTTTGAAAGCTTTCTTCCTGTTATCATAGGGGTACTTACTAGCTTGCAATCATCCATCTTGAATTTTTTCAATATCTCTTTCACATACTTAGACTGATTAATGAAAATACCTTTGTCTATCTATTGCACATTTAATCCCAAAAAGTACTTGATAGGCCCAATCATGCTCATTTCAAATTCGCTCTACATCTCTTTAGCAAATTCTGCACTAAGCTTTTCATTGCCACCAAAAATAATGTCATCAACAAAAATAGAAACTAGTAATAATCGATCAAGTGTCTCTCTTATGAATAAGTTATAATTTTCTGCTCCTTTCTTGAATTCAATCTTTGTTAAGTAACCATATAGTCTTTCATACCATGCTCTAGGGGCTTGCTTAAGTCCATAAAGGGATTTCTTTAGTCTTCATACCATATCAAGTTTGTCTGATAAGCTAAATCCTTCAGGCTGCTCTATGTAGACTTCTTCGTTCAACTCTCCATTCAGGAATGCTGACTTGACATCCATCTGATATACTTTAAAGTTTTTTAATGTTGCATAGGCTAGAAATAACTTTATGGCTTCCAATCTTCTTGCAGGGGCAAATGTATTAGAATAATCAATTCCTTCTCTCTGCGCATATCCTTTACATACTGTACCATCTTCATTCATCTTGTTTCTGAATATCCACTTGATTCCAATCACATTTTTGTTACTAGGTCTAGGGACCAATTTCCATGTATCATTATTAACTATCTGATCTATCTCTTATTCCATTACTTCATGCCAATCTGAATCATTACATGCATCTTCAACACTTAAGGGTTCAATTTGTGAAAGTAAACATACCGCTTCATCAACTGTTGAACTTTTTTCTTTTGATCTTTTCATGACTTTGTTGTTCTAATCTTGAATAATATCTTCTTTTGAATGGTATCTACATGTGAATTTTGGAACATTAGGTGTGACTCTCTCATCTATCTTCTATGATTCTTCTTCACTTGTTTCAAGATTATTGAATAATAAATCAATGTTGTCAAACATTTCTTCAACAACTGCTTCTCTACTGGTAGGTCTAGGTTCTTCTTCAATCATAGGTGCACAATCATGATATCTCTAGTGAATCATAAACTTTTCATCAATCTTTACATGTGCACTTTCAATGATCTTCTTCAATCTTAAGTTAAAACATCTATAAGCTTTTCTTTTAGTAGAGTAACCAAGAAAAATACCTTCATCGCTTCTTGCATCAAACTTCCCAATAGCTTCATCTCTCTTGATGTAATACTTGCTTCCAAAGATTCTGAAGTATTTTATTGTCGGTACATTTCCAAACCATATCTCATAAGGTGTCTTGTCTACGCCTGTCCTTAATTGAATTCTTTTAATAGTATAGATTGTAGTATTGACTGCATCTCTCCAATAGGTGTGTGCAACTTTTCCTTCAACCATGATAGTGTGTGTTGTGTCAAGTATGATCCTATTTCTTATTTCTACAATTCCATTCTACTGATGGTTTCTTGGTGCACTTAGCTGTCTCTTTATCCCATGTTCTTTGCAATACTCATTAAATCTGTTAGAGGTGAATTCTCCTCCTCTATTTGATCTCAGACATTTTATCTTTAATCTAGACTCATTTTCAACTTTAGCTTTGAATATCTTGAACTTCTCAAATGCTTCAGATTTATCTCTTAAGAATGCAACCCACATCATTCTAGAATAATCATCAACAAGCAAAATAAAGTACCTTTCACCATAGTATGATCTTGTTTGAGATGGTCCACATAAGTCTGTATGCACTAGATCCAGTTTGTTCTTTGTCGAATTATGCTTGCTTCTGAATGAATTCCTCACATGTTTTCCCATCACACCCTGTATATTGTATCAACTAGTTTTTCAATACTAGGGAGGTCTCTTACTACCTTTACATTGCTTATCTTTACTATATTGTCAAAATTGATGTGACATAGTCTTTTGTGCCATAACCAACTATCATCTACTTTAGCAAAAAAAAAAATTGCTTCAGAATTAAGTTGAAAAAATTACCTTTCATCTTTGAACTTGATGCAATAATTACTCCTTTGTTATTAATGGTGCACTTATTGTCTTTGAATTCCAACTGATATCCTTTGTCAAACAACTGTCCAACACTTAGTAGGTTATGCTGCAAACCATCAACATATAGAACATCATTAGTGTTATTCTTTCCATCCAAGGTGATGGCTCCTCTATCTATGATAGGTTTAGGAGTGTTGTCTCCAAATCTAACCATGCCACCTTTGTACTTATCCAAATGTACAAATCTATCTTTGTCTCCTGTCACGTGATGTGAACAACCGTTGTCAATGATCCTGTTTGTTCTGATGTCATCTTGTGAAATTAATGCTAGCTCTTGTGCTTTCTTTTCATCTTCAATATCCATCTCATCAAAAAATTTCTCCATATCTTCAATAGCAATGAATCCAATTTCATCTTCTCCTGAATCTTCATCAAATACTCCATCTCCAACATAGTAACATTCTTTTGTAGACTTGGGCTGGAAATTAGTTTTGAACTTCTTGACTCTTGTAGGAAACTTAGATGAAAAATGACCAATCTTGTTACATGAAAATCATTTGAATGGTAACTGACCTTCATATTTTCCTTTTCCTTTTCTTTCTTTCTTAGAAATCATAGCAATGAATTCATCTAGTTCTTTATCCTCATCTTCATTATCAAAGTTACCAGAAGTGTTCAAGGATTTCTTACCACGGACTGAGGCTTTGAAGGTTGTTTCACTTATATGCTCTGTCTTCAAACTTGATATCTTGAATGTTGAAATCTTGTTGATTAAGGTCTCTCTTTTGAAGTCTTTTGAAAACTACATAGTCTCATCTAGGATGTTTATCTTGCTCTAATATTCTACTATCAAAGTAGTCATCAATTTATCCATTATGTCTTCTTCCAAGATTTCTCCACCATTGTTCTTGATTCCTGCAACTACTTCATTAATTCTTTGATTGTAAGCTCTGATGTTCTCTTTAGGTAGCATCTCCAATGTATTGTATCTTTTCTTCCATATCTTTCTGCATGCATTCTTGACTTGGATATCTCCTTCAAACATGTCTTCTAGATACTTCCAAATTATGTAGGCTTTATCTACTTTCTTGATCTCTGAAAACTCACTGTCAGATAAGGCATTGATAAGGGCTTCTTTGGAAATTGCATTTTGAGTGAACATTTCCTTTTGCTTAATAGTTGCATCATCTTTTGCAAGATCTGATAAAGAGGGAATTTGAACCTCTCAAGTAGCTACTTCAAAAATCTCAAAACCAATGCATTGCAAATGTGTTGTCATTTTTTTCTTCCAGTCTAGATAATTCTCTCAATCAAACTTAGGACTTTCTTTTCTAAAGAATGCAATCTGATTGACCTCAAGCTGTTAAACTTTCTCTCCAAGGCACTTGGCTCTGATACCAATTGTTAGGAATAGTCCCAAGAGATAATTGAGAGGGGGTGAATCAGTTATCTACAAGATTCAATTATTTATCCAATTAAGTATAGAATAACATTAAGTGCATACACAATAAGATAAAACTTAACACAACACCCCAATTTTGGTTACGGGGAAACCAAAATAGGTAAAAACCCCAGTGGGGTTTAGCACCCACTATAAACTACACTAGAGTATAACGATCCATGTTAAAGATATTTCAACACTGTTAAGAGTTGATCTTTACAATGCATGAAGTACAGTGACCTGGTCAAGGGTCAAACCTTGTTAGGATTCTTTTACAAATAACATTGTTAAAGGTGAGGACACACTATCCAAGAGCACACTGCTCAAATGGTGAAGGCTGCAACCTTTTGCATAACAGATACACACTATATCTAGATCTTGGTGAACTGGAAAGTAGACCTGTTGTCTTGATCAGTTCCAATGAATAGCATATACTCTCTTCTTCTTCACATAGATCTTCAACTGATGATTGACTGTCTTAGTACATTCACATATTCTGCTCTACTCTCTCAATCACACTTAGCAATCACAATTGACTAGCTATAAGTATCTTTCTCCAAATGATATAATCAAGTTGACCTGTTAGAAATTTCTTGAAATCATAATAGAGAAACAATATAACTCTTCAACAACATCTACAATGGCTAAACAAAGCACGCAACATAAAAAGGACCGCACAACTCAATATGAGTAGATGCGTCACTTCACACTGTTGGCTCCACCAAATTAACTGAAACTTTATTCTCATGATAACATATGTTATGAATTCTTAACCAGATATTCTTAATTCATCACCAAATATAGAACCAAACATGCATATCAAAATTATAGGCGCAACTGCTGAAACAATATAAACAATGTCGGCTCCATCAGACAATCTCAGTAAACTGTAACTAGCAAATAGAAACATCATAGCTCAACTTGTATGGCAAAAATAACTCTGCATCCATGAACATAGCTCTACAAACATGTCTACAACAAAAATATAAACGTGCAAGGCTCCAACATAACCATATTGAGAATCACATACAAAACTCTATTTGAACACTGTCAGGAACACTACTGATACAAATAACTACACAATTCTCTGCACTCAGAATCAACATCTATGTCTATGATATCATGCTGATAACATATCTAAGAAACATATGCTCAAGGATCTCTACATAAGACTTCAATGCACATTGCTTACCATATGTTGTCATCAATGACAAACATACAGTCAACACTGGCTTGCTGACAAATCTCCAACATTAATATCTTTATAACCCTCTTAGGCTAGCTCATATCGACCTTAACTATAATTAGGTATCAATGTAGATCTCCCAATATTTAGATAGTAGTGTATGTGTAGTAGCCAGGACTGCTTATCATTTTTAGGGATATAGTTGTCTAAGGTCTCATCTTATTAGATAGGGTTCCTTGGGTCAATTTTTTTCTATCTTTGTTATGCAGGTCATTGTCAAGCTAGCGAGTTTTTTTTAGTGTAGAGATTTAAAATTTATTAAGAATTAAAGCAGGAAAAATTACCTTCTTGTACACCTATCCTTACATTGTTATAGAAATGTCATGTTACCCAAAGGGACACCTTCACTGAGGATTATGACATAAGGTCATTGGAATATGGGTAGAAAGGTGGTGATTATGAGGAATGAACATTTAAGTGAGTGTCCTCTCCCAAAAACTTTGATCTCATTATTTGAATTTATTAAGACTAGGCTTAGATACGCCTCTCGGCATATTTAATAATAACTTTCACTGGATTGGGACATCTCACTCATAGGATTTAGGCTATCCAAGAAAGATATGTGGGATACGATGGCATGTTAGAAGTATGAAAAGCTGGCCTCTTACCTACCCAATGTGAGAGTCCCTCTTTTAGGAGGCTCGCTATATTTATGCAATAGGTAACTTGAGTTGATCTTCCAATGATGCGTAATTTACAACTGGCTTGCAATTTGTATTTAATTATATGAGGAGAGTACTCATTAACCAGAGTGATGGTAATTTTTTAGAAAATGTTAGTAGGATCATTTTCACTTCATTATCTCTGCAACCATTTGAAGTTAGAGCTAGTCAGAAGCTTAGGAATGGAGACTCCCATCAAGCTAGGAAGTGTCAACAGGCAGATTGCCTTTGATACTGGTATTACCATGGATAGAATTAGGAAGATTATCAAAGTTAAGAAGAAAGTCATTTGGAGAGAAATATTGTGAGGCATGGGGGACCAGTTTGTCCAATGCAAGGATAGATTTAGAGAAAACCCTAATATCTTGGCGATGTTGATTGCTATCGCTATGCATATATTCAATGATCAAACCCAAGTGACAAAACTTTGTTGACATATTTTCATTAAGGACATTTTGGTGGATTTGGATAAAGTCATGGTTAACATTAGGAATGATTTGACAATCTCTAGGCTAGGTAACTACAACATGCTAATGATCAGGAATAATCTAGTGTTACATTATGAGTTGTCATTATCTTCACACATATAGTCGGTGAAGGAAGAAAACATGCTAGTCGGTCAACACACTAAGTATAATAACTAAATAGAGCACAAGGCAGAATGACAAGGTAACTGAGAATAATCTTGACTGATCACATACACCAAGCCAGATGAATACTGATCACTGAGTATAGTTATAACTGAGCATTCAGATTTACTAAGCAACAGTATTTTACTGAGACAAGAATGTAGTATATAGTGAGTAATACAAGGAAGACATAGAAGTATGGAATGGCACATAAACAATGCAAATGGTTTATACCAAGCTAGAAAATGGTTTACATAGATCAAGGTGAAGATTTATTACAAATATAATTATTAAATGTTGATGATCCCTATGCAGTATTGATTTAGGTCATTCATTTGGATCGTAGATCTAATGTTTTCTACATGATATGATAAGCCTAATTAGGTAAAGAATATTTTGATATAAGAATTGTCAAGATGTCATTTTTATAAGTAATACACATGAAGTATTCACCTATAGGAGACATCTGAAGATTAGACATGGTTGTGAAGCTAAGTATTGAACAAGTATTTAGAATTGAATCGGTATGAGACCAAAGGCTACCGAGCAATATATAGGGAAGATATATATCACAACAAGGTGATATCAGTTAAGTACTAATCAGATCTAAAATTTAACAAAGTAAGTTGCTACATACATATCAATTTTATATTACTTTCTAAAAATTGTGGTGGACAAAATATCCTAACAAAGTAGACTTAACAGTCTTTTATAAATCTCTTAACCAAGTGCACACTTGATAGTGTTTCTTAAATCTTCTAACAAGGTAGATCCTAATAGGTCTTTATTGTTACTCCTAATAGGATAAGATCATTAGAAGCGATCAACATTGTAGCCTTAACTGATAAAATTTATTAATGTAGTAGAAAAGCTTTGTGGGTGTCATCCCCACTACAATTTTTACGTTCTTACAAGGGTTTTTGTGATACCAAAATACTTGTGAATTGTGTATAAAGTTTCATGAATGTTTACATGTTAGATTAGAAAACATTTCCTATTTTTAGTTATGTTGTGAATGGATGGAAATGTGAACATGACAATCAGTTAATAAGATACATTGTCTTAAGGATTCAGATCAAATTTTTTTTAGGGTTACTGATTCACCCCTCCCCTCTCAGTAATTCACCTTTCCATAATCCTAATAGCTAGTTGTCACTTACTCAATCATCTACTCAAAGGACCTTGATGGGTTCTAGGTGGACAGACCATTTTACCATATGAACTTAGAATTTCTAATGCATTTCTTTGAAATCTATAAGCCCGCTCACAATGATTGGTTGGAGGTCTACATAGCGGCAAAGGGATTGGACGGGGATCCCAATCCGGTGAATGACCTAGAAGACCTCTGAGACTACATAAAGATAATCAATAAATAACATTTATAAATGTTAGGTCTTATTTTTTGTAGGTATACTGGTATGGCCAAGTATAGTAATCGACCATTTTTCTTCTCAAAAACTTGTCAGTAGTTAAATTCTATCAATTGGATTGTATGATGCAAAACATTGAGGTGTTTTTTTTTATTTGGACTAATAGCATGCTGTAATTAGGTTCCCTTTTGGATTTTTGTAATTGACAAATAATCTATCTATATTATTAAGGTGAAGGCTCTCTCCATTATGGTTGATTTTCATTCCTTCTCTGTCGTCCTATTTTCAATCATTTTCTTTCATATATATATATGTGTGTGTGTGTGTATACAATCTCTCTTATGTGTGTCTATGTATCTATGTGTGTCTCTATATATATGTATATCCATTGATATATACAAATTTATATATCTATTTATATGCAAATATGTATAAATCTTCTCGGTGTATATATATTTTCTTATGTTTATTTTTGGCTATATAGGTGTATTTATTTTTTCGGCAAATTGCTTCTTCTAGGATTTTTCTCTCAATATCAGGGAATAGATCTTCAGTTTTGTTTATTATCTACTTTCTCTTTTAGAGATATTTGTTCACTCCATCTCCTATTAAGCTTTTATATGAGGTTACGTTTAAATGTTATCCCCTTGTTAGCTTTCCACTACCGCTGGTGGAAAGAGGTGGCAGTCCTCATCTCATAAAAAATATTGTCTTTAACTCGTTAGGTTGTGTATATGCACCCTTTTTAGATAATACATAAAATGTTCTTTGTTTCTTGTTATCTAAGAAGATAATATAACATGATCTTTGATTTTTGTTTATGATACTTGGCTCTGGTATAGAAAGGATAACATTTCAAGTATGAACTAAGTTTTAGCAAGGCATCCTCTCTCCTAGGAAAAGATCTTATCAGTCTCTATTTTGGGGGTTTCTTAGATTATTCTAAAATTTTATAATGTCTGGTCTCTTCGTGTATTTCATAATAGTTTTGTTTATAACAGTTTCTTAGGAGCTATTGGCTTTAGTATTTTTCTTTCCCTGGTTATGTCTCTATTTTGTCATTATGGGAATATATATATTTATATATACCTATGTATATACATATATATAGAGGTATATATTCACATATTTATATGGTTATTCTATGTCTTTGTTCTTATTTCTATTTTTCCCAGGTTGTATTGTGGTCTTGTGGTAAGATTAGTCTAGTTGTTCTTACTACATGAAGTTGATTTTAGTATGATCTTCTTAGCTATGGTGGTCGTGTTGGGCACGATTTTGATTAACTAACTTTACCAGGTTTGATCATTAAGGAGGATTTTGTCATTGGCAAAAATGGTATGATTAACCTTCTCTTCATCTTTCCTCTTTCAAAGCTACAGGTTAAGGCAAAATTTGCTGGGATTTGCATAATATGTTGTAGTAGAATGCATTTATTACTAACCATAATTGTAGAATAATGGGAAGTCTTGTAAAATACTAGCCTATTTGTGGATACAAAAAGTAAAACTAAGGACAATGTGGTGAAGTGGAGAAAAGAGGGCATCAGCTAGCTATATGCACTTTCTCTAGTTTGGGGGTGATGCAAGGGCATTCTAGGATAATCAATAAATCAGCATGGTGGTGTGTTGAAGTGGTTTTGTGTTGCTTGATTGTAGCTTTAACCAGGGATCTCAGTTATTAAGGAGGCTCGGTCACTGAAGGAACTCGATAAAACTTTGGCACTTGATAAAACATGTGCTCGGTGATGCCTATGGTGCTTGGTCGACGTGCTTTCTTGATGATGCCTAGTTGGCTCAGTTGTTTTACTGGTGCTTGGTAGTTTTGGCTTATTGACTAGAGTTCTTGGAGATTTGGTTGGCCGACTTGGTGTATTTATTGTTGGTAGCTTGTGTTGTATTCTCCTATGTCGATCTTGAGGCTGACATGGAGAATTAATTATTTGTAAGGCTATTTGAGAGCCAATTGTTGTTGCATTTAATATTTGTTTGTATTAGAAGGCGACTTGGCTTAGGAGTTAATTTTTTCTTCCAGCCAACTTTTAGTTGAAGAAATGTATTTAAGGAGTGTTTGGGTAGTTGTTTAGGAGTCATTCAGAGATAGTGAAGAAAGAAGGATAATAATTGGATCCTGTGAGATCTTGAAGATTAGATTGTTTATCTAATATTGTAATAGCAGAGCTAGTGGTTTGCATGCTTGGAGACAAGGAGATTCCTTGGTGGCTTGTGAGCTCAAGTTTAGATCTACCTTAGTGTTTCTACTAGTTGCTAATGTGCTACAGAGTTGGACTAGCTAGGAGGTTGCATAAATACTATTGTAAGTGATTGTATTTAGCCCTAACCCGAAAGGCCTTACAGCTGGGCATGTTGAATGAAATTCTATTTGAAGCATTATCTTGTTGTGTTTCATTGTTGTTTTTGTTTTTGTTGTTGTTTTTATTGTTGCTAGTGTAGACTTGGTCTATCCATTCTTGGATTCTCCACTCTATCTTACATTAGGTTGTTAGGAATAAGGTGTCTCAACCTTGGATAATTCCTATTCTTATTATTTGTTTTGTAAAATGTATTTCTTGCAAATAATGTTGATGTGTCAGCATCTTGAATTGTGTGTAAGGAGATCATGGTTAAAACAGTTATGACGGATTCCTATGACACATAAGAGCTATGTTAGGAAGATTCAATGATAGGTGAAGACATGTGGCAACTGATAAATTTGAGTACTGTACACTCTTCCCCAATCGTAGGGTTCGGGGTTCCTATTTTCTTAGAGAATGGTAAAACCCTAATACGGTTATCTTTGGGAGTAGCCCTAAAAAGTGAAGCGCATGATATAAGCTTTTTTAGGGTTGCGAAGAGTGATGATGCGAGTGTATTGTTGGAACATTTTATGCTGCCATGATTTGTCTTCAAGGGTTTAGAAATCTTCTGAAAGAACTTACATTGCAAGTGTATTGTAAGCTATAATAGTTTTGATCAATACATTGTGCAGGTTTTGGAGTGCTGGGGTTTTTACCGAAAGGTTTCCCCAGGGTATATCATTGTGTCATTCTCTATTTTTCTGTATGTATGGTATGTGGTTGCAATATCTTTGTTAAAGTAGTTAACAAATCTGAAATTGTAAGGATTTAAAAGAATTTTCACAATACTCTCCTATAGAGATTAGCGTAGGAAGCTGTTTTCGCACCTGAGTTTCCTTACATAGGTGGTATCAGAGCTTGAAGTTCTTGAGTGTGTAAATTGATTACTGAGTTGAGGCAATTTGCACCAGGACCTTGGGTTGGTGATTTGTTGCCTTGGGTTTTTGAAGATCTTAAGGATGCCTCTGAGAAGATTGGATCCTAGGGTGATTGAAGATCTCTATGATGTCATAGAATTGAAGATTACAGAGAAGGTTAAACTAGATTTTAGATCTGTGATGGAATAGATGAAGAATGACATGATTGATGAGATCATGAGGGATATTATTGGTATGTTGAGGAATCTTGGTACTAAAGATGACTATGAGGAAGTTGCTAAAGACTTTGAAGATACTGGATCCAGTGGAGATGATTGGAGGGACAAATCTGGTGAAGATAGAACTGGTCGATTTCATAGATTTGGAGCTCAATTAAGTACTAGTTATCGAATGGAAGTTTCTACTTTCTTTGGTACTTTAAGACCTGAGGATTTGATTGATTGGATTGGTGAGTTAGAAGATTCTTTGAGATTGAATAAATTGAAGACCCTCTTAGGGTAAGATTGGTACAGACTAAGTTGAAAGGACATGCTGCTTTTGGTGGAAATAATTGCAAAGAGATAGAGAAGATGAAGGTGAAATGAAGATCAATCGGTGTAGGTTGATGGTGACTAAATTAAAAGCTAAGTTCATACCCATCGACTATGAACTTGACTTGTTTAAGAAATTACATAATCTAAAGCAAAAAGATTTGACTGTGGAAGACTATACCAAGGAGTTCTATAAGTTGACTATTCTGTCTGGACATAGAGAACTTGGTAAAGAAAATGTAGCTCAGTATGTGAATGGTTTGAGATTCAATATTCAAGATTAGCTTGGTATGTTGAAGATTGATTTAGTTGAGGATGCTTATCAGTATGCTCTGAAGGTAGAAGATAAGTTGAAGAGGAGACAACATGGTAATTCCCAAGGGAAGGAGAATCTTGATCACTTGGTGAAGGATAAACTGACTATTGAAGATGAGCTAAAACCTGTGGAGCTGAAAAAGAAGATAGGTAGGGTTATCTTTAAGGGTACTTGTTATAATTGTGTTGAAATAGGACATAGATCTTTTGAATGTTCACATAAGAAGCTAGGTAATAGTAGGAATGATGTGGTGAATGAGAACATACTGAATGAACCTAAATTAGAGAACTTGTTGGTTTGAAGAACATTGCTTGGTACTAAGGTAGAACCTTATCAGAGGAGTAATTTGTTCAGAACTCAGTGCAAGTCAAGAGGTAAACTTTGTAATGTGATTGTGGATAGTGGTAAAATTGATAACCTTGTAGCTAAGGAGATGGTTCAGAAACTTTTTTTCAAGAGAATGAGACACCCTTATCCTTATAGGATTAGTTGGTTGCAAGATGTTCATGCTCTAGAAGTAAGGGAGAAATTTCTTGTTGATTTTCAGATTGGTCAGTATAAGGATCAAGTGTTGTGTGATATTGTGGACATGAGTAGTTGTCACATATTGCATAGTAGACCTTGGAAGTATGATTGTAGAGCTATGCATGATTGTGTCAAGAATGTATTTTCTGTTGAGAAGAATGATAAGAAGTTTTTCTTAATGCTTTTGTTGGATACAACACTCAATAGGAGAAACTTGAGCTTTGGTAGTTGAGATGAGTTGAACGATTCTGAAAGGATTGATCAGTATGGAGAAAAAACCTGTGTGTTGTCCAGGAAAGACTTGAAAAGATAGAGAAAGCAAAATTGGAAGGGTATGCAAGGTGGAGACTTGAAGGACCTGTATGTGAAGAACCAGTTCGGGGTTTATGTGTTGAATCCTGAAAGATGTTCCTCCAGCCTTTTAGAACATCTTTTCAAACCTAGGGTGTCTGATGCAGGGGCATTCTAGGGTAATTGATAAATTTGCATGGTGGTGTGTTAAAGTGGTTATGTGTTGTTCAGTTGCAACTTTAACCGAGGATCTTTGTTATTAAGGAGGCTCGGTCATTGAAGGAACTCGGTAAAACTATGGCTCTCGATGGAACATATGATCGGTGATGCCTATGGTGCTTGGTCGACGTGATTTCTCGATGATGCCTAGTTGGCTCAGTTGTTTTATTGGCGCTCAGTAGTTCTAGCTTACCGACTAGAGTTCTTGGAGATTTGGTTGGACAACTTGGTGTATTTAATGTTGGTAGCTTGTTTTTTATTCTCCTATGTGGATCTTGAGGTTGACATGGAGAATTAATTATTTGTAAGGCTATTTGAGAGTTGACTGTTGTTGCATTTAATATTTGTTTGTATTAGAAGTTGACTTGGCTTAGGAGTTAGCTGTTTCTTCTAGATGACGTGTGGTTGAAGAAATGTATTTAAGGAGTGTTTGGGTAGTTGTTTAGGAGTCAGTTAGAGTTAGTGAAGAAAGAAGGATAATAATTGGATCCTACAAGATCTTGAAGATCAGATTGTTTATCTGACATTGTAATACCAGAGCTAGTGGTTTTCATGTTTAGAGACAAGGAGATTGCTTGGTGGCTTGTGAGATCAGGTTTAGATCTGCCTTAGTGTTTCCACCAGTTGTTGATGTGATACAAAGCTAGACTAGCTAGGAGGTTGCAAAAATACTATTATAAGTGATTGTATTTGGCCCTAAACTAGAAGGCCTTACAACCAGACATGTTGAATGAAATTATATTTGAAGCATTATCTTGTTGTGTTATGTTGTTGTTGTTGCTGGTGTAGACTTGGACTATCCATTCTTGGATTCTCCATTCTGCCTTGCGTGAGGGGGGGATTGTTGGCTATTTTCATGTAGTACTGAGTCTGTTGTAAATCTAGGTATGCTTGGATAGCACAAAGGTGCTCTCTGGAATCAAGTTAAGTAAGGAAATGTAAGAAGAGGGAAGCTCTTCCTCTTCCTCTTTGCTCTTGCCCTGAATATTGAAAAGGGGAATGTAATTGCTTGATTAGCATATTTCAGACTGAACAAGTCCTAGGCTAGACTAGAGGTTTTCTTAACTTTGTTCTTTCCTACCAGTGCCTGCACCAAACAAAGTTGTAATATTATCTTTTATAAATTACAAAAATTTCTCTCAACCTTTTACCTTAAAAAATATATATATTTAATTAAGTTTTTTTAATAGAAACTTTCAAATTATATATACATGTAATTTTCTCTCTATGAAGTAATTGATTTTCAAAAACCTAGTTTAGCTATTTAATTTCAATTGGGTTTTCATATTCAATCATTTTAATTATTTCAATTTCTATTGTTCTCTTGAATACTTTTTTTAATAATTCAATCAAACTCTTATTGGATCTAAATTTTCTAAAATAATTTTCTGTATAATATTTCAATAATTCTATCAATTCAAACCCTAAGGTTTTTCTACCATGAATCTTTCAAACCCTAATCGAATTTAAAACAAAATTTAATTATGGAATTCATTCAAACATAAAATTTCCTAAAACTAATTCCATAAATTTCAACATGAAAGGAAAATCACATAATAGTCATAACACCCAAATTTAATAGGCACAAAGAAAACAATCTTTTTGAAAAACTAGAATTAAAACTATGAGGTTTTACAAATCCTACCTCAAACCACCAAATGAAGAAAAATGATGAAGACTAGAAATACGTAGAAAAAAAATCCAAGCTTTCACAAAAATCCTTCAATGCAATCCTTCAACCAAAACCTACAAGCATGTGTGTTGAAAACAATGGCCAAGCCCTCCTAATATAAGAAATTTGAACTCATCCATACAAATTTAGAACTCAAACATGCAAATTTGGAACTCAACTATGCAAATTTAAAACTTAACCATTCAAATTTGGAACTCAACTATACAAATTCGGAACTCAGCCATGCAATTATAGAGCTCAACCATGCAATTACAAAACTCAACCATGCAATTACAAAACATGAATTAGAACTCAACTAAAAACAATAAAGAAGCACTTAACTCAAAAATCATAGAAATCAGAACTCAACTTCAACCTCATTTTTACCAAACCCTTTTTGTATGATTAATTCTAATTTTAAAAATTAAATATGCACTTTTCTAGTTAACAACTCCTAACTCAACTTTAACTTAACTTCCCAATTCAATTTTACTAAACTGAATGTGCAACTTAAAGTGCATATTAATATTTAATTAATCAATTAGTATTTTATCACATTAATAATTATGCATTTGATAATTAAATATTAAATAAATCAATTATACCTATAATCTAATATTTAAATTTAATAATTAATTAAATAATTTTATTCCAAATCCTTTTATTCCAAACTAGACTTTTAATTAAGTCTTTTAATTAAACAAAGGTATTAATTAACCCTTAATAATTAAATATCCTTATATTTAATCTTCTGATATTTCCAATATATAATTATTCTAATAGAATAATTAATCTTAATTAATTTATTTTTAATAAATAAATCACACAACAAAACTCACATGACTGTAACACCTGAAAATCAACTGACTCAAAATAACCATCATGCTCAAAGGAAGGTTTCACGAATTCATGTCACCTTGACGAATTCAGATAGCTATTCAAAAGATACGTGTCCCTTATTTTAGGATAAATGATGGCTTAGGTTGGGATTGGACATTTCTGTTATCTCCCCTCTCTTACCATTGAGATATTATGATAGGGCACCCTCATCCTGATAATTCAGGGAAGTCGTTGCCTGATACCTGAAATCCTGCATAAAAGATGAACATGTACACACATGTATAAAGATATAATAGACAATGGTGAGGATCAACTGATTGTATGGATCTCACAAGCAAGTAACTACGACTTCATCCCTCAATTACATCAGGCACATCAAACATAAATATAAAATATACACGCAATCCATACACATGCATGTATGGGGTCAGTAAATCCATAAATATAAATGACATCATAACATATAGAAAATCAGACTATGGGAGGGGTGTTACATCACCCCCTTGACCTCACCCCTAATCAAGAAAAAACCTTTATCTGTTGCACTTCCCACTATACCATCTTAGGAGATACCCTATTTCAGAATAATTTTGATAGAACCCTACTCAGATGTTTAGACTTAGAGGAAGCTAAGACTACATTAGAAGAGCTACATCAAGGAATCTGTGGGGCTCACTCTAGTGGACTCATGTTGGAAAATAAGTTGCTTTGCACTGGTTACTATTGGCCCACTATGTAAGAAGATGTATATAAGTTTGTGAATCAATGTGTTTCTTGTCAGCAACATGGTGATTTAATACACACACCACCCCTAATAACTCCAATTTACCATCACCCATTGGCCTTTCTCTCATTAGGGATTTGATCTTGTTGGAAAAATATTTCCAAACTCATCCAATGGTCATAAATATATTCTTGCAGCTACTGAATATTTTATGAAATGGGTTGAAGTCGTTCCCCTTGTCTACACTACTAGAAAAAAGATATCCAAGTTTATCTGGAATTACATCATTTATCACTATGGTATCCCCCAAGCTATTCATATTGATAATGGTGCTCCCTTTAAGAATAAGGATGTCATTGAGCTATGCCATAAATTTGGCATCACCCAACATTGTTCCTCCAAATATTTCCCACAATGAAATGGTCAAGATGAGGCTACTAACAAGACTATCCTAAAAATCCTCAAGAAAATAGTTGATGAAGTTGGCTGAAATTGGCATCTCCAACTCAATTCTACCCTTTGGGCTTATCATACTTCCATCTATACACCTACTAGAGCCACTCCATTTTTCCTCATCTACAACACTGAAGTTGTTCTACCCACTGAAATTGAACTTCTCTCCCTCAAGATCCCTCTCAAGAATCTTATTTCTAAAGAGGAATATCAAGTTTCTCGCTTGCAAGAGTTGCAACTCCTTGATGAGAGACACTTGACTGCCCTCAATCACCTTCATGTGTATCAAAATTGCATGTGACTTTAATTCAATAAAAAGATAAAGATGTGTGAGTTCAATGTTGGGTACCTTGTGTTAATATGAAGAATCTACAAAATCATGAGAAGAAGGGAAAGTTTGAACCTAACTGGTTGGGTCAGTTTGTAATTACTCATAAGTATGGTTCCAGAGCTTATTAGACAGTGACACCAGAAGGGATTCCTATTCTTGATTCTGTGAATATGATACATTTGAAGAGGTTCTATACATGAGATTAGCAACACTGTGTACAACAATTTATGATTCTGGAAAAAAAATCCAAAAATAATATAAAATGATCCTAAAAAATTTCTGAAAGTATAAAAAGTCCTAAAAAATTATCATCTTGAAAATAGGTGCCTTGATGAAAATATATATATATATATATATACAAAAAATAAAAAGCAATAAAAATTCGTCCAATGGTGAAAACCTAGCAAATAAGCACCTTGGATAAGTACCATGGTGAAAATTTCTTGTCGGTGCCATGTGTAGTTAACCTAGATCCACCATCTATCGGGATACTTTATCCTACCCATCTCTTTATTCCCCTCCTATGTCTATGTGGGAAGCTAACCTAATTCACCTTCTATCTCAATCACTTTGCACACACTCACGTAATGCTCCTTTGTCACCGCAATTTGAATAAGGATCCACATGTATAGATAATCCAGTTCTATTAAGCTCCATTGCAATCGATGACACTCTTTTAGACCCGCTGACCATATGTGCACCATCGCAAAACCACATTATGACTATTTTCCCTTACTATCATTTGATTCATTGTTATTTCCTTTGACACTAATGACACAACCTTTAAAATTGATCATCATCAGCCCTTCGGGATACATTTTTCCTTGGATGACTCATCCAATCCTAAATCTAAGCATCAACTTTGTTCTAGGCAAGAACTTTGGACCGAAGGTCCTCTTGGTCATGAGGCCTTCTTTTTAGTTTTATCTTTTGTGTTCAATCACACCTACTTTGGATAACCTAGATCTTCATATCTTGGTTTATTTAGATGGGCTTTTTTATTTATTCACAACTTTTTGTGTGGTATGATGTGTCTATCTATTTATAAGTATGTTCCATGTAGCAGAATCATGTTATCCTTATTTATCTAGCATGTGGTACATGATTCCTATACAACATCAAAATCAGATATGCTCTCTTGTGTTGACACAATGATAATCCACATCCTGGATTAATCTTCATTTGGTTAGGTTTATTTTTCATTTGAGGCATTCTTTTATTCATTTATCCCCTTCTGTCCCCCTACCCTAGTCAACTATGTGTTCTTGGTCATTTTGACACACAAAATATCTCATTTTTCATCTCACCTTAGGTTTGAAGTTCATTAAATGTATTTTTTTAGTTATCACTTTAGTGCATTAATAATTATATATATATATATATATATATATCCATTTTTCATTAATCACATTTGCGTTAAACATTAATTATATTCATGTATCCATTATCAATCCACATAAACATTCACCACATATGGAAGTACATCATGCATCATATCCTGCATCACCTACGTTAGTATATCATATCATTATATACGTCACATCCTACATCATACATGTTATTACATCGTAGCATAAAATCACATGCATATAATCCAATCCTACATCATACATAGTATTAGTACTCATATATCATAAGGTCCATCATAAAATGCATGCATACATACATCATAAAAATATACATCCATATAGAACATCACATAGGGACCATCAAACATGTATCTCGTATATTGGAATTATCAAAATCACATAGTGTTATGTATATACATCACCTCATAAATACATTATATAGTCAAAATACATGCATCTGCATCATATGTATATGCACCTAGGTGTCATTGTACAACTCATCTAAAAAATGGAAAAAATGTGTCAAGGTGACTAGGGGAAGACTCATGTCATTGCCTAGAGTCTTGTCCCTCCTCCACTTGGTGGTCTCGGTGATCTCATCCTACTGATGTCTATGATCCTCCTCTTCTTGTCTATGGTGTCATCTTTGATGCTACTATCTATGAGTATGGTGGTGCCATCTGATCCTATGGTACTACCTAGCGGTATAGGTCTATGTAATATTGTGCCTCTCTACCATATCTCTTGACCTGTCTCTTTGCCTCAAGTGCACTCTGAAATACCTAGAGTGCCCCAGCCTGCATTAAGCTTTGCCTCATCAACTCCCTCTCTCCTTTGTATCTCTTTTTCATCTACTTCCATCTCTTAATGTCCATCATGTTACAAGTAGTGGTTGTCTTGGCACCAAAAGATCGACCTGTTAATGCCTGATACAACCACTAGACTTATAGAATACACAAGAGGTTATTAAAACATGTCATGAATCCTGAGGGGAGCACTAACCATTTTTCCAACAATCTCCCCCTCAATGCTACCCGAGTGGATTCAAACCTATGACCAAGCTCTGATACCACTTATTGCAAGTAGTGGTTGTCGTTGCACCAAAAGATTGACTTGTTAATGCCTGATACAACCAATAGACTTATAGAAGACACAAGAGGTTGTTAAACCATGTCACAAATCCTGAGGGGAGTGCTAACCATTTTTCCAACACATCATCCATTGGATGACCTATGCCTATAACTCAATGTCTCATCTCATCTAGCTCCTACTCAACTGATCCCCCATGTCTATCTCCACCATGGTGCACTCTCATGAGTTCACCCAAGCCTGTAGTGTGTCTAGGGTTGTCTAAGTACTCTCTTCTCAGGCCCTCTCTTCCTCCAACTCCATTTGTAGGTCATCTATACATGTCTATAGGTAGGTTGCCTTTGTCTGTGCACTATTGGCTCTAGCTCTCTCTCTCTGCCACCCCTCGTAGTCGTGCCAAATCAGCCTCAACGTTGACTATTTATGCTTCAGCTATCTCCTACTCATCTTGTCCTACCTCCCTAGGAGGTGATCCCTGATCTGCCTCTAGTGGCTCTAGAATATTTTCACCCCCTATTGCCTCATTTTATTATGCCATGTCTATGTCCCCTTGTGGTACCTATTCTATTTGGGGTACTGCTCCACCTACATCTAGCATCAAGAGTCCCCCCTCATCCTTAGTCCCTCTTATCATTGCCCCACTCTCCTCGCACCGGATCTTCCTACTCCTCTATCATACCCATCATCTCCTCTATCATCCCTCTCATTTCCCCCTCGTCTCCCCATCTCCATCCCCTCCCTTGGCTTGATCATCTACACCCACATGCTCTAGATCTTTCAATCTCACTAGCTGATGTACATCCCACCACTGTGCATATGTTGTTGTCATCCTTGCATCCACTACATATGCCTATGATGATACCCATGGTGACAGCTCCATATCCCTCCAGCTATATCTCACCTTGAGAAGATCTACCCCTGCTCCCCATAATGACCCTACCTCCCTAATCACAAAATGATCTATAAACCTATCTGGCACCACATCCTAGATGAACCCAAACTATCTTTATACTTGTGATGGCATATATTGTGCTACCACATGTGTCATCTTGTCAATCAACCAATAATCTCTCTACACATAGCTCAAGTAGTAGTTGTCTAACCATCCATCTTCCCTATCATTCTCCTCATCCCAATAGCCCCATATATCACACCCTCTGTATGGAATCCACTCAAACCGTATCTGATCATCTAGCATATGTCTCCAATATCTCACAAATGTTATGTCCTTGTATGCTATCAGTGCCCTATAGAAACATGCATATGACTCATAGAGCTCATGTGCCTCTCCTCCATGTCTCAATGGTATGTACACTGCTATGTGCTCCCATGCCCAAACTAAGAGTAGAGTTACTCCTAGTCTCATCATGTGTTGCATCTAGTATGCACACATTTTGAAATTGTAGTATACTTATCCTAGGGTGGTGTACCCCTAGCCATACAATATTATATCTACCTCCTCCAGCATGCGGCTCAATACCCTTTCCCATCCAATCGAGAATCTATGTCCTGAGTGGTTTGGCATCATCTTGTCCCTGATCAATCCTGCTAAGTACAGTGTTAGCCATGGTATCCTCGCCTCAACTGCCCCCTTCCATGATTATCATTATCATGTCATTGGTAGATGGTCTATATGACACCTAAAGCATGTCTCTATAAATGTAGATGCTCCCTCCAACTGATACTCTGACATCGATCCCTTGATAGAAACCCACGGTATCCTCCATACGTCTAGTAAGGTGATGGTCATCTCCCCTATCAGGAGGTGGAAGCTCGATGTATCTAAGTGTCATCACTCTATTAAGGCTATCATGATAGTATTATGTGTTCATAACTGGGGCCACTCATGAATGTTCTCCAAACCATAGAGTGTGACATGTCCCCACTCTACCGCAATCAGCCTCTCTCATAGCTTCATATCTATGGGCCAATTCCCCCTCAAGCTAAAGGGGTGCTCATTGACCTACAGTCCATTAGCCATGTCAATCAATCAAGTTTGGGATATTTTTTGCCCTTTAACCTATTTCTAGTCTTTTTTTCCCCTTGGGATGAGCCCTATTTTTTTTCCCCTCTTTTGTGTTTTTTTTTATGTTACAGCCTCATGGCATCGCAGGTGGTCCCATGGTGACAGTCGTGGCCCATGGAGCTGCAGGTGGCTCTATGGTGGGGGTCGCAGCCCACGATAGTGATGACCCATAGTTTACTAGTAGCTAGGTGTCATCGACAAAGCCACCCCCTCCCCTTGGGATGCAGGGCCATAGATCAACTGACTTGCAATCGTGTCACCCTTCCTTTGTGGTGTAGAGATGACCCATGGTCATGCTACCCTTCCTTTGTGCCACAAAGTTGTAGGTCAGTCGACTCATGATTGCACTTGCACCACCTATTCCCCCCCCCCCATTTGGGTGGAGTCGTTGGTCTCTAGACCCACGTCTCCATCATGACTGCTTCTCAATGCAAAACCCTCCCCAAATTCACCCAAAATACATAAAAATTTAAAAACCCACATGCATAATCCAAAAATCTAGGTGGGTTTTTGAACTTGCCAAGTTGCCCATGTCCGTTGGTCTCTAATAGACTCTAACTCGCTCATCCAGTTGTTGCTTGTCTCGTGCATTTGTCATCTCATCTCCTTCTTCTTTCTTTTGCTCCTTGTGCAAATGAACCCTTTTGGCCCCCCTAGGCCTATTTGTCGACTGTGGGGCCCATTTTCCATCCCAATCCCTGACTTTTTGTTTTGGTTCCTAATTTTTCATCCCATTCCCCATTTTTTTCGTCTTGGTCCCCATTTTTCATCTTGGACCTCTTTTTTCATGTTATTTTCTCCTTGACCCCCCAAAACATGCAAATTGTCATTTTTTCTCCACTTTCTATCTCATCGCCCTTCTTTTTCGATAAAATTGTAAAAATTAATGTTTTGCCCAATTTCCTCGAGTGGGCACATCCTCTTCCTGTCATCACCTAAGCATGACTCCTAGGGCATCTCATTTTCTTTTCTTTTACACGATGCTGATTTTAACACCACATTAAAGATGGATAAAATATAGACACCTAAAAATGTCCTTTGCACTCTAATATTAATTTTTTTTATTAATATTCACTCTTAACATTATAGTTGATTCTATTAATTAACTATATTGTTATATTCTTCTATTTATTTAATTAAAATTATTTTAATTAAATAAAATTATTTTCCTTTGTATTTAAACTTTATTAAATACTCTTTAATATATTAAATTTATATATTATCCCTCCATTTCCTTTTATATTTTTTTAATGTATTTTATTCCTCCACTAGCCTAAAGTTCTTCTAAACTATGATTAAATTATATTTATTTTAATTTAATAATTTTTTCCATTTTCCTAATCCTATTTTCTTTGTAATTATTCTTCTAATTGTGATTAAAAGGTGGATTACCTCTAATCATGTGTAGAATCACCTTTTCCAAGGTGGCCACCTCTCCATCTTTTTTCTCCTCCAATCATTTTGAATTCTTCTCTTTTGTCAATGAAAGTGGAATTTGATTTTTGCATGTTTTGTCTCTTAATCCTAGCCACTCATTCTTTTTGCCTCTTCATCTTAGCCACTTCCCTTTTTCCTCGTAATCTTGGCCATCCATTTTTTGTCTCTTATCTCCTCCATCCAATCCTATTCAATTTTTGTAAAAGAAGACCTCTCTTTCATTTGTAGGCTAATGATCATCATCAAGCATTCTAGAGCACTTGGGCACTCACTCGAGTACATAAGCATTCTAGCATTTCACTATTCTACTATTAATATTGTTAATATTTCATTTCTATTAGTATATATCTTGAAATGGCATTGCTAGCTTAAATTTCATTTATTGCATAGTAGCATAGTTTCATTTCCATAGCTTTGCATCTACATTGTGAGAATAGATTTTGCATCTTAATCTTAGATTTTGTATCACTTGCTTGTGCATTTCTTCCTCATAGATCTTGCACTTGAAATCATCTTGTGATATTTGGGGCAAGTTCTTCATACTTGTTCTCAAAACTCTCACTTTTGCATCTTTATAGTTTTTCACATTAGATTACATTTTGCTTTCAAATCATTGTGCTGGGAGAGTATACCCACAAAATATCAAAAGAGAAAATCAAACAAGGTTTTGGGTGCCCTTGTTTTAGCTCATCGAAGGTTGTAGTAGAAATTGCTTGTTTTTTTGCATTTTAGAATGAATAACATGTAAATGTGATTATTGCTTAACATTTTGGTGTTTCTACTTGCAGCAAACAAGTCAAGATTTTTACTACATACACAAGTGTTAAATTTATTTTGGAATAAACCCAAAATATGTATACCTCAATAATGACAAGCATAATTAGGGGCAACTTTGAAGGTTGGGTCTTTTGCACCAACAAATATGGTATTTTTGGTTGCTATAAAAAGGTTTGTAGTAAGGGCTTCTCATTCAAGGGAAAAAATGATAATCTCACTGAAGAGATCACCCAAGCCTTAAAACAAGTATATCACTTGGATACTGAGGGAGATTACCATATGCTACATCTTGTTGGTTTGATTTCTATTAACAACCACATATTTATATAGAGATTTGGAAGAGCTTGGCCTAATTATGTTACTGCTTGGGTCAATGGGTCAATCCCTTGGTGGTGAGTACCTCTTTTTTCCAACCAAGTCAGGCCCTCTAATAAAAATAAAAGTGAGCATCGCTAACACTTTTCTCTTGCACCCAATACCATGAGAGAAAGGGGAGAGGATAGTGTATGTTAGTAGTCTGTTCACTCTACAAATGCAAGTGCATAAAACACACAGGACATGGGGTTAATTTTAATATCCAAATGAGGTTCCTAATTAAATAAAATACATGAAAGGAAAAACATGGTGTATTTTAAATCCAAATGACAATGTGAATTTTGAATATAAGCACCCCTTTTTGCTAGAACCTACAAACAAATTGTTAGAAGTTTAGAAAATGCGGTCTTCTACAAGCAAACCTGCAAAACTAGTTATTGAAATCGATAAAGCAACATACAAGTTAGCTAATTAGTACCAAAATATTAGAAAAGCATTTGGAAAAACACAACAAAAATAGTAAATAGTCAATCACACTACTTAACAGACCAAACCCACCATTTCTAAATCAATAAGCACTCTCACCAATTTTGGCAACATTCCCACCTCTTGTAAACCATTAAGCCTCTGCTAAAAAGTAGAGAGTTAAATTTTACAAAAACTAGAAATGACAAGAAAACCTGCCAATTTTTGAATCAATCTCACCCTTCTTTGAAATTTAATAATTCTGGCAACATGGAGATCAAAAAATACAGACAAAACCTTAACAATTGTAAACTTGCCACTTAATAGTTCAAACTTGCTATTTGACCAAAAAAGTTAAAAAATTATATTTGGTATAGACAGTAATTGCCTAGCAATATCACCGTAAGACAACTCAATTCCACCATTTGTGAAGGCAATCCTATCATTTTTTAAAGTTTTGACATGGAGTCAAATTGACTTCTGTTGAAGCAAGAATTGAGTTGGTACTTCACAATTTTTGCCTGCAAGAAATTTAAAATTTTAAAAAATGACACTAAAAAAATATGTTAATCATTAGTTGACCTATGAGGTGGGTCCCACTAGGTGTGCTAGAAATGTGTGAGTGAAATAGCGAGTGATACAATCTAAACTACACTAATTCAACCAAACACTCTAGAATAGATGTTAAAAGAAGACTAATTAAATTAAGTAAGAAATGCAAACTCCAAGCCTCCTTTGTTGAGGATGTGTTCTTTGGTTTGGTAGATGATATGTGTGCTCACAAATTGGACTTCAAGAATGCCCAATAAGCTCCATGATTATGCAAATGATGATGATGATGATAGATGCAATTAAAGATGAAACTATGGATTTGATGCTATAAAAGATGATGTAATTAAGCTAGAATGAGTGAAATTAAGCTAAATAGATGCAAAAGTGATTAAAAATGGATTATGGCTCTAAAGGAAAATTGACATGATTATAACATTACTATGCATGAAAGAGGATCATTAATGAAGGAAATGAGAGGGCTTAAATAGGAAATGGGTGTAAGATGAGGGGTATCCAAAATGCAACACTTGTCACCATAAATGACAAGTGGCATTTCAAAGAGTGACATGTGGAATTGAGGCTAGGTGTACATTTTGGAGGGATGCCACCAAAAATAGAGGTTATCTTCCTATTTAATTAAAATAGGAATTTGTGCTTATTTAGATAGGGTTGGTTAAGGGGAGGTTTGAAAGGATAAGGTTAGTTTGAACCTTGGGTTGGTTGGAGGGTTAGATAGTGGTTTAGGCTGGAGGGTATGGTTAAGGTTAGGTGACATGTCACAAAATTTTATTAATGATTTAAATTATTCAATTTTTGTGCAAGGAGGAAAATGATGAAATGAATCAAATAAACCAAATTATATTAATTTTATCCATTTAATAGAATAATGAGAGAGAATTAATTAATTAAATGGGTTATGATTTACCATCAATTAATTAATAAGGATCTAGCTTAATTAATTAGATTAATTCAACTAAGGAATAATATTAATCAATTAAATAAAATGTAATTATTTAAATAATAAATATTATTACACTAATTATATTCAATTAATATAATTAATCAATTTTAGGTGTCTACGGTGTCATATGTCAGTCTTGCAATCATTACGACTTCTTTCTCTCCTGGCATATTATGATTTTTGGTTCTAATTTGGGTTTTAGCATATTGACTACTCTTACCATTCAAAAATAGTTTATTCTCCTTCGAGATTTCAAATATCTTTGTCAGGACGAGATGAATGATCTTCACAACATATTCAATACTAAAATATTATCTAGGAAAATGATAATACAATAGTCAACTAAGGGCCTTGATACCACATTCATGAGGTACATAAAGGTCGTTGGAGTGTTGGATAATTAAAATAAAATGACCAACTAGTCATAAAGACCATACTATATCTTGAAAGTTTCCTTCCACATGTTCCCTTCTTTGAGCCTTACTTAGTGGTTCCAAAATCAAGGTCCAACCTCATGAAAACTTGGAATGCAACATTTTATCCCTGAGATCATCAATGTGGAGTTACAATGTTATTTTTTTATGGTTATCTTATTTAGTCGTAGTTAATTAATGCACGCCTACAATGTCCCATATTTCGTAGGTATAATGGCAATCAAACATTCACATGGAGAGGTAGTGGTTTTGATTACCCACTTCTCTAAATTTTCTTAGAGCACTCTTTGACTTCTTCTACTTTAATTACACCATATCCATATCACCCAAACTATGGTAAAGGATATTTAGACATTTTTCCTCATGTTTTATGGTTCTCTTTGTGTGTAACCTCTTGTGTTTTAAAAATAACTTTTAAAATATAATCACCTAGTTATTCCCATCTTTATACTCATGGTTATCATACTATCTATTGGTTCCTCCAATTGATGCCTTAGATTTTCCTAAGAATTAGCCTTCTTCCATCAACAAAAATTTGAGTCTAGTGGTCAATTAACAAGGATATTCTCACAAGATGAACAAATACTCCTACACTTTGGGCTCTGCAAAACCTAGGTGGATAACCCCTTTGTAACACTCGATAATATACTTAATAATAACAAACATTACTCATTAGTAGATGACTCTCAAAAATATACTAGAACTCATAAATAACATTTCTAGAATTGGTTCCATTCCGGTTTACTCAATTCAAATACAATTGACAGTAGAGAAGACTCAAACCCACTTCCTAATAACATCAAAATAAACTAATATCTGGTTATGAACTCATTTTGAAAGTTTCCCTAAAATTTACAATAGACCAGTGCTCATTCCAAGGCCACTGAGTCAAGTATGAGATCATACAAGAAAGCCTATCAGCAAGAAATATGTAGCTAGTGGACATACAATAAATTAATGCTTAATATTAACTAGTCCCTCTTATGAAATCATAAATCTCTACTTCACACATCCATTTCATACACAAAAGATCATAGCTACTTGCACAAGGAAATTAACTCTTTCCTTGAAAGAGACCACTAAATAAGTAACACAACTTTGCAGAGCTGAATTGAAGCATCCTTGATATATATTTAATTCAAATTATCAAATGCATACCACATGGATACAACTTCATGAAACTAATATTGAAAACACGCAACTAGTTGATTATTGCTTCCAAAACTAACTCCTACAACCTGCACAAAATATCCATAACCTAGAAATTACAAAATGTTATTTACAAGCTTGAAGAAATAAAATTTCAGAAGGAGAATGAGAAGAAATAAGAAATAAATAGAAAAGAAGGGAACTCTTGATTTGTTCTCCAAGTGACAAGTGTCCCCTTTCAACATTTGTCCCAACATTCAAAAAGAACCTTATTCTCTCATTCTGCTACAAATAATAAACTTTGAATAATTGATCTCCTTTACTACGTCTGATTACACTCTTTGTCTCTCATCTGACCCATAATTGAAAAATTCCTTCTATGATGCACTTCACACACTTGGTCTCTTTGAAAATGACACTTCCATTTTGTCTGACTTGCTAATTATTTTCTTTTCTAGTCACTCTGCCTGACACAGTCAAGACTGAAGAGATCTCAAAAGAGATGTCCAGTCTTGCAGCCAACAACAACACAATGAAAATACAACACAACCAAAAGATCTGATGGAATTCAACTCTTTATTCATCAGAAACCAAGTACATGCAACATGTCGAGTTGTAAGGCCTTCTCGGTTATGGCCAATTACATCAACAAAACATCAAATAGTTCTCGCAGGATCCAAATACTTCCTAGTTAGCCCAGATCTATAACACAATAGCACTGTGGTATAAACTTCAAGATAGATCTAAACTTGTACTCACAAGCCACCAAGCAATCCTCTTATTCCCTAATCCAAAACACTTAGCTACTAGCCCTTCTTCAACACTTCACCCCACATGATGATTCTCATTGGTCAACTCGTGGTCACTGCTCCACTAAACTACCCATACCCTTCTTTTATACAACATAGCCACAAGTCATCTTTACAAATAATAAATCACAAAACATCTAGTTGGCTTCAAGAAAACAAGACCAAATGTGTTATCAATCAGTTGGATTGCAATAGTCATTAAATCTTCATAGGAGAAAGAACCAATCTAGATATAGGTCCTCACATATCTAATGGTCAATCGACATCATGAGGAATGTGACCCAAATTAAATGCACATGCCGGCCAAGCCAAATCATCCAAATAAACTATTTGGTGAACTAGAACACCGAGTTTGTCCAAACATCAACCAAGAAAATGATGCCATTGAGTGACAAGACACCGAAACTGAATAGAATACAACTTGGTACCACCAAACCAAAATAGCACACCACTGAGCTCACTCGGTGAAGAACACCACCTAGTAGTATCTAAACACCGAACTCATTCATTGAGCCCATTTGGTAAAGCAACGTACAAACAATAACTGAACACAACAAAGCCACCAAGCGATAACCTATCTCATCCACCAAGCTCAGCCACCGATTCCATCGGTGAAGCAACACAAACTTCCAAGTGAGAACCAACACTGAAGTAACTAAGAATCTCCAGTCTTCCATCGAGACTGCCAACGAAGTAACTAAGATCCTATAGATAGTTACTGAGAATGCCAAAGTCTTCAAGAACCTCATATTCCCTTTCATCACTACCCATTTTTCTTTTGTTTCCACCTTATAACTTCTACATGAATGCATTTTTATGATTAAAATTTGTGACAACTCCAGTACTACCCACTTCTTTTGTCCCTTTGGAAAATATCTACATCCCCTTTGTATTATCCTTTTTCTTCAACAGAAAACAATATGCCCTTTGCCATGTTATTTCTCTTGTGAAGAACTTTCATAAGTATGTTATATGTATTTTCACCACATAAACATTTTCTATGAAATATTTGCACAACTATGTAAAAACCAGTTATCCTAGTGAAAAATAGATCACCACTTGCACACTTGTTTGGATAAAAAATAATTACCCACTTTCTGTGTATTTTTCCTAGCTGACCATTTCTATATGATTATCTTCATATAAAAATACTTTCACCTTCAAGACACAAACATTTATCCCCTTTTCTCCCTTTTGAAACTGTAGGGTTTAGTTGATTTTCTTATGTGATTCTGAAAATGGCATCCCCCTTTATGTCTACTTTTTTTTGTCATTTTTCAACCCCTTTTGGTTGTAGCTAAAAATATGATCCATTTAAAGCAATAACATTTTTACCTTTGTTTACAAATCTGAAAACAAAACCAAATATGCAATTCAAAACCTTTGTGTGTATCTAAAAATAATATTTGGCTTTGTCCTTATTCTCCCTATGACTGTACACTTGGCATGTTTGTCCTTTTTCTTTCCATTCCTTGATTACAATTGCATCATGACCTTTACCCTCTTCATGCAAATTCAATTTCCTATGCTCCTTGTGTATGAATTAAAATTTCTTATCTTTTCAATCCTTAGAGATTCATGCATTATTGTTGATTGAAATCTTACTTTCATTCTACAAATGAAAAGATAAATAAAAAATTTAAACCATCAAGCTACATCCACAAGCAATCCCCAACTTCCACTTCTCCATTATGTAACGTCATCCTTTCTATTTGTATAGAGTTTTAAACCTTTTACAAATTTTCTTCTAGTTATACCCAACAACCACAACATTCTGAATAGGTGGATCTTAAATCAATGCTTACTCCAGAGGCCACATTTGTTGAGGAGACTTATCAATATTACCTTATCATTTTACATCTTTTGCTAACTTTTTCAACAAAATAGACTCGTACACTCATGAAGCTTGTGTGTAGAACTTGGGAAGTCATCCATGTTCTATCCTCATTTGTACTTACTTGGAAATTTAGAAATCCTTTTCAATCAAAGCACCAAACACCTTATTGGAAGTAAATGCATCTATGCAACCACAATTTTTTGAGGGATTCTGATCAAACAAAACATGCCTTTTGTATGCTTCCAAATTTTGTAAACACACCCACCAATCATTTGAAATAGTTACTCAAACAACTGACATGCTCTATTTTGATTTGCACAAGATGAGAGAATGTATAATAAAGATGTTGCTCCTGGCTTTGCACCTGCCAATTACATTATCTTAAAAGTTTTTAAGTAAAATAATTAAGTGTGCTTATGTGTACACATGCCTAGCCCTCGCTTCCCATGCCCATTGCAGGTAGAAAAGACATGGAAATGGTTTGAATTTGATTTTACACCAGCAACATGCACTTGCAAGAAGGTTTCTAAAGTAGTTTCATCATCCATTTTGTTGTACCCAATAATCACAACATCCATACTTTATTGTTCCTTGCAAATCCATGGTGTGTCGATTTTATATTCATTCCATTATTTTTCTACCTCTGTGATGAGAAAGAATGCCTAAAGTTAGGGCAGATAATCCACCCTTCCCAACTTTTTCTTCCCTAGTTTTTTGCAAGTGAAAACCCATTTTCTCCCTTTCTTCAGAAGATGTGCAGGGTGGAATTTATTATTTCTTTTCACTTTGGCACACCCACTTTTCCATAAACTCTTAACCTATAATGCATGTTTCTATGTGGGATGAAGGGGTCTCTATCCTCCTTTTGACACTTGGATTTACTTCACCCCCCGCAATTCCACTCCAAATTCCACACTTCTACCATTTCTTGAGCAGGAATGCAAGTGCCTCATGTAGTGCCCACACATAGTTTGATTTTTATTTTTATATTGCCAAATTATTTTAGGCCACTTTCATGTGTGCGCTAATTATTTCAAGTTTATTCGGAGGTTATGGATGTATGACATTACATGGTGATTTGATATTGGATAGTCATGAGATATCATATGTTTATAGTTTGATGATTTTAGTTACTTTGTTGATGATTATTTATATGATTAAAATGTCATTATATTCATGATTTTACTTACCCCATACTTGCATGTGTATGACTGTCATGTATTTTTTACCTTTCTATTTGACGTGTTTGATATGGTTGAGGGACATATTCATAGTTACCTGCTTGTAGGATCCACACGATGTACCGATCTCTACCATTGCTTGTTATATATATATGGATGGGCATGCTTGTCTTTTATGTAGGTTTTCAGGTACCTAGCATCGACTTCACTGAGTTGTCAAGATGAGTGTGCCTTATCGCAATGTCTCAATGGTAAGAGAGGGGAGGTAACATTCAAGTCTAAATCCCAATCGAAGCCATTTTATTATCCTAAAATAGTGGACAAGTTTCTAATTTATTACCTCTCTGAATTCGTCCAGGTGATGTGAATTCATGAGCCTATTTCCTTGAGCATGATTTTTGTTTTATTAGGTTTAGTTGGCTTTTCTGCTCTTTGGTTGGTTATGTGGTTGGTGTGATTGTTGTGAAATGGTTAAATAATTTACTGATATTAATTATGTGGTTTAATAATTAAATCTTATTAAATATAGAATTATTAAATGTGAGGGTATTTAATTAATAAAAATTAATTAAATACATTTATTAACCAAAATACTTAATTAAAAAAGTCTAATTGTGAAAATAAAAGGATTTAATTAATTATTAAATTCAAAATTTTAATTAAATATGAAAATCAATTAATTACTAATAAATTATCAACTACATAAAAAATAAAATGTTAAAATAATATTTCTTTTTTAATTATAATCGATATGCAATTAGTTGCACAATCAATAAAAGTGAATTAAAGAATAAAAGTAATTTTTAGAGTTGAGTGAATTGATAAAAATAAGAATTATTAGTTAAATAAATTATTTTTACACAATTTAAGGTTGAATTCCTTTTTGAATCTGCATGAGTTTTGGAAAACCCTAGGTTGCTTAGTTTTCTTTTATTAGGAGGGTTTTGGTCATTATTCTTTACATAGATTTGCAGGTTTTGGCTCTAAGATTGAATTGGAGGAAATTGTGAAAGCTTGGAATTTTTAGGGTTTTGATTGTTCTTTGTGGTTTCTTTCAATTGGTGGTTTGAGGTAGGGTTTGAAACACTTGTAGATCTGATTTTTTTTAAAGAAAGTTTATTTGCTTCGCCCCCCACAATTCCACACATCTACCAATTCTTGTGTGGGAATGCGAGTGCCTTATGTAGTGCCCACCCATAGTTTGCATTTTAGTTTTATATTACCAAACTGTTTTAGGCCACTTTCATGTGTGTGTTGATTATTTCAACTTTATTTGGAGGTTATGAATGTATGACATTACATAGTGATTTGATATTGGATAGTCGTGAGATATCATATGTTTATAGTTAGATTATTTTAGTTACTTTGTTGATGATTATTTATATGATTAAAATGTCATTATATTCATGATTTTACTTACCCCATACTTGCATGTGTATGACTATCATATATGTTTTACCTTTCTATTTGATGTGTTTGATATGGTTGAGGGACGGAGTCGTAGTTAGCTGCTTGCAGAATCCACATAATGTATCGATCCATGTCATTGCTTGTTATATGTGTGTGTGTGTGTGTGTGTGTGTGTGTGTGTATGTACATATACATATTTATATATATCTAGATATATATATGTAGATATATATGTGTGTGTGTGTGTGTGTGTGTGTGTGTGTGTGTGTGCGTGTGTGTGTGTACACACACACATGTATATACACATACACACACACACACACACACACATATATATATATATATATGTATGTATATATATACATGTACACACACACACACACACACACACACATATTGATGTACATGCTTGTCTTTTATGTAGGTTTGCAGGTATCGGGCATCAACTTCCCAAAATGTCAGGATGAGCATGCCCTATCACAATGTCTCAATGGTAAGAAAGGAGAGATAACATTCAGGTCTGAATCCCAACCTAAGCCATTTTATTGTCTTGAAATAGTGGACAAGTTTTTGATTTATTACCTCTCCAAATTCATTCAGGAGATGTGAATTCATGAGCCTTTTTCCTTGAGCATGATTATCATTTTATTAGGTTCAGTTGATTTTTTTGTTCATTGGTTGGTTATGTGGTTGGTGTGATTGTTGTGAAATGGTTAAGTAATTTACTGAGAATAATTATGTGGTTTAATAATTAAATGTTATTAAATATAAAAATATTAAATGTGAGGTATTTAATTAATAAAAATTAATTAAATACATTTATTAACCAAAAGATTTAATTAATTATTAAATTTAAAAATTTAATTAAAGATTAAAATCAATTAATTGATAATAAATTATCAATTGCATAAAAAATAAAATGTTAAAACAATATTTATTTTCTAATTATAATTGATATGCAATTGATTGCACAATCAATTAAAGTGTATTAAAGAGTAAAAGTAATTTTCTAGAGTTGAGTGAATTAATAAAAACAATATATATTAATTAAATTAATTATTTTTACTCAATTTAAGGTTGAATTCCTTTTTGAATTTGCATGAGTTTTGAAAAATCTTAGGTTGCTTAGTTTTCCTTTATTAGGAGGATTTTGGTCATTATTCTTTACACATATTTTCTTGTTTTGGCTCTGAGGTTGAATTGGAGGAAATTGTGAAAGCTTGGAATTTTCAAGGTTTTTACTATTCTTCATGGTTTCTATCAATTGGTGGTTTAAGGTAGAGTTTGAAACCCTTGTAGATCTGATTCTTTTTAAAGAAACTTTGTTTGTTTCGTGCCTGCTAAATTTTGTTGATGGTTGTTTTGGAATTAGCCTCTTGCTTAAATTTATGTTTTGAAAGTTTTGTTGGAAGAAATCTTGTATTGTGAATACTTGCTATTTTAGGAACATTGTAGAAAGATCTTGTTTTGAATTAGTTAGGGTTTGTTCAATTTTTTTATTGAAAACCCTAGGGTTTGAATCAAATTAAATCATTTAAATAAATTTTGCAAATGGGTATATTCACTTTGTAGATCTAAGAAGATTTTACTTCCTGGTAGGAATCATTTTATTAAACCATATTTAATTAATTCTATTAAAATATATGTGTGTGTGTGTGTGAGTGAGAGAGATAGAGAGAGAGATTATTTTGTTTAATATATATATATATAATAGCTTGTTGTTTCTATCTCAGAAAATATTCTCTAGCAAAAATTTTATATATATATATATATATATATATATATATATATATATATATATATAAAATAATAAATATTATTATTAGGGGAGGGGGAATAACCCCCAACCCACATGACAATCGAAGGTGCCAGTGGTAGTAAGGACTATTGAAGGCAACAAGGACTATTGAAGGCAACACCTGTTGTCGGCGATAGAAAGGACTATCGTAGGAAGTACCTACTGCTAATGATAGTAAGGACTATTGCACGAGCAGCGAGAAAGGAAGGGGCGTGGGTTCGTCCCCCCAATTCAAGTTCCTTTTTTATTATAAGAATAAAGAAAGTAATAAATTTTATTTTGTAGTTTTAAAATAAAGGAAAGGGGAAAAACCTTCCCAATGCACCATGAAGCTAATCACGTGGAATGTTAGGGGCATTAATGCCCCTAAGAAGCAATGCTTATTAAAGCGCAATCTCTCCTCTCTAAAAGGAGATCTTATTCTTATTCAAGAGACAAAATTAGATGAATAAGGATATTTCTCTTTAAGGAAGAAAGTGGGAATTTGGGAGTTAGAAGGGGTACCCTCGATTGGAGCCTCAAGAGGGGTAGGAGTGCTTTGGGATCTGAGACATGTGACTTTCTCAAAGATTAGTAACAACAAAAATTGGATCTGTGGGAAGGTTAAAAGTTTAAAAATAAAATTGAGTTTTACTCTTATTAATGTATATGGTCCAAAGTTCTTGCATGAAAAGAGGGAGGTATGGGTAGAAATTGATAGACTCCTTAGGAAATTTGAAGGTGAACATATTATTTTGGGGTGGGGACTTTAATGCAATACTGAACATGTCAAATAAAAAAGGGGGTTCAATAAAGGAAACCCAAACTATCAAGGAATTTCAAGAATAGATACAAAAAAAACCAATGCATGAAAATACAAATGGCTGATGGAGGGTACACCTGGTCCAATAGAAGATCAGGAGTTAGATTTATAGCTGAAAAGCTAGATAGATTTTTTTACAAAGGAAATCTAACAAATTTTGACTATCATCTCAACTCTTCAATATTATCAGTGTAAGATATATATGTGTGTGTGTGTGTGTGTGTGTGTGTGTGTATATATATATATATATATATATATATATATATATATATATATATATATATATGATTTGTGTTGATATGGATGTGGAATGTGATGATGTGTGTGTGATGGAAAATGTTGTGGACATACAAAACTTAATAAAACATAAATACTTATCTTGAAAGGTAGTAAATTCAGAAATCACTATTTTTTGGTGTCTGTACATAGTTTCGAGAAGTTCTGCAACTGGCTTTGGGATAGGAAAATAGAGACAAAGAAAACCCATAAAGCTTTTTTTGTTCTAAGACAGGTCAACCTTGACCTAAATGCAGGGGCACAATCTTACCCCTTTATGTCGACCTTGACTTGTACTATTCCGATGGAAAATCTATTTATGAATCCCAAAAGTTTGCCAAAAAGGGTACTCAGATCCGCACTATAATTCATTGTTCCACAACTGTTCCTACAAGAAAAATAGTTTTGTTGTTTGGATGAGGGGTTTGCCTTGGTCAAACCCCGGTTTGGAATCAACCTTAAAAATGGAATTGAAATAGAGAATGCTAGAAAGTAGTAGAAGTAGATCTAACAGCGAAGCTATGATATTTCAATAGATATGCAATTATATTTGGAATGTAAACAAGTATGTTGATATGAAAGCTTGGACTCAACACTAACAAATGTAAATCAAAAAATCCATGATTTTATGCTTAGAATCCACCTTGAAGGAAGAATGAATAGATCTTGAAGATGAACAAAGGATCTTGAAGGAAGATCACACCACCATGATGGATAGATATAGGGCTTTGAATGATGAATCTTGAATGCTTGAACCAAATCCCTCCAAAGGATTGAATGCTTGAATCCTTGATCTTCAATAGAGAAATAAATTCTTGAATGTAGATGATTTCTTGAAAGATGGAGTACTTGATGGAAGATATGAATTGATATGAAATGATGGATGGAAATGAGAGAGGAAGGCCTCCCTTTTATACTAATCTAGGGCACAAACTTCTAGAGAGGCCTACGTGGGATAATTAAATTCTCATTTAAACCTTAACCCATAGAAATGGACCTAAATGAAATGTAGTTTAAGATTTTACCAATCTGAAATCCGAAACAGTTGACCCGGAAGCTGGAAATAAAACTTTTTGAAACCCGACATCTAGAAACTTTTAGATTTTGAAATCTGGACCCAAGGTCAGGGTCAAGGTTGACTTTGACCTAGGTCAAGGTCGAGGTCAAATTTGACCTAGGTTAGGATCAAGGTTGACCTTAACCCAGAAGGTCGACCTTGACCCAGAAGGTCGACCTTGACCCTGAGGTCAAGAATCTCAAGGTTTCAAGCCAAGATGCCAGAAACAAGTAGGAAAGAGGTGAAAAATGGGGCAGAACAGGGGGAAAAATCCAAATCCAAGCCAGAGATCCCATCAAGGTGTCTGACATGACCCCAAACCAATTACTTGGAGGGATAAACTAGTCCTAAATGGAAGTGCTTCCATTTTCTGATGATACAATCAGTTATAAGGTTAGACCACCTTCCTGTCTAATTCACTTTGGGAGAGGATAGGCAACTGATAAAAACCCCTTTCAGATTTGAAAAAAATGTGGTTTAAAGATGAAATTCTCTTACATAAAATTGAGTATTAGTGGGGGAGGGCTCTTTTGAAAGATCAAGAGCATATGTCCTTGTGTCTAAATTGAAATATATCAAAAAATAACTAATTGCATGGAATAAAGATAGTTTCGGGGATATATTTGAAAAAAAAAGGACTCAGAGCATAAACTAGCTAAGATTAATGAGGAAATTATGGGAAAGGAATAGATCAAACATTGTATTTAGAGGAGAAGGAATGTAGGCAGACTTATGAAGATATTTTAGCAAAAGAAGAAATCTTTTGGAGACAAAAATCAAGAGAAACATGGCTGCCAGAGGGAGATAAAAATAATAAATTTTTTACAATAGTACAAAGACAAGGAGAATGGTGAATAGAATTTTGACTATTAAGGATACTAAGGGGAACCATTTGGAGGATCCAGAAAGAATTGATAAGGAGGTTGTGAATTATTTTGATAATATCATTAATAACCAATATCCCTTGTATTATAACATGAGAACATAATAGATTGTTGAATGAGAGAATGGAATATGCAAAAGTTGAGCTAGCACTAAAAAACCTTAATCCAAACAAGGCTCTAGGGCCTGATGGATTCCCAACTCTCTTCTATCAAAAGTGCTAGTCTTTTATAGGACAGGAAGTAGTTAACATTTTATAAGCTATTAATAATTTTGGACACGTGCTAAGAGAAATTAATAATACATTATTAACCCTTATTCCCAATAAAATAGGACCAAAAACCTTTAATGACTTCAGGCCCATCTCTCTTTGTAATACTCTTTACAAACTACTCACTAAAACTATTGCATCTAGGCTTTGTATTATTTTGAAAGAGCAGACAATCTTTGTACTGGGTAGGTCTATATTGGATGGGGTTATCATTTCCCATGAAGCCATACATTCGGTCCATCAGAATTAATATCCTAGTATGTTAATAAAATTGGATATCAATAAAGTTTATGATAAGGTATATTGGTGATTCCTTTGCAAATACCTGGAATCCTTTGGTTTCTCAAGACAATGGATCAACCTAATCTTCAGTTGCATATCATGTTCAAGATTCTCAGTGCTAGTTAATGGATCCCCATAAGGATTTTTTGTCCTCGGTAAAAGCACAAAGTTGTGTCACGTTTCAGGACATCTTATGAGCACAACTGAATTTGAATATTTCTAACTAAAGTTATTTTTTGTCAAACATATGGTCTAGCTAGGTTCATTCTAGCTAAGTTAGATAAGTGCTTCAACTTTTTCAATTGGAAATATCTATTAAATGCATATTTTATACCAATTAATAAAGAAATAAATTTATTTCAGAAAAGCGATGTTTCAATAACTCCTACTCTTTTTAATGATATTTTTTAACAAATATAAAAATACCCTATTTTAGAGCACAGAGTCAAGATTATCATCATATAATTTTTGTAGTATTTTAATTAGATTTAATATGTTATAATTTTAAAATACTGCAAGTAGGTATTTTAACATTCGAGAACAAGCTTCTTCAAAAATAGAAAAAAATAGTAAAGCTTATCAGAAAAATTGAAATTTTATATTTAACACTAGAGGAGAGAGTTCTCTTCAAGAATGTGTAATTTTTTTTTTGGAATGGTGTAGATTTGATAGGGGAAATTTGGTGCGAGATGAAAACTATCAATTTCAGGTATGTTCGACTTTGAGTAGTTATAACAGAGAAAATATAAATTGAAAACTATTTTTTCTTCTTTTCTACACTAGTTATACATTTCACCTATAACATATTTTGAAATCAAAGGAAAAAAAGATTATTTGCATATACTTTTTCTTTGCGAACAAGACCCTCATTTTTCAGCATTTTTCAACAAGTAAAATATGGACTTTAAAAATTAAGAAACTATGTGAATTCTTGTTCAAATTTTTTTAAAAAAAATATAGGCATAAACTTCATCCACTTTTACACATTTCATTAGTTTACATCATCTCCAAATTCTAAACATAAATGCCATTTTTATGTTGTTAAAGTTAAAAAGTTTGTGTGTTGTTCACCTTTTCCTTTATAAAAGTGTGACACAGCTTTGTACTTTTATATCCCAAGGCCTTAGGCAAGGGTACCCTTTGTCTCCCTTTCTTTATATTATCATGGTCAAAGCATTGGGCAGAGCTATTAACTCTTCAAAGAGGAGAAGGGAACTAAAGGCAATCAAAATTACTCAGGGGGTAGAACCGATATCGCATCAACAGTTTGTAGATGACAATTTGTTGTGTGGAGAAGCTAGTCTTAGGGAGGCAAGATCAATAAAAAATATATTAGATTACTATACCAACGCTTCAGGATAGAATATTAATAGAAGTAAGTTTGATATATTAATTTTTAATTTATGTAGTGTTGTAGAGGATTCCATTTGCAGATTCTTAGGCTTCAGTAAAGGTGAATTACTGTGTAAATATCTAGGTATGCCTCTAGATAAAGGCAATAGGTCAACAAAACTTTGGGATAATATATTAAATAACCTAGACAAGAAGGTGAATTCTTGGAAATGTAAATGGCTTTTGATAGTTGGGAAAGCCAAAATGACTAGATCAGTCTTATCAGCTATACCTATTTACCAAATGATGTGTTTAAGTATGCTAATTGGTGCAGGATAAATTAGTTAATATAGTTAGAAATTTATTTTGATAAGGAAAAGAGGATAAAAAGAAACTTGCCTTGATTTCTTGGAAATAATTATGCAAGTCAAGGGATGAAGGTGGTTTAAACTTCAAAGACACTAAAAATCATAACTTGGCCTTAGGGGCCAAGTTGGTTTGGCGTATGTACAAAAACTTAGGGGCCACTTGGACTAGGGATATAAGATTTAAATATTTAAACAAAATGGATAAATTGAGAATTTTTAGACATCTGAATCCACTGAGGAGATCTTCAATTTGGAACTTCATGCTAGAGTGAAAAGACATCATCATAGGAGGATTATCCTAGGATATAGGTGATGGAGGTGAGGCTCTTTTTTGGGATGATTAATGGGGAGCTTATCCACCCATTAGGCCACTTTTGAATAACAACCTGTTAATAGATGGTATCATCAACCAAAGAGATTCCCATTTGTGTGATTATATAGAATACATATATGGTAATCTTGCTATGGGATGGAGGTGGAGATCCTAGGATGACCTAAGGTTACCTAAGGAATTTTAGGACAGATTGGAAAATGTTCTTGTAAATAGAAGAATCTCCCCTAGATCATATGCTGGTAGGATTGTATGGGCTAAGACTAAAAATGGTGATTATAATTCCAAGGATTGATATATGGTTATCTGTAGTTCACAAAAGGACAAATCTCAACTTCCTTTGGATCTTTGTTGGAATAACAGTTGTCTTATGAAAGTAGGTATGTTTATTTGGGCCTCCCTTCAAAAAAAGATCCTAACCGCATAATGGTTTTAGAATATGGGATATTAGGGACCATCAAGATGTGTTCTTTGTGAGAAAGAAGAAGAAACAATTGACCATATTATCCTTCACTATGAATACACTTCACAATGTTGGCAGAAGCTTGTGACAAAGATGAATTGGAAGACAACCCTCCCGGGAGATCTGGTGAGTCTATTTCATTGTTGGCCCAAGAATAAAAGTAAAACAATCTATGGAAAATTATGGGAATCATCCCCTTCTCTCTTGGTTTTGGAAGTATGGAAGGAAAGAAATAGGATATTGTTTAAGGAATAAAAAATGAATGTTGAAATACTATGGAATAAAATAGAGGTATGTATTGTGGAAGTGATCAATAGTTGAAACTCAGTAGGAAATAGTGAGTTGATTTTCTCCCCTTGGGATGATTATATTATGAATAAGTGTCTAGGGTTAAAGATTCCTCCCTTCATAGGTCAAGGAGGAAAGGATAAAGGGAAAGATAGGCATGACTATGTCTGGCAGGCCCCTCAACAAGGATGGCATAAACTAAACTTTGATGGAGCATCGCAAGGTAATCCAGGGACAATAGGGATTGGCTAATGTATTCATGATTGGGATGGTAAGATAGTAGAAAATATAACTAGACCTATAGGAGATGCATCCAACAACCTATCATAGGTTAGTGCACTCATTGAGGGGCTACTTGTATGCAAGAGACTGGGGTTGGATCACATTGAGATAAAAGGAGATTCAACTATTATAGTCAATGTGGTTAGGAAGGGAAGTACTCCTAATTGGATTAGATAAATGGTTACATATCAAGAGTAATGGAAATTTTGAGGGGTTTTAGTCATTATACTATCAATTATATCTACATGGAAGGTAATAAATGTGCAAATAGCTTAGCTAATAGAGGAGTTGATGGTGAAACCTTGGAGGTCCTTAATAGGGAAGAGGGGTAGTGGTAGGGCTTATAGGAGGTTTTACAGTTTAAGTACCCTAGATTAGTAGAGGGTCTTGGACCTAATAGCTTTCCTAAGATGATTAATAAAGATGGTTTTTCATTATCAGGACACTAATTTTAGGATAAAATCCATGTTAATTAGAAGCCTACTAAGCCTTTATTGAAGAATGATTCATAAGCCAACTAGCATATAGGCAAATTTATTACAGGACCTTTCTCTGATTTTAATCTCTATGACAAGTGGATGGATTAATCCAAGGTAGTAAATAAGGAAGTGATGGATTGACGTAGCTAAGATGAACCATATAAATGCAAGGGCCTTATGGTGATTTTCCTATCATGAATTTAACAAGGGAGACACAAATTAAGACATTATGAATAAGCGCTTCAAAATCCCATCCTTAGATTTCAAGTACATAAATTTGGGGCATGTATTGGCATTGACTATCAATCTCAAAACTAGAGGCAGTAATCATGAGGAAATTAATGCACTTACCTCCACACAAATTGCCTTTTTAGCACCCTAATCCCACATTGTGACAGATTTTTTAACAGACAACTCTGACAAGTCTAGAGTTAGTAAATAATGGATACTGCAATTAGTATGAGAGCTAGTTGCAGAGAGATGTCTTTCTGGGGAGAGGTCAGAGTCGATATGATAAGAAATATTATGGTTAATAACCATAAACTCTTAATGAGAGTCATCTTGAGAATTAATGGAAGGTAATTCTCATTAATGAAAGATAGGGCCAAAAATAATATAGATAGTGTTGGTATACTCATTTCATCCATCCTCCAGGTGGATGGGGACAAGGCAGTTGTGGAAGAAATTTGTAGGGGTCTCTTCAAGAAATCGATGTTGACTGAACTAGAGAGGACCCTGGAAAACATCGATGATATTGCTACATTATAAGATACATGAACTAATTCCCTACGCTTATGATTTGGTTCTATTTCTTCTACATTGCATCTTTTATCATAGATCACATGGAATATCTTTTGATTATGCATGAATATGGGTTTTTGTATATTACTCTGGTTATATTATTAAATCAAAGTAGAATAATATAGACAAGATTTCCTTATAAATATGGTAAACCACTAGAAAAAATTGAGATATGGATTGTAATAAGCATGATTATGAACCTTATAGCATTTGTCTTGTAATCCTTTAGACACTAAAAGGAAAGTGTGACTTAAGCTGAAAAGATTTATAGGACCTTGAAAGTATTTCTTAGTAATACTCAAGAAGGATATGGTAAGATTTTAAAATTAAATTTAAGATACTGTTGAATATGAGATTTGGTATGGTTGAAATGCTCTAAATATTTATATATCGATGGGAAATTCAAGGAAAAATAGTTTTTATAGATAATATATAGGATTGAGAGACATTTTAATGTATTCAAACTCGATGGATCCAATTAAGGATTGATCGACCTTGCAGCCAAACCAATATGTAGCAGAAATACACAATAACAATAAAAGATTTACAAAGTAACATAAGTCTTTATTCATGAAAACACTGATTACATGCAATGTGTCAGGCTGTAAGGCCTTCCCGATTATGGCCAATTACAATGCAAGTAATAGTCTAAAGGATCTCATAGGATCCAAATCTTTTCCACAACATCAACATTCAGCTAGCCCAGGTCTGTAACACACAACACACTGGTAGGCACCCAGGGAAAGATCTAAACTTTTACTTAGACTTCCAAGCAATCTTCCTATTCCTAAGTTCGTAGGTTACTAACCTTCCTTCCCATAATCTGATGCCCTAAACAACTACCCAAGCATCCTATAAATACTGAATCCCAGCCATAAGTCAGTTGATGAAACAATAGGTCTTTACAAACAAATATTAAATGCTAAAACATCAGTCGGCTCTCACATAGCCTTACAAAATAAATAAACTCTTAATGATGGCCCCAACGGTCACCAAATCCACATAGAAGAATGCATCACACCAGATCTAGGTCCCCACACATCTAACGGTCAATCCATAACATGAAGAGCATGACCCAAATTAAATGCACTAGTCAGCCAAGCCAATCTATCCAAATAATCCAGTCGGTAAGCAAGAACACCAAGAAATAGAAATAATTGAGCACCAGTCAACCGACCATGCCAAGCATGACCAAGAAATGCAGTTATCACTGAGTGCCAGTGAACCGATGCCTTCAATTACCGAGCATTCTTCAGAGACCGAGCACCCTAGTAATCACATAAACTGAGCAACCAGTCTCCCAAACCGAGCAAGAACTCCACCAAACCAAGATCAAAACTAATAATCTACCTTCAAAGAGAAACATATTTTTGGTTGATACATGATTTCCAAGAATCCTAGGATGCTCCTGCATCATACACCCCAGGTAAGAAATATTTTCTCATAAGGAAATCAGCAACACCTCAAGGGAATTAGAACATGTATGCTGAATCTATTCTTCACCCATATCTCTTCTTGTCCTTCATCCCAAGTATTCTTCACTTCATTCATTGCCTCATGCAAAAAGTCCTTATGTCTTCCACTTTGCTTATCCCTTCATTCGGCAACTGATGGCAACTGACTCTGACCACTACCAACCACCTCAGTGCCTCGATAAGGTTCAACCCTTCTAGACTCCTTAATCAACTTAGTATCATCTACATCTCTCTATGTCACAAATGTAACCATCTATTGAACCATCTCTGCCATCAAAACCATCTGTCTCTTAATCTCAACAAACTCTTTAGAGATATCATTCTCCTTCTCCTTCAAACTAGGCTTAACAGGAATAGGTTCATCAACCTTCTGCTCCTGAGGTTTTTCATAAGGACAACATCTGATAACTCCACATCCCTTAACCCCTATCTCCTATAAAGGTATCAGCTTATGCCGAGCTCCTTCATGCCTAACCACATAGGTATTAGCATGACCATCAAACAAAACATTCTTGTCAAACTGCCAAGGTCTACCGAGCAACAGATGACAAGCATCCATAGGAAATATATCACACTATATCTCATCATGGTAAGATCCAATCTGAAACTTAACCAAGCATTGTTCTTCAACTCTAACCTTAGAAACATCTTGTATCCAACTAATCTGATAAGGATTAGGATGTTTCCTTCTTTCCAAATTCAATTTACTAACCATTTCATCTGAAACAAAGTTTTTAGAACTACCACCATCAAATATGACATTACATACCTTATCCATGCACTTACATCTAGTTCTAAACAAATTCCTTCTCTGCACCAATTAAGGAACACATGTAGCTAACCTCCTAGTAACAAGACATTCACCTTTCTCAGGAACATTCTCAATGTCTTCTTTAGCAGCTAATGCAACTCTTTTCTTAGGACACTGCCAACTTCTATGACCAACTTCACCACAATTATAATAGGTTCCAGTGAACTCATTCTTCCACCATCCTCTCTATCCAACATTCTTAGTAACTTGACCATTTTTAGATCCCACATCAGACTTAGGATTCTCTGTCACATTACTCTCTACAATTGTCTCACCAGTTTTACCACCTCAGTTCCTATTGTTCTATTTTCCTTCATACTTCCTATTCAACTTCTCTTCAATCTTTATGCCATCTGATAAGCATCACTGATTTTTGTCATCCACACAGTGAGTAACTCTTCCTGAATACTAGGTCTCAAACCATAGACATACCTAGCAACCTTCTCTTTATCAGCTTTAGAATGACCAGTCCTAATTAGGATTCTATAAAACTCCTCAGTATACTCCTGTACTGATTTGTTAGTCTGCTTCAAAGCTTGCATCTTCTTAAACATATCCAATTCATAATCCACTGAAATGAATTGCTTCTTCAACTTGTCAACCATTCGGTTCCACTTAGTGATCTTTTCTTTTCCTCTTCTACCTCTTTCCAACTAAACTTCTCTCCACCAGATATTTGTATGACCCTTCAACTTAGTCTTTGCAAATCTAACCCTATCAGGATCTTCTATTTATTCATACTCAAAGTATTCATCAATCTCATTGATCCAATCAATGAATTCTTCTAGCCTAAGGCTTCCAACAAATGCAGAAACTTCAATCTTAGGTCTTTTCCCAATCTTAGACATAGCTTTCAAATTTTGATTCTCCTCAGAATCTCTAGCTTCTTTGATAGCTTCTTCAAAATGATCTTCCTCAAATTCATCATCACTATCCTCTTTCAAGGTAGGCTTCTTCTTTCTCAACTCCTCTTGTAGGTCTTGCATTTGTTTCTGCAAAGCCCTAAAATCATCAAGACATAATTCTCCAATAGCTTCCTCTTCTTCAGAGATCTCACAATTTCTCCTTGGAGGCATCTTCAAATCAAGATCTAGATACACAAGATCCACTCGGCTCCAATAGGAATAGACTTCGCTCAAATAGGAACAAACCTCATTCTGATACCACTTAATGTAGTCAAGCTTGATGGATCCAATTAAGGATTGACCGACCTTGCAGCCAAACCAATATGCAGCGGAAATACACAATAACAACAAAATATCTACAAAGTAACAGAAGTCTTTATTCATGAAAACACTGATTACATGCAATGTGTCAGGCTGTAAGGCCTTCCTGGTTATGACCAATTACAATGCAAGTAACAGTCTAAAGGATCTCGTAGGATCCAAATCTTTTCCACAACATCAGCATTCAGCTAGCCCAGGTTTGTAACACATAGCACACTGGTAGGCACCCAGGGAAAGATCTAAACTTGTACTCAGACTTCCAAGAAATCTTCATGTTCCTAAGCTCGCGGGCTACTAACCTTCCTTCCCACAATCTGATGCCCTAAAAAACTACCCAAGCATCCTATAAATATTGAATTCCAACCACAAGTCAGATGATGAAACAATAGATCTTTACAAATGAATATTAAATGCTAAAACATCAATCGGCTCTCACATAGCCTTACAAAATAAATAAACTCTCAACGATGGCCCCAACGGTCACCAAATCTGCATAAAAGAATGCAACACACTAGATCTAGGTCCCCACATGTCTAATGGTCAATCCATAACATGAAGAGTGCGACCCAAATTAAATGCACCAGTCGGCCAAGCCGATCTATCCAAATAATCCAGTTGGTAAGCAAGAACACCGAGCAATAGAAGAAATAACCGAGCACTAGTCAACCAACCATGCTAGGCATGACCGAATAACAGAGTTATCATTGAGCGCCATTGAATCGATGCCTTTAGTTATTAAGTGTTCTTCAGAGACCGAGCACCTCGGTAACCACATAAACTGAGCAACCAGTCTCCCAAACCAAGCAAGAACTCCAAACCAAGATCAAAACTAACAATCTACCTTCAAAGACAAACATATTTTTGGTTGATACAGGATTGCCAAGAATCCTAGGATGCTCTTGCATCACATTTGCTCATAACCTTTGAGAAATCCATATCAAGGTGGGGTAAGCCTCTGTAAAATATGAGTATTTACTAATATCAAGATCATTTATCTATCAGATTAAAGGCTACAGATTGGGGTTTTGCTTATGATTTTCAAGGCTAAAAATTGATTGGTAAAATTGTGTTCTTATTCCTATTTGACGTGTTAAGTAAAGGAACAACCAGAATGAAAGCTTAATACTTAATGCTTTATGTTTTAGCTCATCGTGATTACAAATTATCCAACTTTCATATTCAGCAATGAATGGACAAAATATGAAATAAGGGGACAAGTTTTGTATTCCTTCATAATGGCATTCAAATCATGAGTTTGTTTAAACTATGCAACCTTTATGTGTATCATTTTGTGTACTAATTGCTAATGTAAATTTTAGTGGTAGTATGTTTTTTTTTTTCTTGTTTGTCCTTGATCCTCCCAGGAACAGGTGAGGTCTGACTGGAACAAAGACAATAGGACATCGTGGAAATGCTTGGGTCCCCATAGAGCTCTATCGCGTAAATTGAATGAAGTTATAATGTTAGCTTGAGTCTTTTTAGATCTTATTCTCTACCAATTTATGTATTGTAGTATTGTAATAGAATAAGACTTGGTTAGGACACTTGTCCTAACATGGTGGCATTTCAGGACTACAAGGTCCCGGACTAGACCAGGGGTTTTCTTCTCCATTCTTTCCTATTGGTGCCCGCACTGAATGTAGACTCTATATTTTACTATTTGATATAAATAAAATCATTTGGCTATGGTTTTTTACCTGTGTGTATGTGTGTGTGTGTGTGTGTGTGTTTATTAATAAATTAATAATATTTTATTTTGATGATATTAAATAAAGTTTGAAGTTAGATTTTTATTTTATGTGATTATATTGAGTTTAGTAATTATTTTTTAAAATCAATTTATTTAATTACTCTCTAGAAATTGATTTACATATATGCCGAATAATTTATGTAAGAATGTAATTATGGTTATTTTTATGAATTAATTTTTGTGATGGTATTTTACAAAATAGTTTATTGTTAATAAATTGATATGTGATTGTTTCCCTTATGTGATTGTGGGTTAAGAGGGAATATTTTTACGTCATCCTTTTATGATTGTTACCAGAGGCGGGGTTAGGGAAATTATGTTATGTTTGTTTGTCTTTCATATTTGTATGGCATTCAATTTTTTTATAACTAACCTTATTGAAGCTCTTGATTACATTTTTACTATGTGGGAGTTTTATGATGTATATGTGATGGAAGTTGGTTATATATGTTCCCGTGGCATTATGAAACTAGAATTTGACTTTTATGATTCATGATGATCTATGAGATGTTATTGAGATTTATGAGCTTAGGGTAGGTTATCTAGGTGTTAGAGGGGAAGTGGCTTGCTTTGGAGGTGTCAAAACCTAGAAGTGGCTACCTAGATATCCTTAGTAAGTTACTTAATAAGTGATAATATAATACATTAAATTGGGCTTTAAAATGAATTAATAAGATAATGTGTTCCTCGCCCATACCTTCAGTGCTAGTATAGGCTAAGGATGGGAGTGGGAGAAGATTATTTCCCATCTAGTAGTGGTGTTGAGGTATGGCATGTAGTTATCCTTGTCTACATGAGAAGATTTCTAGTTCTGCATATGTTCACACTTGGGAGTCAGAGTCTAGTGAGATCATTCCAAGGGGTTGACGTGTGTGATGATACTTACCTGATTTCATCTTAGATTTTGTACATGTGTGGTTGCCTCTGGATTAGTATGTATACCTTTGTATGTTGATTTATACACTTTTGAAATAGAAAGATTTCAAGATCCCTTGCCTAGTTCTATCTTAAGAATAATTTTGGTATTGTTATCCGAGTGGGGTCTAATGTTATCTCCTCAACACGGTGGGAGTGGAACCACAAGTTTCCACATGGTTGGGAGGTAGTGATTCTTTTACCATTTGAGACTCTGACATTCCTATACCAATGTTGGATGATCCTTGTTGCGGTTGTTCCTTATTCTTTCATTCTTAGAGATTGGTTCATATTCTTCTTTTATTATATTTGTACTTTGTACTTAGATTATATTTACGTACCATGTGACTTGTGCAATGGATGTGGGTTATCACGTATACCTTATGGTTTAGATGCATTTGTTTACTCTTTTATAAGATGATGTACTTTAGTTTCATTATGTGGAAGATTTATATGGTTATTGTACTTAATAGATTAATTTATATTTACGTAATTCTACGTCAAGGAACCCTTGAGATTTTTAATCTATAAATGAGATTGTGTATATGAGTGTGTATTGACTTAATGCTATTGCTTCCACTTTGTTATTCATTATTGTTTGCACAATATTAAGAAAAAAAATTATTCTGTAAACTTAGTAACATGTTTCAGGTTAATTTCTCTTGGGTTCCTTGGCGGGGAATTACACTTGGTATTAGATATCATGTTTCTACACTAGGAACTCTAAGAATTTTGTATGCCCATTAGATGTCTAGTAGTTAAAACTTGAAACAAAAAAACTTAGACATATAACACTCTTGTATTTCAAACTATTACTTTACGATTATATCATGTTTTATTGGTTTGTATATGTTTTGAGATATCATTCTTCTTATTTGGATGTTGTAGGAAAGATGGTGGCTGAGACTAGATCTATTGCTAGAGGTCGTAGTGGAGGTCATAGTAGAGGACATGGAAGGAGAAGGCTTCATAGCCCTCCCATGAGTTATAGATCTAAGGAGAGTAGAAAAGAGAATAGTGGTGAGAATCATGGTGATTCAGGAGAGTTTAATGCTATGAAAATACTCCAGATTATTTTGGAATGTCTACCTATTCATGACAAGGCTGAGCAGAAAACATCACACCACTCTGATAATGAGGAGAGATAGAGATCTATGATTCCCATAAGGAGGGACACTACCCTTGGTCAGGGGCCGCAAATGCCAATCATATGAGAGAGACCTTCTGAGATCAAGACCTCCTTTTAATGGTCTTGGTACTGGTTTTGAGGTAGAGACATGGCTCATTGCATTGGATCGATATTTTTTTATCCAATAATTCAATCTGAATGTTAGGACAAGGTGTGTTGTCATGCACCTCAAAGGTTTTGCAGCTTCTTGGTGGAGGATTGAGAAGTAGAAACTTGAGCTTACCATGAAGACTATCACTTGGGAGCTATTTCTTGAGAACTTTTAGGAATGCTTGGGTAAAAGTACAAACTTGTGTCACACTTTTATAAAGGAAAGGTCAACAACACACAAGATGTTCAATTTTAGCGACATAAAGTTGGCATTTGTGTTTAGAATTTGAAGATGTAAAACTCGATGAAGTTTACTTCTATAATTTTTTTTAAAAAAATTGAAAAAGAATTGATACATTTTTTTAATTTTTGAAGTCTATTTTTTAATTGTTGAAAAATGTTAAAAATTTGAAGTCTAGTTCTCGCCAAAAAAGTATATGCAAATAATCATTTTTTCCTTTGATTTCAAAATATGGTATAGATGACATGTATAACTAGTGCATAAAAAAAGAAAGATTGGTTTCTAATGTATATTTTCTCTTTTATGACTACTCAAAGTCAAACTTATCCAAAATTGACAGTTTTTATCTCTAACCAAATTTTCTCTATCAAATCTATACCATTCAGAAAACAAATTACACATTCTTGAAGAGGACTCTCTCCTCTACTGTTAAATATAAATAATTTTTTTCTTTTTTTGAAGCAACATCTTCTCCAATGTTAAAATACCTACTTACAGTATTCTGAAATTATAATATATTATCTCTAATCAAAATATTATAAAACTCATATGATGATAATCTTGACTCTGAGCTCTACAAAAGGGTATTTTTTATTTGTTGAAGAAAGTTTAGTTTTGATAGAGAAATGAGCTACAAAAGTGAGAAGTTTTGCATATTTCCATTTTTTGCTTGTTTGGATGCCACATAGGCATTTTCAGTTGGAACTGGTTCGATCAGAACTATAGCTGACCAAACATAGTCGCATGAGTGACCAAGCCCCTTAAACCTCATATAAAACACTTATTTTTTGAACTAGAAAAAATAAATTGTTTTATACTTGTGAAATAACAAGTGATTTTTTAAATAAAATCATTTATTGGAAGTTCTTTATTATTATTTTTTCGTTTGAAAGGCAATTACGAAGGACAATCATCAAGAAGGTATGTTTTTTCTTGCAAGATATTTTTATACTTTATTTTTGCCTTTTTCATTTTATTTATTTATTTTTAATTGAAACATTATTTTATTTAGTTATTTAAATTAAAGCATTGTTTTATTTTGTTTTTTAAATTAAAGCATTGTTTTATTTTGTTTTTTTAACTTAAAGGATTATTTTGTTTTGTTTTTTAAACTTAAAGCATTGTTTTATTTGGTTTATTAATTAAAAAATTATTCAATTAGTACTTGATTTATGAACTTACAAACATTGTTTATAGTTTTTTATTGGGTATATGGTTTTATGTATGCAGGTGAATTGAAGCTTTCAACTCAATGAAGAATAAAAGGAATAGAAAAATAAAATATGATCAAATAAGAGATGACAAATAAAAGGTCATACAAAACGTAATGAAGATCAACCTGTTGAAGTTCAGGAGGAACCCATTGATATTCAAGAAGATGCAATTCAAGTAGGGGAACAAATTGGTAGTTCTCAATGTAGAAATTGAATAAGGTGAAAATGGAAGCATAGTAACATACATAACATTCATCACCTATTCATTTAGAAAGGATGTTTAGAAGCATAAATAGATCTAAAAATGCTTGGAAATTAATTAGATCAAAGTACATACCTCATCATCATATTAGTCTAGAAATACCTATTTTTTGAAGTCTGTATGAAGTTTTAGAAAATTCTATCACCTATTCTGGACTGGAAATGTCGAGGCGGACAAAACCCATAAATCTTTTCTCCAGATTCACACAGGTCGACTTTGAGACCACATTTTATTCCGAAGTTTGATTCTGATTCTGTTCACAGATCCTGAAAATTCAGTGAAAAGGGTACTCCAATCTGTCCTCTAATTCCTGGAACAGCACCTGCAGATATCTGAAAAAAGGGGTTTTTGGGGTGGCTATATAAGGTTTTGCCTTAGTCAAACCCCTGTTTTGGTGATTCCCACCTCCACGAATAGTCAATTGAAATAGTATGTGTGTGTGTGTATTGAAAGTGTAAAGCTAGGATCTAATCCTCTAGATTAAAACCCTAGCATGAATATGTATGAAATAACAATGCATAGATTTTAATGTGATAGAAAATCATACCAAGCCCCCAAGGCTAAAGTACTTCTACCATTCTCACAATCCGTAGTTGTTACTCCATGTTTGAATGCTTGAAATTTTGATGATGATGGATCAAGGAAGAATGATTCTCTCTTGCTCCAAATATGAATGCTTGAAGATGCTTGAAGACTTGAAATGCTTGCTTGAACACCTTGAGAACTTGAGAGCTTGATTGCTTGAGATGAGATGTGAAAGTGAGAGAGGAAGGCCTCCTTTTATAGTGAATTAGGTCACACTCCTCTAGAAGGGCCACCTTGGATAATTCAATCTCAATTAGGTCCTAACCTTTAGAGAATGGATCTAAATTAAATGTAATTAAAGGATTTACCGTTTCAGAGCCCGAAACAGCTAACCCGGAGGTGGGAAATTAATAATCCTAAAAGCTAAATTAGCGAGAATTGAAAATTTGAAATCCTAGAAAAATAAGGTCAAGGTCAAGGTCAACCCTGACCTAGTTAGGGTTGAGGTCGACCTTGACCAGAAACTTGAACTTTTGCTAGGATGTAGTTTAAAGGCCCCGAGGATGCCCAAAAACTTAGAAATGAAGTCTGATGAGAATAGAATGTCTGTGATAGATAAAAGATCATGTGATTGACATGATGAAGGCTAAGAGGACCCATTTATGTATCCTACCTAGAAATTAGAGTCATAGAAGTGGGGAATTAAGGAGAATCCTTAGGATCCTAACCCTAATTTCACCCAGGACATACAAATGCATCCTAAATGCAGGTTTATCATGATAATTGCACTGAAAGAGGGTGCTAAACCTATCCAAATGGAAGTGCTTCCATTTTAAGATGATTCATTTAGCCCCCACTTTAGCTTAGATATGACACTACGTGAATATGCAAGCTAAAGTAAGAAAATATCATAAAGATGAAAAAGGATATAGCCAAGTCCTCGATGTAAAGATCCTGCAGAAAACTATTAGAACCTGCAATACACCAGGTTAATGAAAATCTATAATCACCTAGAGCTTACTATATGATGAAGGGTGCTCCCCTTAATACCACAAACACATAACAGAAACGGAGAAACCACAACAATATGCAAGAACAGAAAATTGGCTTCTTATTATCTCCACAAATGTGGAATTACAAACTTTTAGAATTACAATATGCAAAGCCACATGGGCATTCCCTTACAATATTCTGTAGGACAAAGCCTCGAACTATTACCCAAAACTATTCTGAACTGCCTAAGACAATAATACAGCCTTCCTTATATAGGCAATTTCCACCGCCCGAGAAGGTTCCAGAAATTTAGCCCTAAGGGCCGACCAAACTTAGAATTATTTTATTTTTTGATTTATTACATCAAAGTCGGCTCAAAATAACTTTTGAAACCCGAACAGAAATTTTGAAGAAAATTATTTTCTGCCATTTCAGGTGGCCCAACTTCCGAAGACCATAAGTCATCACCAGTTGACCCGCTCGGCTATTATAACCCCATTTCGGAAATGCCACGAAGCGCTCTACAGGCTTGACCCGCACAAGCGCCCGTCACCCCAATTCTCGACCTCATCCGGGGCCTCTAAAGCCTTCAAAACTGAGTTCAAAGTTTCTGTACCCTGCTGCCAATACCGAAAATCTTCAATATCTTCCAATATACACTTGATCTGGCAATGAAACTTTACTGGCAGACTTATATGACCAAAATCAACCTCCAAGAAAGAAATCAGATCATTCTGAGCACATACAAAAATTACCAAAAATAGTAACTTTCCATAAATAGCAGCTCTGCACAAAATAACCCTTATTGAAAATAAAAACATAAATATTTTTGGGTGATGCAAGATTGCTCTTACACCCAGGATGCTCCTACATCAGACACCCGGGGTAATTTGAGAAGTGACCCTGTCACGACTCAGGTGTGTAGAGGAAAACCAAGACGGTTAACCTCCTCCTTTGTTAGCCATGATGAATCTTCAACAGGTCATCCTTTCCACTTGACCAGATATTCTTCATATGTCCTATTCCTTGTGCTTCTGCCAACACGACTATCCAGTATATCTTCAATCTCCTTAGTGTCTGAACTAGTTGCTGGAATACTCCACTGTGCTGCTGTGATCTCATTTTCAACACCTCCTTCATGATACTCTGTCAGATCTGAAATGTTAAACACTGGTGAAATATTCAGCTCACTAGGCAATTCTACCTCATATGCATTTCCTGAATCATGCTTCTTCAATATCTTACATGGTCCAAACTTCTTCATTTTCAACTTGTTATATGTACCAACTGGAAACCGCTCCTTCTGCAAATGAACCATGACTTCATCACCAACCTGAAATTCCTTATACCTCCTTTTCTCATCTGCCTTAGCCTTATACTGTGCGTTCATCTTGGTAATATGCTTCCTCACCTCCTCATGGATGTTCTTCAAGTGTTCTGCAAAATCCTCAGCCTCAGCACTACTTATTTCTCCTTTATCTATCTTCCTCAATTCAGATGCATTTCTTGGACTACTTCCATATACAATCTGGAATGGTGATTTACCAGTGCTCCTATTGACAGAATTATTGTATGCAAATTCTGCCTGTGGTAAAATCAAATCCCATCTTGTTGGCTTATCTCCAACCAAACATCTCAGCAAATTTCCCAAACTCCTATTCACCACCTCTGTCTGTCCATCAGTTTGCGGATGATGTGATGAACTAAACTTCAAATCTGTTTTCAACTTCTTCCACAATGTACGCCAGAAATATCCAACAAACTTAGTGTCTCGATCTGAAACTATGGTCTTTGGCAAACCATGAAGTCTCACTACTTCTCTGAAAAACAATTCTGCTACATGAACAGCATCATTAGTCTTCTTGCAGGGAATGAAATGTGTCATCTTTGAAAATCTGTCAACCACCACAAAAATTGAATCATGTCCCCGCTGAGTCCTCGGTAAACCTAGAACAAAGTCCATGCTGATATCCTCCCAAGGCTTCTCTGGTACAGGTAATGGCTGATACAACCCTGTATTCTGCTTCACTCCTTTCGCCATCTGACATACTCTGCAACTCTGTACAAACTTCTTCACATCTTGCTGCAACTGTGGCCAATAATAATTCTCAGTAACCAAACCAAGGGTTTTATCACGACCAAAATGTCCAGCCAATCCTCCGCTATGCTTCTCCTTGATGAGATTCTCCCTCATAGAACTTCGTGGAATGCACAACTGACTCTCTCTGAATAGCATATCATCCTGGATGATGAAATCCAACCATTTCATCCTGTCTAGAGTAACAGGTTCTGTACAAGCTTTCCAAGCTTCACCAAAATCAGGATCCTCTGGATACAAATTCTTGAGTTCCTTGAACCCAACCACTTCAATCTGCATTTCTGTCAGCAATAGTTGCCTTCTGCTAAGAGCATCTGCAACCCTATTAGACTTTCCACTCCTGTGTTGCAAAACAAATGTATAACTCTGCAAAAACTCAACCCATTTCAAATGCCTTTGATTCAATTTTCCTTGATTATTCAAATATTGCAAAGCTTGATGATCAGTATACAAAAAAAACTCCTTAGGAAGCAGATAGTGTCTCCACTTCTTTAATGCCTGAACTATAGCATAAAATTCCTGATCATAAACAGAATATTTCCTCTTGGCATCATTTAACTTCTTGCTGAAATAAGCAACAGGTTTACCTTCTTGGCTCATAACAGCTCCTATTGTAGTACCACTAGCATCACAATCTACTTGAAACACCTTATTAAAATCTGGAAGTGCTAAAATAGGTTGTTCTGTAACTTTTTGTTTCAACAATTGAAAACTCTTTTCTGCCCCATTAGTCCACTTAAACTCTTTTCTATCCCCTCTCATTGTTTCAGTCAAGGGTCCACAAATACTGCTAAAATTTCTGATAAACTTTCTGTAAAAGCTAGCTAGACCATGAAAATATCTTACCTCAGTAGCACTCTTTGGAGTAGGCCATTCAAGGATAGCCTGTACCTTCTCTGGGTCCATTTTTAGACCTTCTACTGAGACTACAAATCCCAAATACACTAACTCTTTCTTCACAAAACTGCACTTCTTCAAGTTAATCAACAATTTCTCTTCTCTCAACTTCTCAAACACCATACGAATATGTATCATATGTTCCTCCAATGTCTTGCTAAAAATCAAAATATCATCTAGGTAAACAATGACAAACTTACCTAGAAATTCTTTCAGAACCTCATTCATGAGCCGCATGAAAGTGCTCGGCGCATTGGTTAGCCCAAAAGGCATGACTAACCACTCATATAGTCCTTCCTTTGTCTTGAAGGCAGTCTTCCATTCATCTCCTTCTTTGATCTGAATCTGATGATATCCACTCTTCAGATCTATCTTTGAGAAATACACAGCTCCACTCAAACAGTCCATAATATCATCCATTCGTGGCAATGGAAACTTGTACTTGATTGTGATCTTGTTTATTGCTCTAGAATCTGTACACATCCTCCACTCTCCATTCTTCTTTGGTGCTAATATCGCTGGTACAGCATAGGGACTCAGACTCTCACGGATCAATCCTTTTTGTAGCAGTTCATGTACTTGTCTGTTCAACTCCTCACTTTCTGCAGGTGTCATTCTGTGTGCTGCCTTATTCGGCAAACTCGCTCCTGGGATCAAGTCCATCTGATGACTGATCTTTCTGACTGGTGGTAGTCCATCAGGCACATTATCAGATATAATATCTTGAAACTCATTCAACAAATCTGCAACTTCTACAGGAACATCTTCTACTTCCTCTTTACCAGCTTTTGGAATTAAAGCAAAACATACATGCTCATGCCTCATACCATCTAGGAAATTTCTTCCATCAACAAAAGTTATCCTTGCATTACCACATACTTTTTCTTCAGTCTCCTTCAATAGTTTTAGCTTATGTCGCACTCCATCCTTTGTCAGGGAATAGGTATTCGCACGACCATCATGTACAGCACATCTGTCAAATTGCCATGGTCTACCCAACAACATATGACATGCATCCATAGATATGATATCACACAATACCTCATCTTGGTATCCACCAATCTTGAACTTCACCAGGCATTGTTCATTGACCATGACCTTGTGGTCATCCTGTACCCAGGCAATCCGATATGGATGTGGGTGTTTCTGTCTCTTGAGCTTCAACTTTGTCACCATCTCTTCTGACACCAAATTGTCAGTGCTTCCACTATCAATAATCACATCACAACATTTACCTTCACACTTGCACCTGGTGCGAAACAGGCTCCTCCTTTGCTCAGGTTCATTCTCACCACTCAACAGGACTCTTCTTTTAATCAACGTTTCTCCTCTTTCAGCATCTTCAGAATTTGATGATCTGGCATCTTCATCTACATGTGCAACTCTGGCCTGGCCTTCATTTCTCCTGTCTGTTCTACCTTGGCGCTGAGGAAATTCAAATGCCCTATGACCTTCTTCTCCACAGTGAAAACATGTTCCACGGAAGCCTCCTCTTCCAGATCCTTGTCCTCTTCCTCTTCCTCTCTGATCTCTATTATTCTGATACTGGAAGCGATTGGAATTATTTCCGCGCTGATTCTGACTGCTACTGGCCTCATCCTTCTTTTTCGGATCTTCATTTCGGCCACCATATGACCGTCCACCAGATCGTCCACCGCGACCTCTTCCATTTTGTCTGCTCTCAAACTTCTTGTTCAGCTTTTCCTCTACTTTTAGGGCAAATTGGTATGCCTCTTCAATACTGTTCATTCGAACCAGATTCAGCTCCTCCTGAATGCTTGGCCTTAACCCATTAAGGTATCGGGAAACTTTCTCCTTATCAGCTTCTGCATGGCCTGTTCTGATGAGCAGTTGATAGAACTCCTCTGTATACTCCTGAACAGATCTTCCTGCTTGCTTCAAACTTTGCATTTTCTTTAGTAGGTCAAGCTCATAATCAACAGGAATGAACTGTCGCTTCAATTTATCCACCATCCGATCCCATCTTGTGATTTTATCTTTCCCTCTTCTATTTCGCTCTAATTGAATTTCTTGCCACCAGATCTTCGCATGACCTTTCAGTCTGGCCTTCGCAAATTTGACTCTATCAGGATCGTCAACATCTTCATACTCAAAATATTCCTCACATTCATTGATCCAGTCAATCAATTCCTCTGGGTTAAGATTTCCAGAAAATGTAGGAACCTCAATCTTAGGTCTTTTCCCAATCTTGGAAATGGCCCGAAAAAGTCTTTCTTCCCCCTGGTTCACAATTTCAACTTCTCCTGCTTGATATTCTTCTTCGGCTTCATCCTCGCTTTCATCTCTGACATTAAGATTCATTCCTCTGCGAATCTCTTCTTGCAATGCTCGCACTTGTCTCTGCAGCTCTCTAACCTCAGGTGTTACGACACCAGCTCTTCCGCCATGTTCCCTTTGTGGAGGCATTTTCGCGATGCGCGCTGAAACCTTAGCCACGGTCCTGGTGCAAACTGCCTCACAGTCGGCGATCTGTTTACACACTCAAGAACTCCTGCTCTGATACCACTTGATGAAGGGTGCTCCCCTTAATACCACAAACACATAATAGAAACGGAGAAACCACAACAATATGCAAGAACAGAAAATTGGCTTCTTATTATCTCCACAAATGTGGAATTACAAACTTTCAGAATTACAATATGCAAAGCCACATGGGTATTCCCTTACAATATTCTATAGGACAAAGCCTCGAACTATTACCCAGAACTATTCTGAACTGCCTAAGACAATAATACAGCCTTCCTTATATAGGCAATTTCCACCGCCCGAGAAGGTTCCAGAAATTTAGCCATAAGGGCCGACCAAACTTAGAATTATTTTATTTTTCGATTTATTACATCAAAGTCAGCTCAAAATAACTTTTGAAACCCGAACAAAAATTTTGAAGAAAATTATTTTTCGCCATTTCAGGTGGCCCAACTTCCAAAGACCATAAGTCATCACCAGTTGACCCGCTCGGCTATTATAACCCCATTTCAGAAATGCCACGAAGCGCTCTACAGGCTTGACCCACACAAGCACCCGTCACCCTAATTCTTGACCTCATCCGGGGCCTCTAAAGCCTTCAAAACTGAGTTCAAAGTTTCTGTACCCTGCTGCCAATACCGAAAATCTTCAATATCTTCCAATATACACTTGATCTGGCAATGAAACTTTACTGACAGACTTATATGACCAAAATCAACCTCCAAGAAAGAAATCAGATCATTCTGAGCACATACAAAAATTACCAAAAATAGTAACTTTCCATAAATAGCAGCTCTGCACAAAATAACCCTTATTGAAAATAAAAACATAAATATTTTTGGGTGATGCAAGATTGCTCTTACACCCAAGATGCTCCTGCATCACTATATGATATTTTGAGAAGTATATAGAGCCCCTTATGCCCCCCCCCCTGTTTCAGCTTTCTACTTTGGAAGGGTGAAACAGGGTGATAAGAAAACTCTAGATACTGGATATGCAAAGTGTTGAAAAGTTCATTCCTAAACCTATTAGAAGGATTTCTACCCTTCCTAAACTATTTCAAGGAGTTAGATATCTGAATCATGATTCCAACCCCACTGACGGCATGAAAAATAGAGTTATCTAACTCAAGTTATGATGAAAAGAATGAATGTTTATCAAAATGCATAAAAGGAAATTCTTAACCTAACCCTAATTTTAAACCTATAAAAGAGATGAAAAAGGTAATACTTACTCATTCTTACCATTTATAGATTTGAAATTAGAAGCAAGATGCTGAGAAGAGAAGAACTGTGAGCGACACGCTTAGAGACTGTGAGACACTGTCTAGCTACCGGACGAGCACTCCTTGAGGTAAGATTCTTTCCAAATTCATGTTTTTGCTGAGCAAGATTGATTTTATCCCCTTGAGGTTGACCCTAACCCAATTAGGTCAACCTTGACCCATTTAGGTCGACCTTGACCCAAAAAGGTTGACCCTGACTCAGAAAAGTTGACCCTGACCCAGTAAGGTCGACCTTGACTTAGATTAGTTGTACTTTCAGATTTGATGATGTAGATGACTGATATGATGTTGGTTTGTGATTGTAGGACCTTGCTTACTTCTGAGAGCATCCCTTTGGGGAATTACTAGTGCAGGTCAAGGAGAGACTATCTGATTTGGATGATGAGGGTTTACAGCTACTGAGGGATGTAGGACTATATTGGGTATCAGTCCTTCCACAGATCAGGCTACACCGGGAGATGTTATCCACACTGATAGAGAGATGGGATGAGGATACATGCTCCTTCCATCTTCCTACCGGAGAGATTATAGTGACATTAGAGGATGTATATAGGATTATGAGGCTTCCGGTCCGAGGAGAGACTGTCAAACCTAGGACACATAAAGGTTGGGAGGAGATTCATGCAAATACAAAGTACTATATAGGTGGGCATCCAGTGATGCAAACTCATTCAGATCACATCTCACTATCATCCATAGTACCAGGCCATACTCCCTTAGTACAGAAGGTGATGCTATGTATAGTAGCCTTGGTTGTGTTACCCAACTCAAAGGGTACTATATTTTGTTCACCTATGACTCATTTGATTTAGAAAATGGAGAGAGAGAAGACTATGTTCTCATGGGGTCATAGCATGCTTTGTTAGCTATACCATGAGTTGAGTCAGCTAGTGAGGTATCAGTGAGAGAGTTTATCGACATGCACCATTCTACAGATTTGGATTTTTGAGCACTTCGCATGTACATGTCCACAGGGAGTGCCAGTAATGGTAGATGCGAGTGCAATGAGATCCTTTGCATATCTTATGAGAGATGTCTAGCAAATTGGAGATATGCTCTACTAGAGAGTACATCTTGACCATATTGCCAGTGTTGATGTGATATGGAGACCCTACTGCTAGATGACAAAGTGGCCAGACACCCGATTCCAGATGAGACACTCTCAGCAATGTAAACTGCTAGAAGGTCACCAAAGCCATATAGTGATGCCATATTATTATGATCAAGTGATGAGATAGTTCATCTTGCCACAGGGAGTCCCTAAGGCAGTACCTTGCTATGCGCATCCGATGAGATACCATCAAAGACCCGGCGCCATGCACCAACCTTCAGTGGCAGACATAGAGGATAGAGATGTAGAGGAGATTGAGGATATTGAGGTACCATCAGATGTATCCTATGTAGGGGTTAGTCAAGATTACATCTGGTATTGGAGCTTAGAGGGGACCCACCCTATCTTCCCTGAGGATTATCCTACAAGTGATCCAGACTTTAGACAGAGGACACACTAGGATAGTGCAGACAGCGGGGAAGATGAGAATATCAGAAATGAGGAGGAACACATCTCTAAGGGGAAACTGATGGAGGAGGAAAGAGCAGATGATAGAGATGAGGACATGCCCCCAGCTAGTGATACTGGTGCAGATATACCTATCACTCCTGCATCACCACTGAGATCACGATGGCCCCCGCAGCCTCACATAGAGACACCACCTCCGTGACCTAGACATAGAGAGCGTGGAGAGAGTATTCGCTCCATACCCCCACCATCTAGACACTTTAGTGATGTCCAAGAGGGAGACCCAGGTATGGACTATGAATTTTTTTATTACAAATATGATTTGATGAAAATATGATATTAGCACGATAAAAGTATGTTTCCTCTACAGCTAGCATAGCAGAATGGAGGAGTTTTGTATCCAAGGTTCTCAAGGATAACATTATTTCCTACCAACTTCCAGCTGATGAGTGAGAGTCTTCCATTGGGCACAGAGATCCAAGCAGACATGTCGATATCTTCATATGCATCCAGCGGGAGTTGAGGATGTGCAGAGAGAGGGAGGAGAAGATGATGGCAGAGATATAGAGTCTCTGAGAATGTGTTCAGGCCATGAGCATATCTAGGAGCCATACATGGACACACAAATATTCATCTTCCTATCATAGAGGAGAGAGATCTAGGAGTCATCGACCATCAAAATGACATGGTGATAAGTGTAGTGATAGATAGGGCCATTGGCCTTATATGTATCAGAACTTTGAAAAACTATGTATTGCTGATAAATGAAAAACTTTCTTTACTGATTAGTTCTATACTTGATTACTATGTTTTCATCAATATAAAACTTAATAGAAAGAAAGAAATAAAGAAAGTGCATAAACATATTCAATATGTAATTTTTACTAAAACTACATAACCTATAAAAGAAATTATTATAAGGAATACATAAATGCACATAGAACAAATGAGATTAAGGGTAATAATGTTTAAGATGCATAATATTAATGGGTTCCTTAAAAGAAACACCATCCATATCAGCAAGTTTGTAAGCACCTGAACCAAATTTTTCAATAACAACAAAAGGTCCAAGCCAATTAGGGCTAAATTTTCCTTTTTCGCCTGGTAAAGCATTCACATTTCGTTGATTCTCATAAAGAACTAAATCACCAACTGTAAATTTTCATTCAATTACCTTATGATTATATTATTTCTGGAGAGATTTATGATAAGCTTTTATATGTTCTAATGCATGTATTCATTGTTCATCCAACATTTCTAATTCTTGTAAACGTTGTTCATGAAAAGTATCTTTATCAATTATCCCATGAAATGAAACATGTAAGGATGGTATTTCTAGTTCCAAAGGCATAATAGCGTCAGTACCATAAACAAGATTATAAGGAGAAGTACCTATAGCAGTACGAACACTAGTCCTATAGGCCCATAAAGTGTAAGTCAATTGAGTATGCCAGTCTTTGGCATGCTTACTAACTATTTTTTGCAAAATTTGTTTAATAATTTTACTCGATGCTTCATCTTGTCCATTAGATTGAGGATAATAAGGAGTTGAAAATCTATGTTGAATCCTATATTTCTCCAAGAATTTCACAATGTCTTTATTCCTAAAAGATGTTCCATTATGTGAAACTATTGTCGAGGGAATACAGAATCTTGCTATAATATTATTAAGGATGAAATCACAAATAACATCTATCATTGTAGAATGAAGAGGGACAACATCAACCCATTTCATGAAATAATCCATAGCTGTGAGAATGTAAGTATGCCCTTGAGAAGAAGTTGGTGAGATTTTTTTGATAATATCAAAACCCCAAATACTAAAAGGCCATGGAGAAACTTGAATACGAAGCTCATGAGCAGGAGCATGAATCAAATTACTATGTTGTTGACATTGAGGGAACTTTTTAACAAACATAAAAGAATCTTGTTCCATAGTTTGCCAATAATACCCCATTCGAAGTAACTTATGAACTAAAGATTTGCCACCAAAGTGTCCCCCACAAGAACCAAAATGAGCTTCTACTAAAGCTATAGGAATCTCAATTCTATTGAGACATCGTAATAATAAACCTTTGTAAGAGTGTTTGTATAGCGCATCTCCTAAAATGATATAGCGCACTGCAAGTTTTCAAATGCAATTACACATGTTCCTTGTTGCTGATTCAGGAAAGGTACCATCCTTCAAAAAATGAAAAATGTGTGAATACCATTCATCCAAATGCAAGTTGAAACAATCAGAGGTAATCTTATCAGAAATTGCAGGACTTTTAAGATTTTGTATTGTAAATTGGAAATTTTTAGCATTATTCTTGAGACAAACCAAGGATACCACACTTGCCATAGCATCTATGTGCTGATTATCTTTCCTTGGTAATGTCTGGATTGTGTAAGAGGAAAATTATGAAAGGACATTGAGAGCTAAATCTCTATACTGTGTCATTCTATTATTTTTAGTCTGATATCTGCCTTTAATTTGTTCAACTATCAATTGTGAATCTCCATATGTATGTAAATGTTTGATATTGAGAGATGAAGCGGCTCGTAAGCTAGCTATAAGAGCTTCATATTCTGCAATTTTATTAGTACAAGGAAAGGTCAATTTATTGAAAATATAATTCCCAAATATCATCCTGTTGAATAGCGAAAATATTATCATCAGGAAATTTGATAGGAGTAGAACCTTCAATAGAGTGAGGACAAGGAGTTTCAGCTAAATGATCCATCAACGCTTGTCCCTTAATTGATTTCTGAAGAATAAAATTAAGATCAAATTCAGTAAGTAACATTACCCATTTTTCCAAGTGGTTGGAGAGATCAGTTTGTGAGAAAAGATGTTTTAAGGGATCAAATTTGACAATCACATTAATTTCAGCATTTATGAGATAATGCCTAAGTTTTTGACATGCATAAACAACCGCTAAGCATTATCTTTCTAGAGGTGTGTATCTTGTTTCATAATCCAATAAAGTTTGACTGATGTAATATACAGGCCTTTCATTACCATTGTCATCAATTTGAGCTAATAATGCACTCACAGCTTGTGGGGTTGCTGAAGTGTATAATTGAAATGGTTTATCAAACTTAGGAGGTTGCAAGATAGGAGTATTTGCAAGATACTCCTTAAATTTCTCAAAATTCTATTTACAGTCCTCATTCCAAGAGAAAGTGGCATCCTTTCTAAGCAAGGAAGTAAAAGGGATGGTTCAGTCTGCCAAGTTAGAAATAAAGCGACGGATAGCTTGTATCTTTCCCTGCAAACTTCGTAATTGAGAAATATTTTTAGGAGGAGGCATATTAACAATAGCATCGATCTTTTCAGTATCTACCTCGATGCCTCACTTAGAGATTATAAATCCTAATAATTTACCAGAATCAACTCCAAAGACACACTTTTTAGGATTCAATCTCATATTATAACTTCAAATTCTTTCAAATATCAGTCGTAAAATAGTAACATGATCTTCTCTTTGTATGGATTTTTCCAAGATGTCATCCACATAATCTTCAAGAATCTTATGGATGTAATCATGAAAAATCAAAGTCATAGCCCGTTGATAGGTTGCTCCTGCATTTTTTAATCTAAAGGGCATCATGACCCAACAAAAGGTTCCCCAAGGTGTTATAAATGCAGTTTTAAATTGATCTTCAGGAGGAATAAAAATTTGATTATATCCTAAAAAGCCATCCATAAAGGATAACAAAGCATAGCCCACTATGGAATCCACAATCATATCAATATTAGGTAGCGGGAAATCATCTTTCAAGGATGCCTTATTTAAATCACAAAAATCAGTGCACATCCTTATCTTATTTTCTCCTTTTGACACAGGCACAATGTTTGAAATCCAATCAGAATAATCAATAGAATAGATAAATCTGGAATCCAATAGTTTTTCAATTTCACCTTTGACTAACAAAACAATTCATGGATTCATCTTTCAAATTTTCTATTTTATAGGTTTCATATTAGGCTTTAAAATAATGTTATGAGTAACAATCTTAGAATCTATACCTGGCATATCGGAATATGTCCAAGCAAAGATATCCTTGAATTCAAGCAAAAGGGAAGCCAACTGATCACGTTCATCATGATTCAAACATTTCCCAAGTTTTATCACCCTTTCAGAATTAGTTTCATCCATTTGAATATCAATAGTCTTAGTGATTAATAAATCACTTCTTATCAAAGAATCCATCGGTAAAGGAGCAATATCTTGTTCTTCATGTTCTCCAAAATAAGCATCAGTGTTTAAGCAATAAGGCTTTCCTCGCTTATGATGAAACTTAGGTAAGTCCTCATAAACCCCTAAATATTCCATTAAAGCCTCTTCATTAGGAAAGATATCCAAAGAAGGTTGTTGATTAAGATCAAGAAGCGATGGATTAACCAACTTCAATTGTCCACTGTAAATATGATTAACATTAAGAGGAAAAGAAGATGGTTGTCGGTAAGGATTAAATCCTAATCCATGTGTATGGTCATAAATGTCATTATCCAAGGGTACTTGTATACCTTGTTCATATTTACCACATCCTTTCCCATTGAATCCTAATTTCTTAAGCAAATGATAAACAGGACCATATCGGTCAGTCATATCAGAAGGAGTCCAAGGAGCGGCATATGTCACAATATCATAACAATCAGGTTTTATAGTGTCAAGTGTTTCCTTGCATGAAGCGGAAACAAAATTACTTTTTAATTCTTCAAATAATGGAGAAGAAATAAAAACTTTTTTCTCAAATTCATTATGTTGCTTCATAAAGTCCAAATCAGAGACCTTATATTCACCAATAAATGTGGGATTAAAATCCAATGTTCCCCAATCATCTTCAGTCAAGGAAGAGGAAGAAGGTGGATCTTCTTGTTGTTGAATTTCAGGTTGTTTTATCTCAGATTGTTGTATTGGTGATTGTTTTTCAATCTCTTTACTAGGTTGAATAGGTTTAGAGATTTTAGCATATTCTGCATTTAAGCAAGGATTCGGAGTATCATCCGCATGTAATGTATAAATTAGATTGTTATAGATGAATCAAACCTTGTGATGGAGAGTAGAAGGAACTACATGCATAGTATGTAACCACGGTCTTCCTAAAAGAAGGTTATAGTTAAGTGGTCCAGGCATAACATGAATAGGAGTATGTAGGATAACTGGACCCACCTTAACAGGTAAGATAATAATACCCAAAGTTTTTTTCACAATATTATCAAATCCATGTATAGGAACATTATCAGGTTGAATGGTAGATAAATTAGCCTTAATTTCTTTGAGCATGTCCATGCTACAAACATTAATTCTAGATCCATTATCAATTAAGGTTCTTCGAATGATGCTCTTATTAATAGAGACAGCCACCATAAGAGCATCATATTGATTCTGCACCTCTAATGAAGGTAAATCATCATTAGAAAACACAATAGGAGGTACAGAAGGCATAGCATGCATACAATCCAAAATCGAATGAATGTTATCTTGATTAAGAGGCATAGCACGAAGACTAGATAAAGCCTTTTGCAAAGCCTCATAATATGTTGGGGAGGTTTGAAGTAATTCCCATAGAGATATTTTGGCAGGAGTAGCATGTAATTGATCAACTAATTTCTACTCCTTAAAGGTAGAAGAATACCTAGGTGCTTGGGGAAGCATAGGTTGAGAAGGAGGTAAAGAAATTGGAACAGTAGGCTGAGGATTATTCTGTGTGTGATAAGCATGTGAAATGGAATTAGTGTTATCAAAGAAATCCAAGGGATCTCTCAGTTTACCCTTAACTGTTATATGAGGATATCCCTTTACCGTCATCAAAGGTTTAGGAAATATCATTTTTGGTTTATCAATGTTGTAAATAGTGGGACATGAAGGTAACCATGCACCCACCCTATGGTAAAGGTCAATTGGAGAGGTTGTGGAGGAGAGTGAAATAGGAATAGGATCCATGGTGACCATATTCGAACCATTTTCATCCTCACTACCATGTTCCTCATTAGGGATTCTATCCTCTTGTATAATAAAAGCATCATCAAAGTACTCAAAACAAGAATCATACATGTTGAATACAAAGAAAGTACTAAAAGCATGAAAAACAAAAATATTTTTGTATTTTTAAAGGAATTTTGCAATTTTTTTGTATTTTTGAAATATAAATGCAAGAAAGAAATCTACAAGATTTAAATATAACACCATAAAAGAAAGAGTTGTTGTAAACAGGTTCACCAAAATGAATAAGGTGAAAATGGAAGCATAGTAACATACATAACATTCATCACCTATTCATTTAGAAAGAATGTTTAGAAGCATAAATAGATCTGAAAATGCTTGGAAATTAATTAGATCAAAGTACATACCTCATCATGATATTAGTCTAGAAATACCTATTTTCTGAAGTCTATATGGAGTTTCAAAAAATTGTCACTTGTTCTGGACTGGAAATGTCGAGGCTGACAAAACCCAAAAATCTTTTCTCCAAATTCACACAGGTCGACTTTGACCTTTTAAAAGGTCAAAGACCACATTTTTATTTTGAAGTCTGATTCTGATTCTGTTCATAGATCTTGAAAGTTCATCGAAAAGGGTACTCCAATCTGTCCTCTGATTCCCAAAATAGCACCTGCAGATATCTGAAAAAAGGGGTTTTTGGGGTGGCTATATAGGGTTTTGCCTTAGTCAAACCCCCGTTTTGGTGATTCCCACCTCCACGAATAGTCAATTGAAATAGTATGTGTGTGTGTATATTGAAAGTGTAAAGCTAAGATCTAATCCTCTAGATTAAAACCCTAGCATGAATATGTATGAAATAACAATGCATAGATTTGAATGTGATAGAAAATCATACCAAGCCCCCAAGGCTAAAGTACTTCTACCATTCTCACAATCTATAGTTGTTACTTCATGTTTGAATGCTTGAAATGTTGATGATGATGGATCAAGGAAGAATGATTCTCTCTTGCTCCAAATATGAATGCTTGAAGATGCTTGAAGACTTGAAATGCTTGCTTGAACACCTTGAGAACTTGAGAGCTTGATTGCTTGAGATGAGATGTGAAAGTGAGAGAGGAAGGCCTCCTTTTATAGTGAATTAGGTCACACTCCTCTAGAAGGGCCACCTTGGAGAATTCAATCCCAATTAGGTCCTAACCTTTAGAGAATGGATCTAAATTAAATGTAATTAAATGATTTACCATTTCGGAGCCCAAAACAGCTGACCTAGAGGTGGGAAATTAATAATCCTGAAAGCTAAAGTAGCAGGAATTGAAAATTTGAAATCCTGGCAAGATGAGGTTAAGGTCAAGGTTGACCCTGACCTAGTCAGGGTTGAGGTTGACCTTGACTAGAAACCCTAACTTTTGCCAGGATGTAGTTTAAAGGCCCCGAGGATGCCCAGAAACTTAGAAATGAAGTCTGATGAGAATAGAATGTCTATGATAGATAAAAGATCATGTGATTGACATGATGAAGGCTAGGAGGACCCATTTCTATATTCTACCTAGAAATTAGAGTCATAGAAGAGGGGAATTAAGGAGAATCCTTAGGAACCTAACCCTAATTTCACCCAGGACATACAAATGCATCCTAAATGCAGGTTTATCATGATAAATGCACTGAAAGAGGGTGTTAAACCTATCCAAATGGAAGTGCTTCCATTTTAAGATGATACAGAAACATATCATTTGACATGGAAAATTTGATGGATATGAATGAGGACACACTTTTCAGTCAAGTTTCATATGATCACATGGTATTTGAAAGCACAATTAAGTTACATTGCAAAAAACTTTGGGATGAATATTTTGAAAAATAAAAGCATGTTTGGAAGAGCACAATTATTTGTTAGGTTATTCAGGAAAAGAGAAAAGACTCATGTTTTGGATTTATTGGTTGTTGATAACAGGAAAAGCTTTCTGGATAATTTTAATCAAACAATAGTTGAAAATTTGCAAGATGCATTGAGAAACATTAATAACACAACTCGAGGAGTCAATTTAAGTGTTGCATGTAGAGCATTGATAACTAAAATATCTTGTAGGAACTTGACAAGGAGAAAACAAGTTTGTGCAATTTCTGATTTAATGCAGGTATCTAAAAGGAATTTTCAAAGATATATCAGGAGGAGATATATGTTAGATGAAAACATTGAAAATATTTGGGTAAATATTTGTAGACTTTCTAAAAAAGACAAAAAATTTTAAGATGTAAAAAGAGATGTCATTGAATATTGGACTACTTGCTCCCGTGTTTCTTCCATTAGAAGGGATACTATATAGATGAAAGATGAAGAGACATGTATGAAATATGAACATCCAAAACATTTTATAGATATAACACAAAGTGAACTATTTCAAGCATTCAAGCAAGAGTTTTCAGATGTGAAAATATGTCAAAGAATGTTTGAGAGGTTGCATCCTTCTTTGTACACATTAATAAGGTATGCAAAACTTGTTGCTGTCAAAATCATTTTAAATTTTATCTATACTTGCAATCATATAAAAAAGCTATGGAAGTACTTAATCCAGATGGTTATCCCTGGAAGTATGACACAATTTGTGAAGTTTATTTTATGTGATAAATCAGAAGATTCAGATGATTTCAAAGTACAACGTATAAAAAATACATGCAATGATTGTGGAGATTTGCATGAATTTCCACTGCAAATTGAGAATATTGATGTTTCAACACCAGTTTTGTGGAAGATATTTGAATATGAGACATACCAAACTAAGACAAGAGATGAATCCAAAAAAATTGCATTGAAGGAGAGTGAATTTCCCTACCTTGAGTTTATGACCATATTTTGTACTATGATATATCCACATATCCAACATTGTAATGGTGCATGACAATAAGCTAAACAGTTTCTTGACTCTAAAAATTATTTTCCACCTGGTTGTATTCTTTCTATTGTAGATTTCTCTTAGAACTATACATTTTCCCCTCAATCAGAGCTTCAAGGTCAATATTATCATTTTGAACAAGTTAAGATATTTGTGCGAGTGATCTATAGACACACAATTTGATTTGGATGAGATAGAAAGTATTGTTCTTAAAATGAACACATTATCATCAAAGAGGTTCATTTCTATATCAGTGATGATAGAGTTCATGATAGGAGCTATGTGGTTCATTATTTTGTAATGTTTTTTGAATATCTTGTGAATTGTGGGATAAAGGCTTCACAACACTAGATTTGGTTTGATGATTGTGCAGGTAAGTACATGTATTTCAATTCATTTTCATTCTTATCTTTAAATTATTAAATTTACATTCTTATCTAAGTTATTTAAATTCAATCTGATAAATGTTATATTTAATGATATTACATACATGTGTACAACTTTATTGAGTGGGACAATTTAAATATGCAAAAGCCTTTAATTAGCTAAACATGGAACATGCTACACACAATGTTAAGTTTCTGTGGAAATTATTTGAAAGTTGACATGGAAAAGGGGAGTACGATGGAGCAAGATCATGTGTAAAGCCTGCACTTCACCAACATAAACTTGTAGGTACACAAATGGTGTTCAAGTAATATAATGTCAAAAGAAGATTCTAGATCCATTTGCTTTAAACTGATAGTTCATAAATGTATAGGTAACATGATAGATAATGCGAAGAAAATTGTTTAATGGTGCCAAAGTCATTTTGATAGTCGAGACACCCAATACAACAAATGTTATTTTTGGGAAGTGAAAGATAAAATATTTTGTTCAAATTCTTTTAAAATTTTGAATCATGTGCTTTTCACTTTTATCATAATTGTTGATATAAAAATGTGCAAATTTTATTTCATATTTGTAACAGATATAGATTGATCCAATCCTTACAATTGTCAAAGAATTGGTGGTATCAAAACTTTGAATCAAGTGATGACTATGAGACAACACATGCCTCCATTGATTCATGTAAGATAAAAATCACGCTTTTGTGGTGACTGTGTTGAGGAAAATCTAATGAGTCAATGTGAGAATATTGAAAATGGATATCTTTCATGATGGGATATGAAGGAGTTGATCAGAATGTCTCCTTATGAAGATGATGACATTGACATAAACATTCATGATCCTATATATTTGGCTGATTTTGAATGTGTTTCTGATTTAGTTGTTATAGGTGTATGCACATACATGTTCTTTTGATTAATTTTAATTTATCACAAGTGGTGATCAAATTAAATATCTTTTTTTTTTAATTGCATCCATTTATACATAGGTGATATTTTTGTTGTGGTTGCGGATCCTAACAATGCAGAAAGTGTAGATTATTATCTACTAAGATGTACTAAAGTAAAGTACAAGTTGCCAGAAGTAACTATAGATGGTGATGGATAGTCATATCCAACTAGTTTAGTTGTCATTGAAGGCACATATTATCAGACAATAAAGATAGACAAAAATGGTGTTCAATGTATTGAAAACAGGCTTGGACAAAAAGTTCTACATTACAGTCACTTGGTTATAGCAACAAAGTTTCAATTCGAGACATTTCCAAAAAGAGGATGTGGAAACTAAAAGTGGAGGTTTCCTATTGAAGAACATGCAAAACTTTTGGAGATAATAAAAGATAAAGAGGATCCAGACTATATGTATTAAGAGCTCTAGGATAAACTTATTTTTTGTAGATTTCCTACTTTCACATTTGAACTTGTGTTTTTTGTATCTTTAAACTCGTATTTGATGTATTGGATATTGGATACGCTTTGATATATAGTTATGCATGATTAGTTCAATTATGCATTCTTGGACAATAATACTTTGATATATATAATTATGTATGTTTGGTTCAATGCTTTTATGCATGTTGTTATGTATACTTTGATGGTTCAATAGTTTTTACATATGTAGTTATAAATTCTTTTATGTCTTTTGTTATGTACATGCTTTTATGTATGTTCCCTTAAGACATTAGTTAGATTAATTATGACATTAGCTAGATTGCTTATTATTTAGATTACTTATGAAAAATTAGTGAGAATAAAATAATTTTACGCATGTTGTTATGTATTCTTTTATTTATGCTTGTGTGGTTCAATAGTATGTTCTTATATAATTTGTATATGTTCTTATTTGTGCTTTGATGGTTCAATAGTTTTTACATATGTAGTTATAAATGTTTTTGTGTCTTTTGTTATGTGCATGCTTTTATGTACGTCCCCTTAAGACATCCCCTTAAGACATTAGTTAGATTAATCATGATGTTAGCTATATTTCTTACTATTTAGATTACTTATGACAAACTAGTGAGAATAAAATGCTTTTACACATGTTGTTATGTATGCTTTTATTTATGCTTTCATGGTTCAATAGTATGTTCTTATGTAATTTTTATATGTTCTTATGTATGCTTTGATGGTTCAATAGTTTTTACATATGTAGTTATAAATTATTTTGTGTCCTTTGTTATGTATATGCTTTTATGTATGTCCCCTTAAGACATTAGTTAGATTAATTATGACACTAGCTAGATTTCTTACTAGTTAGATTACTTATGATAAATTGGTGAGAATAAAATGATTTTATGCATGTTGTTATCTATGCTTTTATTTATGCTTTCATGGTTCAATAGTATATTCTTATGTAATTTGTATATGTTCTTATGTATTCTTTGATGGTTCAATAGATTTTACATATGTAGTTATAAATGTTTTATGTCTTATGTTATGTATATGCTTTTATGTATGTCCCCTTAAGACATTAGTTAGATTAATTATGACATTAGCTAGATTTCTTACTAGTTAGATTACTTGTGAAAAATTAGTGAGAATAAAATGCTTTTATGCATGTTATGTATGCTTTTATTTATGCTTTCATGGTTCAATAGTATGTTCTTATGTAATTTGTATATGTTCTTATGTATGCTTTGATGGTTCAATAGTTTTTACATTAGTTATAAATGCTTTTATGTATTTTTTTATGTACATACTTTTATGTATGTCCCCTTAAGACATCACCTTAAGATATTAGTTAGATTAATTATGACATTAGCTAGATAGCTTACTAGTTAGATTACTTATGACAAATTAGTGATAATAAAATACTTTTACTCATATTTTTATGTATGCTTTCATGGTACAATAGTATGTTCTTATGTAATTTTTATATGTTCTTATGTATACTTTGATCATTCAATAATTTCTACATATGTAGTTATAAATGCTTTTATGTCTTTTGTTATGTATATGATTTTATGTATGTCCCCTTAAGACATTGGTTAGATTAATTATGACATTAGCTAGATTGCTTACTAGTTAGATTACTTATGAAAAATTAGTGAGAATAAAATGCTTTTACGCATGTTGTTATGTATGCTTTTATTTATGCTTTCATGGTTCAATAGTATGTTCTTATGTAATTTTTATATGTTCTTATGTATACTTTGACGGTTCAATAGTTTTTACATACATAGTTAGAAATTCTTTTATGCATTTTGTTATGTACATGCTTTTATTATGTCCCCTTAAGACATCCCCTTAAGACATTAGTTAGATTAATTGTGACATTAGTTTGATTACTTATGACAAATTAGTGAGAATAAAATGCTTTTATGTTTGCTTTTAGCTTATGACATTTAAATACAGTAATTGATTTTAACTGCATGTATGAAATGTAAATTAATTGCATTTCAATTGACATGCATGAAAAATATACATATGACATGAATATACATAAAATAAGTCTACTTAATGAACACATGAGCATTCATAACATGAACATATAACATGAATATATAACATGAACTATGTATAATAGCATGTGTTCATGAAATAACATGCATACATATATGTAATGCATATGAAATGTCCATAATATAACATGTCTATCAAATGTCTAAAATAACATGTAATGTCAACTAGGGCTATGTCCTGATCCATGAATTGATGGTGGCCCACGTCTTCCAAATCTTTGTGTGAAATAAAAGAAATATATATGTGTCATGCATACATGTCAAATAAATTAAATACTTATTTAAGAAAAATTATATAAAGATGTCTAAAATTACCTATGAGTCATGCTCCATGGGATTGTTAGGTGTCTGTATATCTCCATAACCTAACATACTATCAAAAAGACCCTGGATTACATATAAATATTAATTATTTAATTCAAATTTTTAAAAGAAATATACTCAATTAGATACATGTATAAGTTTTAAATTAAATCAAAATTTAAATAAACATATATTGTAGCAGTATATAATGCTCTCCCGATCCCACTCAATTTTGAATCATGTAATGACACATATGAGGAATCAATCTGCTCATCTGTAAGCAATATGGTGAAAATTCAATGTGATGAATGGGCATGGGTAGGGGAGGTGCATCATCGTCAACTGCAGTTTATGTTGGCTTGTGGTGACTGATCAGGAAAGTACTGTACACTTTTCCTCCCGCCCTCATCGGAGTTCACAAAAGGACAACAATGAATGTTCAGGAACATTTGCTATGGTTGAGCAGGAAGAATATCAAACAGTTGTTGTAGATTCTAACACAACACTTTGGCATAACAGACTTGGGCACATGAGTGAAAAAGGTATGAAATTACTTCATTCAAAGAAAGTTTTACCTAGTCTGAAATGTGTCAATATGGATTTCTATGAAAGTTGTGTGTATGGAAAATAAAAGAGAGTTAGTTTTGTAAAGAGTGGGAAGGAAAATAAAAATGAGAAATTAGAGCTTGTACATGCAGATGTATGGGGACCAGCTTAGGTATCTTCCCTTGGAGGCTCTTTGTATTATGTTACATTTATAGATGGTGCAACAAGAAAAGTATGGATTTATTTCCTTAGGCAAAAATCTGATGTATTTCAAACTTTAAAGAAATGGAAATGCTTAGTTGAGAATGACACTGGTAAAAGGTTAAAATGTCTCAAATCTGATAATGGTGGTGAGTATTGCAGCACAGAATTTGATGATTATTGTTCCTCTAATAGTTTTTGTAGGCAGAAAACTGTACCAAGGACTCTACAAGAAAATGGAGTGGTTGAATGCATGAACAGGACAATAATGGAGTGTGCAAGGAGTATGAGGTTGCATGCTAGGCTGCCCTTAAACATGTGGGTAGAGGCTGTAAACACTATTGTTTATTTAATCAATAGAGGCTCCTCTACTCCTTTGGACTATGGTATTATAGAGGAAGCATGGAGTGGTAAGAAGGTGAGTTATTCTTTTCTCAAAACCTTCAGTTGTGAAGCTTTTGCACATATAGATTGAAAATAGAACCAAGCTAGAAGCTAATTCAAAGAAATGTGTATTTTTTGGATATGGCATTGATGAATTTGGTTATAGGCTTTGGGATTTTGAAAATCATAAAATTGTAAGAAGAAGGAATGTCATATTCAATAATAAAGTGTTGTACAAAAATCTGTTGTAGCAGCATGAGAAGAAAGAAAATGATTATGTAGTACTGGATGATACTCCAAAAGATGATGTTTCAGTAGTTCCTTATGCTCTGCAATAACAACAACAAAAAATACCACACACCCCAGTGAATGTTAGATGGTCAATAAGGCTAAGTAGACCTCCGGACATATTTTCTCCCTCTTTGTATTCTATTTTGTTAACAGATGCTGGTAAACTTGAATATTATAATGAAGCTATGCAGGTGGATACAAAGATTCAATGGGAGTTTGAAATGACAAAGGAAATGGACTCTTTGCTAAAAAATCAAACATGGGATTTATGCAAGTTACCTGCAGGTAAAAGGGCTTTATAAAATAAATGGGTTTACAGGCTGAAAGAAGAGGATGGAGGTAAGAAAAGATTTAAAGCCAAGTTAGTTGTAAAAGGATTTGCACAAAAAAAAGGTATTGATTTTTATGAGATATTTTCTCCACTTGTTAAAATGACTTCTATTCGTATTGTTTTAAGTATTGTGGATGCTGAAGATTTGCATTTAGAGCAGCTTGATGTTTAAACAAATTTTCTTCGTGGTGATTTGGATGAAGAAATATATATGGTACAACCACAAGTATTTGAGGTCAAGGGTAAGGAGAATTTGGTGTGCAAATTGCAGAAAACTTTATATGGCTTGAAGCAAGCACCTCGGCAATGGTACATTAAATTTGACACTTTTATGAATGAGCATGGATACACTCAGTGTCATTCTGACCATTGTGTTTATTTTAAGAGGTTGGATGATGACAGCTACATTATTTTATGTTTATATGTTGATGATATGCTTTTAGCTGGGTCTAACATGGATCACATTAAGGGGTTGAAACAACAGTTAGCACATTCATTTGCTATGAAGGATTTGGGGGCAGCAAAATAAATCCTTGGTATAAAAATTTGTAGAGATAGGAAAAATATGAAATTGACTTTATCTCAAGCTGATTATATTGAGAAGGTGTTGCAACATTTCTCTATGGAGAATGCCAAAGTTGTCAGCACACTTTTGCTTGGTCATTTGAAATTTACTAAGGAGATGTGTCCTAAGACACCAGAAGAAGAGGCAAAAATGTCCAAGGTACCTTATGCTTCAGCTATAGGGAGCTTAATGTATGCTATGGTATGTACTCGGCCAGATATTGCACACGTAGTGGGAGTCGTTAGCCGATATATGAGTCACCCTAGAATTGAGCATTGGAATGCAGTCAAATGGATTCTCAAATATTTGTGAGGCACATCCAGTAAGTGTTTTCACTTTGGGGGCTCTACTACTTCTATACAAGGCTATGTTGACTCAGATTTGGTAGGAGATATAGATAGCAGGTGGAGTACTATAGGCTATGTATTTACTATTGGTGGGACAACAGAGAGTTGGGTTTCTCGACTACAAAAGGTGGTTTCTTTATCCACTACAAAGGCAAATTATGTTGCTGCTACAGAGGTAGCTAAGGAGATGATATGGCTTCAATTCTTCATGGAAGAATTGGGACATTCGCAGATAGATAAATTTATGTATATAGACAACCAAAGTGCCATTCATCTTGCAAAGAATTCTGCTTTGCACTCTAAGACAAAACACATACAGTTGTGGTACCATTTCATTTGGTTAGCTTTGGATGATAGGTAGTTAAAGCTAGAAAAGATACCTACAAATGATAATCCAACATATATGTTTACAAAGGTAGTAACAAGGGAGAATTTGAACTCCTATTCAACTTCGGTTGGTCTACTAGACTAAACAAAATAAAGGAATAGTTGAGTCTAGGGTGGTTCGATTCAGTGGGAGCCTTATATGGTAGTGGTATGGCTACATGATCATTCTCCAAGTGGGAGGTTTCTTAGTGTGGATCCTGATTAGTCACCAAGTGGGAGATTGTTGGCTTGTGGTGACTGATCAGGAAAGTACTATACACTTTTCCTCTTGCCCTCATCGGGGTTTGAGGCTGACATATTTTCAACTATTTTTGAGCCGACATGTTGTAACTCATTCCAACCCTAAAGTAGAAAAATATTGTATAATATGGCTTAGGGTTAGGGATTTCATTATCGATGTTTTTTTTTTGTAGCTTCTTGCACCGGTATTGAGTTGTAAGGGATTACAAAATTGTAATCAAGTTGTAATCACTGGATAGTAATAATATTGGACTCATTGTTGGTGGATGTAGCCCAGGGATTGGGTGAACCACGTTAAATCTTTGTGTCTTGTGTTCTCTTCTGTGTGGTTTAATATTTTCTGATATTAGTTATATTTGCATGTAACTGTTATTTTTGTCTTGTTAATCCTAACAGTTTACTAAGGAGCTGTAGGTGGTGTAGGAATATTCTCTTGTCTCTGTACACACTAAGAACATGATCCAGTAGATGGTCATGAAATAATGTGGGTGACATGTGATGAGATCCCATTGAGAGAAGTCCTGGTGACTTCCTATAAATCCTGATATGTATAAAGTAGATCACTAGATAAACATGCATCCATACAACGCAAAGAATCTACCCCTGATAAAATTGCAACCTCAAGGGGAGATGGTATGTCTATTATTGGTATGGATCATCACTGAAGGATACATCATGTGTAGGTGTAGGAATGGTAGTACGATAACGTAGCATGTATCTCCCATAGTGGTCATATGAAATCTCATGAACCTATGTTGTGATACTCACAAGACTAGAATACACATCCCTTATAGTGTCATCTGGTACCCTCTCTCCTACAGATGTCATTTCCAAACCTTTTGGCATAACCAAAAGGCTTGGACCCACCTTTTCTCACTTATTAGCAGGTGTAGGGGAATCAACTAGCCTGAATCTATCTGATAAATGCCCCCTCCCATGACCAATATAACATGGAAAATCTATGTAATCTACCTCATAATGCAAATGAAATTCTGCAAATAATTATTTACAAAAATGTAGTGGAAGCTCATCCTTCTGGGGCCACCTATGATGAGAAGCCAACCAACAAGGATATATGAATGGTGCAAAAAGGTCATTTGTGCACCTAGTAACCATATAACCTCTAACCTGATCCTTGTTTGTGTAATGTGGAAACATGGTCTTCACCACAGCGGTGGAGACCTCATAGTCAATATGTTTATATTTCATAGTGCTAGTAATGCTACAAGATAGAGAAGTGTAGAAAGTATCAATGTTGATGCTATCATAGGGGTTGTATAATTCAACTATCTGAATCATACAAACCAAATCATCTCTAATAATATTCACCCTATCCCTATTAGGGAGGGTGGTGGATGTCTCAATGGTATGATCAAGAACCTCGATTGAGCGAGTCAATCTAGTAATAGTATCAGCAAATAGTTGCTCTCTCTCCTCTTGATAAGAGGTAGATCTATGTGTAGAGAAGGCACTACCACCCCCCTGAACACTATCCTCTCCTAATGATGCAGATGTTTCCCCAGCATGGGATTCCATGTATGATAGATAAAATGTATGTGAAAGTATGTAGACAGGTGTGTGTGTGTGTGTGTGTGTGTGTGTGTGTGTGTGTGTGTGTGTGTGTGTGTGTGTGTGTGTGTGTGTGTGTGTATATATATATATATTTGTACATGCATATATATATTTGTGTATATATATATATATATATATATATATATATATATATATATATATATATATATATATATATATATATATATATATATATATATATATATATATATATATATATATATATATATATATATATATATATATATATATATATATATATATATATATATATATATATATATATATATATATATATATATATATATATATATATATATTTGTACATGCATACAAATATGTACAATGTTTTAAAAATACAATCTAATTTAAAGCACATGTACATTATGATCATCTACTTTGTAAAAACTATATATGAACAATTTATGTATATTTAAGAAACATGACAAAAAAAATGAATGATATTTGAAGTATGGTTAACTAGGTTAATTGTATTTGACTAGGTTAACTAGGTTTTAAGTACATGAAAGTTAGCTATGTTAACTAAATTTAATTAGGTTAAAACTAAGGTTAACTAGGTTTGAAGTATGGTTAACTAGGAACTATGTATAGTTATGTTTTTATGTAATATTTTATGGTAATAATTTTGTAATGTTTTAAATGGTTGAAAGTGTTTGTTACATTTTACATTAACAAAATGTATATGTAGATGTAATCTAAACATGAAAAAAAATTAATGATATTTATAATTTAAGAATATTTATACACGTGTGTATACATAAACCACATTTATACAACTCACATGAATAAAGCATAAATACATGGTTAGTTATTCTAGGTTAACTAGGTTTGAAGTATGGTTAACTAGGTTAACTAAATTTCACTAGGTTAACTAGGTTAAGTAGGTTTGAAGTATGGTTGATTAGGTTAACAAAGTTTGATGAGGTTAACTAGGTTGACTAGGTTATCTAAGTTTGACTAGGTTAACTAGGTTTAAAATATAGTTAACTAGGGTTAAAAGTAATTTTGACTAGGTTTGAAGTATGGTTAACTACATTAACTAAATTTGAATAAGTTACCTAAAGTTAACTAGGTTAACTAAATTTGAATAAGTTAACTAAGGTTAACTACGATCAACTAGATCAACTAGATTTCATGCATGGTTAACTAATGGTAACTATGTTAAGTAAGGTTAACTAAGTTTGACTAAGTTAACTACGTATTAATTAATGTTAATCAGATTAAATAGGTTTACTAAGTTAACTATATGTCATTTAACCCAAAAAAATTACATTACAAAGCATGTTAATTAATTTTAACAATCTAACATAACTAGAAATTATCCTAAAAATCATAAAATAAATCAATATGTACATATGTCAATCTAAAAATTTGAAAAAACATTAATTTTTTTAAAACCTACCTGGTATGGTTGAAGATCTCCAAATCGCTCTGTAAATCCTAGAAGTCGTTAGAGTGCAAATGAGTCACTTAATATTTTTTTTGGAATATATAGTTTTTTGAGAGTTTCGGCCGAAAAGTATTTGATCAAACTTGTTCCGGCTGAAACAATGGTGACACATTGATGCCACCTTATACCACGTGTACGCCACTAGTATTCGGTCAAATCATATTTGGATGAAATGTGTCCAACTAAAACATGTCGGTTATCCTCTACTGTGACACAAATCTTTACTTTTACCTATTTCTTATCTAATCAGTGGCAGCAACAACACACATATGAGTTCCATAATCTATGGCAATTATCTATGACTGTCTAGGACTATGAGCATTGTTTCTTTGAGCTCAAGCCTTATGCAAGTTTTAGTGATAAGTCACTAGTGATGGTGCAACATTTCATTAGGGGGCTTAGTGTTCATATCATTGGGGGAGTTAATATTTTCAAAACTAAGACCCTAAAGGAGGCAATTATTAAGGATACCTTGGTAGAGACAAATTTGTCTTTGGGTCATGGTGGATAGGTGGGAGTTCAGAATGGTAGTTTTGCACCTTCAAGTTATAGAGGTAATCAATCCCAAGGGGCTACGAACTTCAAGAAACCTCCTCCCTATTTTCAAAAGAAGGAACAAAAGAGGTCAAACCCTCAAGTACAGAGTAGTGGTTCTTAGTCTAAGAACTTTCATCACTTTCTATGCAACAGTCGCAACCAGACCAACCAGCTTGCACAGAGCACACATTTAGTTGCTAGAAAAGGTAGCTATTAGCAGTCTAGTGCACCCTCTTTTAGGAGAGATCATAATATAGGTAGTGGTTGTTTCTCACGTGGACTGTATGGTCACATTACAATGTATTTCCCTCATCATGCATCACAGTTTTTAAGGTAGAGGCCTGTAAATTCTAAGCCTACAATAGGAGATGCTGGAAGATCTCAAAGATTATTTTTAGTTGTGGATCATCATTAAGAAGAAAACCAGGGCACGATGGTAGAGACTTCAGGTACTACTAGAGGTATTTCTCTTTCTATCTTATTTGATTCAAGAGCTACAAATTCTTTTATATCTCCTTTGGTAGTAGATAAATGTAGGCTATTGGCAGTAAAGAAAGACATAGGTTGGAAAGTAGAGTTAGCCTATGGGGCAAGGGTACCAATAGACTCTCTAGTGCATAAATATAAGTTGAACTTGGATAAATTCACTACCTCGGTTGATCTTCATGTGATTCCTTTGGGATCATATGATATTGTCCTTGGGATGGATTGGTTAGGATCTCATGGAGCCAACATTGATTGTAGACAAAATATTAACAAAGAAAGGATAATGTTAGCAAGAATTTTGAGATTGTGGAAGTTTGGCATCTTATATCTCTTCATATGATTTCCACTATACAACTTAAGCAAAGCATGCGAAAGGGTTGTAATATTTTTTTTATAACTATGAATGAGCTTGATGAAGTTGAAACTAAGGAGAAGACTCTTAATCATCCTACTCTTTAGGAATTCATCGATGTCTTTCCTAGTGAGTTTCTAGGTATGCCACCAAAGCATGACATATATTTTGTATCAATCTTGTTCTAGGAGCACAACCTATATCTATAGCTCCTTACCAGATGACCACAGAAGAGTTGAGTGATCTTAAGATCTAGTTAGAGGATCTTTTGGAAAATGGTATTATTCGGCCAAGTATTTCCCTGTGGAGAGAACTTGTACTCTTCATTAAGAAGAAACATGGATTTTTACTCTTTTGCATCGACTATAGATAATTGAACAAGGTAACGATCAAGAGTATATATCCTTTACCAAGGATTGATGATCTATTTGACCAGATAAAAGGGGCCAAGATATTCCCAGATCAGGATACCGCCAGGTACATATCTAGGATGCAGATATTCACAAGACTACATTTTGCACTCGCTATGGACATTATGAGTTCACAATAGTTCCTTTTGGTTTAATGAATGCTCCATCTATTTTCATGTGCCTGATGAATGGAGTATTTTGTTCTTACCTTGACCATTTTGTTCTCACCTTGACCATTTTGTTCTCATATTCTTGGATGGTATATTGATATATTCTAAATCCATAGAAGAGCATGAGGAATGTCTATGACTAGTTTTGTAGTATCTTCGTGACAATCGGTTGCATGCCAATGCGACAAAGTGTGACTTCTTTCAGTTTGAGGTTTAGTAATTGGGACATGTGATCAAAATGTTGGAATTAGGAGAGATAGGTACTGAGAGGGGAGGGGTGAATCAGTGACTACAAAAAATTTACTTGTAAAACCTTTCTGATCTATAACTGAATACTGTAATAACCAATCAAAATAACTTGAATCTAATTGCATAAATCAATCATCTAGTTAACTTAAGAAAGTAAACAACATGAAATCAATATGAAAATCACATAACACAAGTATTTTGGTAATGCAGAAACCCTTGTTAGAAGGTAAAAACTACGGTGGGGATGACACCCACAAATTCTTCACTACTGCAGATAGAAAAGGTTTGCATGTTAAGGCTACAAGTTTTTATCACTTCTGGTGATCTTACCCTATTAGGAGTAACATATTAAATCAGCTAGATCTACCTAGTAATAGGATTTAACAACACTAAATGAAGTGTGTACTCGGTTAAGAGATTTATACAAAGACTGTTAAGTCTACTCGGTTAAGAGATTTCACCAAAACTCTATCGCAATTGTCAAAAAGTAATAGGTAAATTATCTGCTAGTTGAAAACTCAATTGTCTAAAATAGATCTATAAGTGCTCATTAAAATATCACCTTATCTATGATGGTTTCCTTCTCTGTTCTGCTTGGTAGCCTTCACTGATTCTGCTCAACCTGATATCCTCTGTACTCTGTTCTACTCAGTAAACTGATTGTCTTGAAGATAGGAAAATTCTTCAAGCGCTCCGTGATTCATATATATCAGTTCAACCACTTCATAAAAATGGTGTGAACATATACAATATATAGTGTTATGTTTTTCCGCTTAAGCAAAAATTAGGTTACAAAGAAAAATCATAACCCTAAGATTTACGGTGCAAAATAACCTAGATCAACTAGTACAATAAGATAAACATTATATTTACTGAGTATCTATTTATAATAAATGCTCCTCAATCTTGGTAAACCATTTTACGATCTGTTATAACCATTTGCATAGAATAATGTGTCATTTCTGATTACTATGCCATTTTTTATGATCATCGATAAACACTGTATAAACTACTCGGTATATACTACGATGTTCGATGTTTACTGACTGTCGGTGTTAGTGTCGCTAGTGCTTGATTAACTATGTGATGCTCGGTGTAAAGGCTTAACCAACTACTTTGTCTTACTTCTAGTTATCAACTGTCTCAATATAAGTAACCGACCGACCTGTTTAACATCCTTTGATACTAATGACAACCTTAAATACTCAATAGAGATTAACAATCTCCCCCTTTGGCATTAGTATCAAAACTTTGAATGTATATAGACAAAATGTTTCTATATATTCCTTATGTCTCTGTCATATACATATCCACAACAAAAAAACTTCTTCTAAGTACAAAAGTACTCCCCCTCGGTGCATGCTCCTGGTAGTATGTAATACACATATCAAAGTATACTATTTGGCATATAAATGTTTTCCCCCTTTTTGATAATAATGCCAAATTCAAAAAAAAATATAATGTATACTTACATCTTATCAAAAATGTGTGGATGGGTTTTCTTTATAGACTCCAAGAGGTTGTCCCATTCCTCTTTCAAGTTGGTAAGAGAAATATGCTCAAGACCGACTTGTGCATGCATGTCAAAGATATTATCCAACACTGAGATCTCTGGTGTTGCCACAAGTTGTTCAGCTTTGACAATGTGTGTTTCATAAATCTTCAGGTAAGGAGTGAGTTCTTTTTGTAACTCTGTAACCTAATTGGTGATGTGCGCTTCTTGTTTCCTTAAGTCTGCTATCATCCGTCAGAGTTCCTAAACTCGGTTAATATGCTTTAAAAAAGTAGTTGGCTCGGTGATAACTGCTTGTGTACTCAACTTGATCTCTTCTTCTAAACCTTTTATCTTTTCACTAACTTCTACAGTGAAGGTGTCTGAAGTACAAAGCTTGATTAGCAGTTGACAGATTATTTGGGTGATCAATTTTACCTCGGTAATGACCTCAGATAATTTTACTTTGTTTAGTGCCACTTTTGTACTAATCATTTCTACCAATTTGTTCTGAATCTTGGATTCTACCCATTCTTCAATTCTTTTGTCTGTATCTATATTAGGGGCATTGATTTTGTCGGCGAGTGTGGCAAGTTGATCTATGATGGGAGTATTCTCATCAATATTTGTTTCTGGTACTATCTGTTGTAGAATATCCCATACATTATTTAACACTTCTTTACATTTGTGTTCTTGTCTTAAATTCTCTTGTGCCACTTTTCTTGAACATAATTCCCCATACTGACTTAGTTCCTCAGGGCTTAGGGTTCTCGGGTCACATTCTGGTATAATGATAACTTCATCAATGGTGACTGGCCCTTTGTATTTCTTCTTCTTCTTCTTCTGGGAAAGAGGTGACTTCTTCTCACTTATGACAATAGCTTTTTCTTCACTCCTCAGAGTATCCTTCCTAGTTGACACCGTATCATCCTTCTTCTACTCCTCAGTAGATTTTGTGGGAGTCTCAGTTGTTGTGTCAGGTGGGTTCACCTCAGTTGACTTGGTTTCTTCTGGTTCCTTTGGTTCTGTAAACTGTGCCTCTAGATTGTTAGGCTCATTTGTATTTGTAGGTTGCTCAGGTGCTTGAATCTCAATAGTATCTTTATGTGGCTCAGGATGAGACACATCGAGTTGTACTTGTGAAATTATTTCAACTACTTTTGCAAGTACAGGTAGTTCACCCGGTAGTGATGTGAGCACACTAGCAGTGTCGAATGCTTCATCTTTGTATGTTGTAATGATCACATATTCATCATCTGCATCATCAGGATCACCATTAGTGATGTCCTCAATGAGTGCATCATCATCGGTTTTCTTTTGCAAGTGGATCTGAACTTGATCTGGTGCATCCTGTGAAATTTTGATATCTTCCTTTTGTCCTGTGATATCAATTACCTCAGTAACTGATATATCGGTGTCTTCTATTTTCTTACCTTTGTTATCATCAATGAAAATACCTTTATCTTTTGAATTGTGTCTCTTCTTAGACAGCTTCAAGAATGCTTCTTGTTCAGCTTTCTCTTCTGCTTTCAAAATTGATGTCCACAAAGAATCACATGTGACATCCATATCACCCACATTCTCATCCATGATCTGCATTGCTCTGTTCTTGACTAGAAATCCAGCCTGATATTTTGTCATGTATTCACTGACCACAACATAGCTAAAGTGTGAGGCTACACGACCTAGTGACCGTTCTCTTTTCCTTTTCTCTATATCTAGTGCAATAGCCCATCTCTCACTTATTTTTTCATCAAGTTCTTTTGGCAATTGACATGCAAATTCCATCGATACTCTTTTAAATTTTATCATCATTTGAATGATAGCATGTTCTATCTTTGTTTTGTCTTCAATTGACATTATGCCAAGTTTTCCTATGCCTGGATCTGTAAGATTTCCATTCTCAATTATATCTTTAATAATTTCTTCTATAGTACTTTCCCTGTTACGAACTAGCTTGAATTAATAAGGGTCATTTTCAGTGTCAGTCTCCTCTTTATCTTCTTTACTCGTTATGTATTTCCTCTTTTTCTTCAGTGGCTCAACTACCTTCTTGTTCTTTCTCTTTATGTATTTCTTTGTCGGTGTAGCTGCTCTTCTTTTTGCTACTTTTACTGCTTCTTCTTTCTTAGTAGATTGTGCAACAGTTGATGAACGTGTCCTCATTCCTTCAGGTTCTGGTAGCTGAATATCTTGTTCATCAGTTGTGGGTAGCTGAATTTCTTCTTCATCATTGGTGGGAGGAACCAGTGTGTGATCCTTTTCTTTATTTGACTTAGTCTCCTCGCTATCATAGGGCTTGTCAGCTAACTGTAACTGACCTTCGGTTGCCTCATCAACTAGTGACTCCTTAGGTGAATCAGATGCAGTTCCATATTTTGCTGAGAGATTTTTTTCTCATTTTCTTTGCCCTTCTAGACATTTTACTAATCTCTATATCCGTTGAGATTCTAGACTTAGCTTCCTCATATACACCAAACCTACTAGCAGTAATGTCTATCAATAATGCCAGCAATGCATTGATAGATTTCAAGGCGAAATCATGATTCATTTCATATCCCATCGGTGCTAGCCATTTTATTCTTGGTTCTACTGCCTTTATCATTGAGTGGTCTATGCTTAAATATATGTCATCTTCAAATTTACTTACTAATTCCTTTGGAACTCTACTCCTTTGTTGCATCTTTGTTTGAAATTCCTTGAAATATGCATTGAATTCCTTCTTCAGATTGTCTCCTAGACTTTTCATCATTTCACCGATTTGAGCAGTTATTGGTTTGTCCGATTGCCAGTTTACTTTTCTGATACCTGGTACATATTTTTATAGATAGAGAAATGTATAAACAAGCAATGATCTGTACTTACATGTATTAGACTTCTTTTCCTTTATTGTCTTCATGTTGTCATGCAGTTGGTGTAGTAGAAGTTCGACAAGATCAACCTGGTGATCTTTCTTCACAATTTTGTAAGCCATGTCCATGGCGCTACAGGGTACACTGTTTGGTCTGCTTGATTGGAATAGCTTGTACCCAATGACATGAGCTATGAATTTTACCACTAGATCTTTGATAGTTGATATTTTTAGTGCCCTACCATCCCATTGAGCTCTAGTGTTCTTTTCTTCATTAGGACGAGATGAACTTTGAAAGGCTTTGGCTTTGTCAGTTGTAGGGTACCCAGTAACCCAACTAATAATCTTCTTAGTGACCTCAACAAGTTTATCCAACCAAAATTTGTCATCATGAAATCTTCTTAGCATGATTCTTATCCAATCATTGTGAAATGATTGCGGGAAGTATGTGAAACACCGTAACCCTGACTCCTCAATCTTCTTGTATTCAAATTTAATCTTTCCATCCAGTCCACAGATTTGCTGATAAGCTACAATGGACTCAAAATCACATACTTCACTAATCTTGTAGTGAATGTAGGCCCTAACATCTTCTGTTAACAAAACCTTATCAGGAATACTAGACAATGCACCCATATCGTCTATTTGTGCTGCGACCTTGGGATGAGGTTTGAATTTCTCCTCGACAAAGTGTGCCCTAACAATTAATTCCACTTCCTCAATGTTCTACAATTTGCTTGCGGTCAAAGTCGATGCCATAAATTATTTCTAGGGTTTTGGTAAGAAAATAAATAACCAGTGCTTGGTAGGCAGATGAACTTCAAAGAATTGTCGTCGGTTCGATCTATAGTAGCTTGGAATCTTTTTTGAAAAAAAAATCTTTAGCTCGAACTCTTCTCTATAAAATCTCCTTTCTTCAAAATCGCAATGTAACAATGAACTCTGTTTCTGTGTATTTATAGATTTTTTGATATTCCCGCTCAAACTTTGATGCATTAAATGCGTGACCTAACTTTTGGTACAAAATGACTGTTAGCTCGGTAATGTCTATAATATATTTTGCTCAGTTAATATAGAATTTCTTCATTAGTTTTTACTATTGTCGGTTAACCTTGCATAGTGATTACCGACAGGTAACCAACTCACGTTTCTTCTTTTACCGACTAGCTAACATTTGCAAACTTATAACACATAAACCATAGTGCATCTTCATTCATGAAAATTTGGTATTTTTACATCATATATAAGGAACTACATGTAAAATGTGATCATTTGAAATGTCAGTTCCATACATACCTTGTCATCTTAAGTGGAGGTACCGATGTCACCCAATCCAGTGGATGAGGTTTCACCGACAATGTTACTTGACTCAACATTCTCAGTAGATGCCTTCTTCCACATTATGTTCCTTAACTTCGTAATATCTACAATATTATATCCACACTCAAATATATGGTTTTCATTTGGTGCTCGGTCTCTGTAGTTCTTGCTTACATGACCAACCTTGTGACAGTGCATACATGCCATTCCTACATTTGTCCAGTTTCTTGATTGTCCAATCTAACTTTTTCTGTAACAGTTTGCTACAATATGTCCATACCGACCACATGTAGTACAATTAGTCCATGTATTATAATCCCAAACATATGAGTTACCTTGTCTCTTCGGTTGATATGGCTTTCATTGTAGTTTCTCTTTAGGTGTCCAGACTTGTTTCATTTTTGCCTTGCAGTCCCTTGTAGGGTGACCATGTTGATTGCAAGTATAGCATATTTTCTCCTTAGTAGTATTATTAGCAATTTCATTCTTCTTAGCTCTGCATTCATAAGCTAGATGTCCAAACTTACCACAATAATAACAATATCCATTGAACTTAGGAATGACATGAAGTTTACCTTGTGCTTTTCTTTTGCACACATTAGATGTATGTCCTATTTTTCCACAGTGGTAACATGTCATCACTTTAGGTTTCTAAGTTTGATTGTTGTTGAATTTTTCATCTTGTTGTGATGATTCTCCTTCACCAGTGTAGCCTATACCGGCTCTACTTCCGAATCTCCTTTGATTAGTCAGGAAATCATCAATCTTTTTAGAGTTGTCCTCAGCTATCTTCATCATTTCATTGTGTCTTTATTTCATTTCTCAATTTTTCATTATCTTCTCTGAGTATTGCAACATCTTCAAGTCTTCTTGATAATTCTCCATTTACTTAGTTCATTTCTTGATTAACTGTCATCATCTGATTTGATACTTGGAAGTGATGATCAGTGAGTCTTTGTATTTCATTTTCTTTTGCCTGAAGTTGTTCAGTCATCAGTCTTCGGTCTTCAATAGCCATATTTTGATCTTGTTTAGATTGTCTACCATTGTTCATGATTTCCACCATTCTCACCATTTGAGATTCATGACCGATTTGAAGTGCTTTCACTTGCTCAGATAGATGCTGATTCTTTTTAGATAAATCAGTGATTATACTTTCAGATCCGTCATAGATGCTTCCAGAGCTTGATCCAATATGATCAAATATTTCATCAATAGGTTCTTCATGATAACTAATTTCATTTAGCTAAATTACAAGATTTTTTCTTTCAACCAGTAATTTCTTCAGTTTCTTCCTTAGCTTGTTTATACTGTTCCACAAACATCTGCATTTGTATCTTCTGATTCTCAATAGTCTTGTCAAGCTTGTATCTCTCCATGACTTAGATCTTTACCCTTCATTGATTAGACTATTCAACAAGAGAACTAAGCTTTGATACCAATTATTGGAATTAGGAGAGATAGGTACTGAGAGGGGAGGGGTGAATCAGTGACTACAAAAAATTTACTTGTAAAACCTTTCTGATCTATAACTGAATACTGTAATAACCGATCAAAATAACTTGAATCTAATTGCATAAATCAATCATCTAGTTAACTTAAGAAAGTAAACAACATGAAATCGATATGAAAATCACATAACACAAGTATTTTGGTAACACAAAAACCCTTGTTAGAAGGTAAAAATTACAGTGGGGATGACACCCACAAATTCTTCACTACTGCAGATAGAAAAGGTTTGCCTGTTAAGGCTACAAGTTTTGATCACTTCTGGTGATCTTACCCTGTTAGGAGTAACATACTAGGTCAGCTAGATCTACCTAGTTATAGGATTTAACAACACTAAATGAAGTGTGTACTCGGTTAAGAGATTTATACAAAGACTGTTAAGTCTACTCGGTTAAGAGATTTTCACCAAAACTCTATCACAATTGTCAAAAAGTAATAGGTAAATTATCTGCTAGTTGACAACTCAATTGTCTAAAATAGATCTATAAGTGCTCATTAAAAATATCACCTTATCTATGATGGTTTCCTTCTTTGTTATGCTCGGTAGCCTTCACTGATTCTGCTCAATCTGATATCCTCTATACTATGTTCTACTCGGTAAACTGATTGTCTTGAAGATAGGCAAATTCTTCAAGTGCTCTATGATTCATATATATCAGTTCAACCACTTCATAAAAATGGTGTGAACATATACAATATATAGTGTTATGTTTTGCCGCTTAAGCAAAAATTAGGTTACAAAGAAAAATCATAACCCTAAGATCTACGGTGCAAAAATAACCTAGATCAACTATTACAATAAGATAAACATTATATTTAATGAGTATCTATTTACAATAAATGCTCCTTGATCTTGGTAAACCATTTTATGATCTGTTATACCATTTGCATAGAATAATGTGCCATTTCTAATTACTATGCCATTTTCTATGATCATCGGTAAAACACTATATAAACTACTTGGTATATACTACAATGCTCGGTGTTTACTAACCATCGGTGTCAGTGTCGCTGGTGCTCAATTAACTGTGTGATGCTCAGTGTAAAGGCTTTACCGACTGCTCTGTCTTACTTCTAGTTACTGACTGTCTCAATATAAGTAACTGACTGACCTGTTTAACATCCTTTGATACTAATGACAACCTTAAATTCTCAATAGAGATTAACACACAAGTGAGGGTATTTCAGTAGATTATTCAAAGATTCAAGCTATGGTAGATTGGTCAACTCTCACCAATGTGTTTGAGGTTCATAGTTTCATGGGCTTGGCAGGTTATTATCGCAAATTTGTTCAGGACTTCTCTAAAGTTGCATATCATATTACTTCTCTTCAAAGGAAAGGGAAGAAGTATGTTTTGATAGAGAAGTGTGAAAAATGGATTTTCATAACATTAAGGAGTGTTTGACTAGTGCACCTATTCTAGCAATACTCGTCCCATTGGGTGATTTCATGGTGTATGTTGATACTTATTTGGAAGATCTTGGAGTAGTCCTTATGCAAGAAAGATGTGATTGCTTTTGAATCTCACAAAATCAAGGATAATTAATTAAAATATCCTACATATGATCTTGAGTTAGCAGTGCTAATCTATGCGTTAGTCTGATGGAGACATTTTCTATTGGGACATCAATTTGAGCTTCATAGTGATGACCGCAGTTTGCAATATATTTTTACCCAGCCTAATCTGAATGCTAGGTAGAGGCAATGGATGGAGTTTCTTTATGAGTGTGACTTTGAGATCAATTACATATAGGGCAAGGAGAATGTGGTAGCTGATGCCTTAAGTCATAGGAGGCATGAGATATCAACTTTGACTCTTGGTGTAGATTTACAGAGTCATATACTCCAGGCACTTCCTATAGATACTTGGTACTAGGAAGTGAGTTTTGAGATTGATTCAAGGAGACCTTTGGAAGGTAGGTTTTCACATTATGTTTTGGATTTTGATAGTCTTTTATGTTACATGAGGTGAATATATGTACCACCATCAGATGATCTTCATACATTGATTTTATCTAAGACTCATCGTGAACCTTACTCAACACATCTAGTTGTCAAGAAGATGTATGCAGACCTTCGAAAACTATATTACTGGTCTAGTATGAAATGTAACATTGTTGATTTTGTAGAAAAATGTCTATAATGTCAGAGGTTTAAGGCAGACCATCAACATCTAATAGGGCTTTTACAACCTAATATTCTTCCATCAAGGAAAAGGGATATCATCTTAATGGATTTCCATCATGGGTTTTCTTATGACTCCTTGCAGACATGATATCATCATGGTCATTATTGACTGGTTAAACAAAGTGGCACACTTTTCTCCTATGAGAGAATCCTATACAACAACTTTAGTAGCTATAATATTTATGAAGGATATTGTGAGACTAAATGGTATTCCCTGCAAGATTATAGCAGACAGGGATCCAGTATTCACTTCTACATTTTGGACTTCTTTGTAGCATGATCTTGGAGCACAACTCAATTTTAGTTCAACATATCACCCTAAGACCGATGGATAGATAAAGCATGTTAATCAGATGTTAGAGGATATGTTAAGGATGTATTTCATGGATAGATAGACTCATTGGGAGGACTATTTATATTTGGTCGAGTTTTATTACAACAATGGTTATCATAGTTCAATTGGTATATCACCTTTTCAAGCTTTGTATGGTCTTCCCTATCATACACCTTTGAGTTGGGATAGGCTAGAGGGTCGTATTCTGCTAGGTCTTGAGATGCTTCAAGATATGAGTAGCAAGTAAAGTACATCTATGAGCATGTGACCATAGCTCAGGATCGATAGAAGAAGTATATTGATGCTCATAGGGTGGATATATAGTTTTTAGATGATGTTAGGGTGTTTTTGAGAGTGTTTTCACAAAACAATTTGATCCATTATGGAAAGAGTTTGAAGTTGGTCCTTTATTTTGTTGGCCCATTTGAGATTTTAGAGAGAATAGGACCAGTTTCTTATCATCTTGCATTTCTGCCCAACTTATCTTGCATTCATGATGTTCTTCATGTTTCAATACTTAGACAATATATTCCAAATGTTGCACATGTTTTTTATTGGAATGCATTACAAGTAGAGGATGGGAAGCTAGCTTTCGAGCCCATTTGAATACTTCAGTAGCAAAATTTAACCCTCTGGGGTCACATCATTGAATGAGGAAGGGTCTAATGAGACCCTATTAATGAGTCATTAGTGACTTAGGAGGATGCATCAAGATTACTTGATTTATATCCTACCTATTTGTAGGCTTCCAAGAGTAAGCCTAATTCTAGGAGAGGTGGATGTAGTGCCTACCCATAAGTTTTATTTTCAGTTTTATATTGCCAAACTCTTTTAGGCCACTTTCATGTGTGTGTTGATTATTTCAGCTTTATTTGAAGGCTATGGATGTATGACATTACATGGTGATTTGATATTGGATATTTGTGAGATATCATATGTTTATAGTTAGATGATTTTAGTTACTTTGTTGATGATTATTTATATGAGTAAAATGTCATTATATTCATGATTTTACTTACCCCATAATTTCATGTGTATGGCTCTAATGTATGTTTTACCTTTCTATTTGATGTGTTTGATATGGTTGAGGGACAAAGTGTTAACCTACAACTGATTGAATATCTTGATGAAGATTCAGGAGGTTGCCAAGTTGTTAAAGTAATATGTAAGATGATTAAATCAGTCAATATGTTGTCATTGATGCCAACTAGTTTTGACTACACTTATCATGATAGTTACAAATATCTGAACATCTGTAAAAAGAAGAATGGCAAAGAAATGAGATATCTACATAAGGACAAGATGAATATAACACATATAGATAAGGTATACATTGGGTTACTTATTGATGAGTCTATGGCATTATGTTGTTGACTTGAGCATGTTACATTATTATATTATGAAGATGAGATCATAATTAACACAAGTTAATGTGGTCGGTAAGTGAAGATTTATGTATACATTGAATCAGTCTTGTGTATGCTAAGTGATAGTAATAATCGAGTTAGTTATCATTGATGCATTCTATATTAACCGAGTAGGATGAAAATATTAAATGCTTATAATAGCCAACTGAAATTGATGAGCTGACAGATGCTTATGATTTCTAGGTAAGAGATAGAGTTTTCTATAAGATTAATGGCCGACAAAATTTAGAGATAATCAAAGGGAAGAGATTGAAATGTGTTATTGATACAACTATCGAGGAAGCTTGAAGAGGCAAAATGAATGATGGAGATTAAGAAGCAAAATCTAATGGATGAAATGAAAATAGTTTATACATCAATTTAAGAGACATGAGATTCATTTTTGAATAGGCCAGATGAATTGAGACTATAGGAGAATTCACATGAAGATATTTTTCATGTACCACTGATCAAATTGGTTACAGATAGAACTGAGTTGGACTGTAGGTATTACTAAGCATCGGAGAATTATACACTGAGTGAAGTAAGTTGGAGGATATAATGGAGTGAATTGATTATTGATTAGAAGAGTTATATTAAGCTTAAAATAGATCTCAATACTTGAAAATTGAGTTGTATTTGAATCAAATCACTACTGTATCAGTTTAACCATTGTTACAGCTAAATCTCTTAGCCGAGTGGACTTAACAGTCTTTTGTATTTCAATATAACATTCAAGGAATGTTAATTATTTTCTTGTTGACCCCATAGTGAATGTTGGTTGAGGGAGAACTATTAGTAATAAATCCTCTAACAAGGTCACACCTTATAGTGTGTTTTGTGACCTTTAAATAGGGTTGGCTCCTAATCGAGCTCACTTTAGAAGAGTGAAAATATTTTGGGGTTACCGGTCCCCAGGTGTTTTTTCCCTTAGCAGAATTTCCATGTTAAATATTTGTGTTATGTGTTATTTGTTGTGATTGGATTACTATCATACTTTACATATTTCATATTTGATTAATTGGTAAACACAGTTTTGGAAATTACTGGTAATCGGTAAATAAACAAAAAAATTATTGTTAATATCTTACCAAGTTTATTATTTTGTAGAAGAAGTTTGTGAAAAAGTACATCTGAGAGTTTGGGATTGTAGGATAACTGATTTAACTAATTCACCCCCCTCCCCCCTCTCAGTTATCTAACAATTGGTATCAGAGCATGTGTGCTTGAAAATAAAACTTTGAAGGACTTGAGCTAAAGATTAAAAGATGTATAAGAGAGAGGTGCCAAAGATGAAAAAAGATAACTTCTCGACATGGCAAAGCAGATTAAGGTTGCACATATCTGAAATTGAAGAATCTACTCTACAACTCCTAGACAATGGTTACATACAACTGACTATTGGACCTTTGACAATTGATCAGCTAAAAGACAGACGTGAACACAACATGAAAATGATAGAGATTGTTGTTACCCTATCTGATGCAGAATTTAAAGATGTCAAAACATGTACTACAACAAAAAGAAATGTGGGACAAGCTTGCACTCATTCATGGAGATGATGCAAATGTATTGAGGGATAGAGATGAAAGCCTTAGAGGTAGATTTGATGACATAAAGATGAAATAAGGTGAAAACATTACACAATACTCCTAACTAAATCAAGCAGGTTGTCAATGATATCTGAGGAGCAGGAGGTGTTATTGATGAAGACACTGTTGTGAGTAAAATTGTTAGAACCTTGTTACTTGTCTATTCTATTAGAATTTGTGCTATTCATGAAATGATATTTGCACCGAGTAATGTTCTTACACTTGATAGTCTAATCGGTAAATTGACTACTTTTGAGCTAAATAACTATGATAACAATATTGTATTAAGTGTTGAGTCTGCATTTATGTCATCCTTGAAGATCGGTAAGACTAGCAGTAAACATAACATAAGGAATAAAAGTGACAATGATAGTGAAGATGGACTTGAAGAACTTGAAGCATTTATGGCTAGGAGACTTCAACAAGGTAAAGGAAAGTTACCTTTAGCATGTTTTTACTATAAAGAAATTGGCCATATTGCAGCTAGATGTCCTAATAGGAAAGATGATAAAGATAATGAACGATCTAGTGAAAGAAAGTCTGACAGAAGAGATAACCAAGAACACAGAGGAAACTAAAAGTATGACAAAAGAAACAACCGAGACCACAAAGATAAAGGCAAGAAGGCATGTTACCTAGTTGGAGATGATGATGTTGATATTGACACTGACACTGATGAAGACATTGAGGTGGTATTTGTAGCCATGAAAGAAGATTCAGAAGAAGAAGAAAGGTATGTTGAAAAAACACTTATATCTAAAGTTAGCAAGAATGATACATGGATTATTGATAGTGGTTGTACACATCATATCAATGGTGATGAGGACAAATTTGAATATCTTGAACACTATAATGGAGGATCTATTAAAATGGGAAATAATACACCTCGTATAGTGAAAGGAAAGGGATCTATCTTGTTGAACAATAAGATTAGATGTGAGAATGCATATTGGGTGAAAGGACTTAACTATAATCTGTTGAGTGTAGCACAATTGAATAATTCAGGTCACCGAGTTGCATTTTAAAGTAGAAAGGTGAAGATCTATGATGAAACCAAAAAGTTGGTCGGTATTGGTGAGCAATCCAAAGGTAATCTATTGTATCTTGATAATGTTGAAACTTCTTGTTTGTTGGCTAGAAATGAAGATGTGTGGTTGTGGAATAAGAGACTATGTCATGTGAATTTTGATAACATGGTTAAGATTAGTAATAAAAGAAGAGTTAGAGGTTTACCAATTATAACTAAACCTGACCATGTCATGTGCAATCAATGTCAGAAAGGGAAAATGACTAAATCTAGCTTTAAGAGCAAAGACTATTATTTTAAAGGTATTTTGGAGTTGGTGCATACCGACTTATGTGGTCCTATGAGAATTCATAGTTATTATGGTGACAAATATTTCATTGTATTTGTTGATGACTACTCTAGGATGATGACAGTTATGTTTTTCAAAGAGAAATCTGAAGATTTCAAAATGTTTAAGTGGTATAAAGCTAAAGTGGAAAAGGAAACCATAAAATATTTAAAATGCTTAAGATCTGATAGAGGAGGTGAGTTTATTTCTGATGAATTTGCTAACTTTTTTAATGAGCATGGAATTAAAAGATAGGTTTCTGCACCAAGGACACCACAGCAGAATGGTATTGCAGAAAGAAGGAATAGATCTATAGTTGATTGTGCCATAACACTGATGATTAAAAAGGATGTTGCACAAATGTACTGGAGAGAAGCTATTAGCATTGTTGTTTACACCTTGAATCGAGTTCAACTAAAGAAAGATACAAATAAGACACCTTATGAGTTATGGTTTGGCTATACACCTAATGTAAGTTATTTCAGAATTTTTGGAAGCAGATGCTATATTCTGAAAGATGATAGAAATGGAAAATTTGATTCTAAAGGTGATGAAGGAATATTTATAGGATATTCTACTAAGATAAAAGCATACAAATGTTTGAACAAGGCTACTAACAAAATGATTGAAAGTACTAATGTGAAAGTTGATGAGTTTGCTGAGAAAAATGATGAAGAAAGCAAGAAGGAACCAGAAGACTATGGTAGATTTACATATATTAAGCATCCAAACTATCTACCCAAGCCACAGGATGAGTCTACTAAGTGACAAGAAAATGCTACCCGAGGGTTAGCAAATGCATACCGGGAATCAGGAAGATGTTACAGGGGAAGAAATTGAGCCCGCACTGACTAATGAACAAAGAAGAGAGTAAGTGTTGGAAAAATTTGTGAGAAGACACCATCCATAGAACTAGATCTTTGGAGACAAACAAGTTGTTATGATGACAAAAAGTAAGTTAAGATATAACACATGTTTAGTTTGTGAATTTGAGCCTAAAAATGTTAAATATGAACTTGGGAATGAAGAATGGATTAAGACCATGGATGAAGAAATTGAGAAAATAGTGAAAAACAAAACATGGACATTGGTACTAAGATCGAGTGATAAAAATGTGATTAGTACTAAATGGATATTTAGAAACAAGTTGAATGAAAATGGTGAAGTTACTAGAAACAAAGCAAGACTTGTTTCTAAGGGATATGCACAAGAAGAAGGAATTAACTATGGTGAAACTTTTGCACCAGTAGCAAGAATTGAAGGAGTCAAAATATTTCTTGCATATGTTGCTTATAAAAGATTTAAGGTTTATCAAATGGATGTCAAATCTACATTTTTTAATGGGATACTCGAGGACGAGGTCTACATAGAACAACCTGAAGGTTTTGTTGATCAGAATAAGAACATGGTATGTAAATTGCACAAAGCATCGTATGGACTAAAACAAGCACCAAGAGCATGGTATGAAATATTGCATGCTTATCTTATCAGTTTTGGCTTTGTGAGAACAAGTGACAACAACAATTTATATTTGAAAGATGGAACTGATGAAAATATACTTATTGCTGAAATTTTTGTTGATGATATAATATTTGGAGGACATGATCATCTTTGCAAATCTTTTGTTGTTGAAATGAAAAAAGAATTTGAAATGTCAATGTTTGGAGAAATTAAATTCTTTCTTGGATTGCAAATACCACAACAAAATGAAGGCATATTCATTACATAATTAAAATACATCAAGGAAGTATTGAAGACATTTGGAATGGAAGATTCAAAATTAGTTGGAACACCTATGGTTATCGGATGCAAACTGATAAAAGATGATGAATCAACTGAGATAAATCAGACACTGTATAGATCAATGATTAGTAAATTGATGTATGTTGTACACAGTAGGCCTAATATAGAACATACAGTTGGGATTGTAGTAAGATTTTATGCTAATCCGAAGGAATCACATATGACTATTGTTAAAAGAATTTTGAGATATCTAAAGAACACCGAGCATTATGGGTTATGGTGTACAAAAAGGAAGGCAATTTTGAAGTACAGGTTTACATTGATGCAAATTGGGCTAGAAATATAGATGACTGGAAGAGTACTACCAGTGGAGAATTCTTTTTGGGAGAAAGACTTGTAACATGGATAAGCAAGAAATAAGCATGTATTTCTTAGTCTATTGCTGAAGCAGAGTATGTTGTTGTTGCTGCTAATTGTTCAAATATTGCATGGATAAAATAATTGTTGAAAGAAATGAATGAGGAGATCATTGATCCAGTGATTATATATTATGATAACATAAGTACCATAAATATTTCAAAGAACTTGGTGATGCATGCAAAGACAAAGCACATATCAATTAAGTATCACTATTTGAGGGAACAAGTATAATAAAAGTAAGTGAAACTAGAATTTGTGAAGTCTAAAGAACAACTTGTAGATATATTTACTAAGCCCTTATCGAAGGATACTTTTGAGTACTTGAGGACTAGACTAGGGGTCCATCCCCTATCTATCGGTCACTAAGGTGATCAGGAGGTTGCATCAACCTATACTTTATCATAAAATTAAAAATGTTGATGCATGTAGCTCACACTTTAGGATTCCTAAGGTTGTGAAGGAAGTGAAGATTGTAGAAGGTAGAACAAAGAACTATATATCAGTTAATGAAGGTACCTAATCTTGACTGAATAACATAAATTCTATTTGGCTACTGAAGAGCTATTTATTTTATTTTGGCATTATTGTCAAAGGGAGAGAGATTTCTATGAAATATCATTTGATGTGAGAAGGATTTCAAGAACATGAGGAGAGAGATATATGTTGGTAAGAGAACTAAAGAAGATCAAATCCGCAGGGAGAGTCTGCATGAAATGTTGTTGTAGTGATTAAACATATTAAATATCAAGCTAGGGAGAGCTTACCGAGCTACAACATTTATCTATATAGTTTTAGAATAGATGTTTGGTATTCTATGGCATATTTAATATTATGTTGCCATCAATGCCAAAGGGAGAGATTGTTAACCTACAACTAATTGAATATCTTAATGAAGATTCATGAGGTCATCGAGTTGTTAAAGTAATATGTAAGATGATTAAATCAGTCAATATGTTGTCATTGATGTCAACTAGTTTTGACTATACT
>BSBK01007763.1:0-176388 GCA_027943335.1 Chamaecyparis obtusa | reverse complement strand
TGTATATGGACTTTCATTGAAGTAACTTGTGTCAAGGATATTGATGCGTAGATACTTGTATTTATTATCCTTGAGTATTACTTTATCTATTTGTATTTCTATACATACTATAAGAGCTATTTGCCTTGATCTTTTCTGGGAATTCTCTTGCAAGAAAAAGAAGATTGATATTAGATTTAGGAGTCTGACTCTTCTGAGGTAACTTTGGACAAGGAGCACAGAAGATTAAAATCATATTCAAAGGGAGTCTAATAAGGTTATCTTAAGCAGTCTTGGATGAAAAGATCAACACATTGATATCTGTTCAATGAGTTCTTCTCTGTGAGAGAAGTTCGAGGTGAAATCCATTATTTCCACCCTCTGCATTGAGATAGGGTGGATATAATGTTTTAATGGGCTTTCCACCTATGTACATCATGAGGAAGTGACGACTTCCAATTTATCACTTGTATTTATTAAAGTTATTGAAAGGTGAGAATTTTAAAATAACTTGATCTTCTATCATGATAGACATCTTATGATGGTAATTGAAACAAATCATGATAGATGATATCTTGCATGGTGGATTGAGTTCCTTAAGAAGGCCATGATCTTCTATCATGGTAGACATCTTACGATGGATAAAACAAATCATGATAAATGATATCTTGCACGGTGGATTGAGTTCCTTAAATGTGCCATGATCTTCTATTGTGATAGACATCTTGTAATGGCTAAAGCAGATCATGATAGATGATAGGAATGATCCTATGGTAAGTGCACATTACCTATGGACATTTGTTGAGTACTTGGTGGACATCATGAGACTTGATGTTGGTAGGCCATTACTCTAAGCACTTGGTGAATATCATGTGACTTGATATTCTATAGGCTAATGATCCTGATATCATGAGATGATATCTTTATAAATTTTGCGTACTTGATGGACATCATGAGACTCGATGTTGGTAGGCAATATTATGAGTACATGGTGAATATCATGTGACTTGATATTCTATGGCCATTACTCCTAATATCATGAGATCGATGATAGGTCTATAAACTTGATATTAAATTGACGTAATATCTAACCATGTGTTTATCCTCCCTAGCTAAGAGGGAGTGTTGATGTTTGGTATCTTTAGTCAGATAAACCTATGAGACAATGCTATTATGAAGTATTATTGTGTTAGATAAATTAATATAATAAGACTATATATATATATATATATATATATATGTCATAATATTAACTAAAAGAGTATGTGTTAATGAATATGCATGTCTCATGAAGGGACATGTCTATCCATGTCTCATCTTGACACAAGGAGGAGGGAGACGGAGCCAAAGGCACACCCAACCATCAACCTTCTTGCAAAAATACCACTTAGAAGCAACACCACAAGACATGGAGAGAGAGAATGTAGAGAAATCATTTATTATTCATGAAAAACCTTCATACATGTCAGGCTATAAGGCCTTCTTGGTTACAACCAATACAATAAAATAAAATTACAAATAGTCCTCATACATGCGAGGATCCACCAACCTTCAGATTCTATCTTTCCATCTAATGCTTGCTAACTCCTACAAGATCTAAAACATGCTACTTTATTTATACAAGAGGCTACTAAAAAAAAGTCCCCCATTAGATCCAACATTGGAGAAGGAAACAAACTAGATCTAGGTCCACACGCTTCCCAATGATCGATGCAAACATAAAATCCATGACCAAAATCAAATGCAAAAGTTGGCCTCAATAGAAATCCAAAATAAACCACTTGGTTACAACTGAAAAACTCGGTGAAAAAGCAAACCAAATAAACTTGGTGAGCAACCAAACCAAGTAGAAACCAAGCCCTATTGGTGGAAATAGGAACACATCACCAAGATCCCAAAAGAAGCTACCAAGAATATCTAACAACTATAACATGTTTTTGGTGATACAAGATTGCTAAGAACTCGAGATGCTCCTACATCAGACACCTAAGGTTGTTTCGAGATGATTATTTGGATCGTGCTGTAGGTACAACCTGAGCCAAATCCAAATCAAATTGTAAAATCTAGGAATTTTCTTCAATTGGTCCATTCTTCTATTTTACCAGATATTCCATGTACTCTTTTCCTCTTATGCTTTTGCCAACTCTTTGTCCCCAAATCCGCTCAATTTCTTGTCTTCTTCTTAGGATAATCCTTTAGCATTGTCATTTCTTCATCAGGTTTATGATACTAATACCAATGTACAATTTTGAATATAGGTGATATATCCATGTCAGCAGGTAATTCAATCTCATAAGAATTTCCACTGTCAAACTTTCTCAATATCTTACAAGGACCAATTTTCTTCATCTTCAATTTTCCATACGTTCCAATAGGAAAATTTTTTTTCTTCAAATGAACCATTAGTTCATCTCCAACTGCAAAAGCTTATGTCTTCTTGATCTATTTGCTCTATTCTTTTATTTATGATTACTATGTTCCAACTTATGTTTCACTTCCATATTCAATGTGTACATGAACTTAGAAAATTCTTCTCCTTCATTACTTCTCTTCTCTTCTCCAACAATGTTCCTCAAATTTGATATACCTCTCAGTTGTGTGTCATTAACAATCTCAAAAGGTGTTGTTTTAGTACTCCTATTCACTGAATTATTGTATGCAAATTCTATTTGTGCCAATATAGAATCCCAATTACTCATTTTTTCTCCAACTAAGCATCTCAACAAATTACCCAAACTTCTATTTACAACCTCTATCTATCCATCAGTCTGTGGGTGAAATGTAGAACTATACTTCAAATTAGTACCCAGATTTTTCCATAGAGTCTTCTAGAAATAACCAACAAACTTACCATCACAGTCAGAGATGATACTCCTTGGTAATCCATGCAATCTGATAATATCCTTAAAGAAAATTATCTGTTATATGCACTGCATCTGATGTTTTCCTACATGGTATGAAATAAGCCATTTTAGAAAATCTATCCACAACAACAAATATATTATCATTACCTCTTTTTTTCCTCGGCCAGCCAAGAACAAAATCCATACTGATACCAATCCAAGGTTTCTGAGGAACATAAATTGGTGTATATAATCCAGTATTCAGACTTACTCCTTTTGTTGTTTGGATTATGGAAATGTGAGTTACTAAGAGGGGAGGGGTGAATCAGTAACCCTAATTTTTTTTTACTATGAATACTTGTAACAATGTAATTCATTAACCGACTACAGTATTTACTATCTTCATCCATTCAATAACATAACTTAAATGTAAATACTTCTAATCTAATCAAATATGCATACATGAAACTTCATACACATAACACTTGTATTTTGGTATCACATAAACCCTTGTTAGAAGGTTAAAACTGTGGCAGGGATGGAACCCACAAAGCTTCACTACTACAGTAAATAAAGTTGTCAGTTAAGGATACAAAGATTGATCACTTGTGGTGATCTTACCCTATTAGGAGTAACAAAAAGATCATCTAGATCTACTTGGTTAGAGGATTTTAGCAACACTCTTTAAGTGTGCTCTCAGTTATGTTATTTTACATAAGTTTGTTAAGTCTACCCTATTAAGAGATTTAAGTTTGCTACAATTGTTAGAGAGTAACAGTGAAGTTTGATCTGGTTGAAGCAACTTACTTTTCTAATGTCAGATCCTTTAAGTATAATTATGAAATCACCTTGCAGTGATGAATGTGTCCTTCTGTACTGCTTATTAGCCTTTGAATTATTTATGATAAACTAAATTCTTTATCTATCCTTGTTCTTTATAACCCTGTTTGATCTTTAGATGTCTCCCAATGGTGGCTACTTGATGCATGATACATGTCAAAATGACATCTTGATAATTCTTATAAAAAAATGATTTGACCTAATTAGGGTTGTGAAATTATTAAGATCAATGGTCCAAGTGAATAACCAGAAACATCATTACATATAGATCTTCAATCATTAAAAGATTACATCCATATTTAATTTTCACCTTGATCTTGGTAAACCATTTTCTAGCTTGGTAAAAAGTTATTCACCTTGATTTATGTGTCATTCCAAACTTTTATGTCAACTCTGGATTACTTGGTAAATATTGTTTCTATGCCTTGATATAATACTGGCACTCAGTAATCCTATGTGCTCGGTGACTACTATACTCGATAATCTCTATGCTCAATGACTATGTTTTTAGTTATTACCGATTGAACTATTTTCTCTATTTACCGACTGTATGAATGATACTAATGATAAATCTTACTGCAATTAGGAGTAAAAATCTCCCCCTTTGGCATTAGTATCAAAAACATATATGTGTATGCCGACTAGAAAACAAATTAGACTTGAGAAAGTTGCAAGCAAAAATGTGTGAATTGTGTGAACTCCCCCTTTGAACATGCTCTCAGTGTAAAGTACATACAAAAAATCTATAATTTATATATTTCCCCTTTTTTGAAAGTAATCCTAAAAATGTACTTACAAATTATCAAAAATATTTGGGTGGGTTTTCTTGAGATTGTTCATGAATTTTTCCCATTCCTCCTTGAGATTCTCGAGTGCAATCTTCTCAAGACCTACTTGTGCATGCATATCAAAAATATTTTCTGTAACTAATATCTCAAGGGTGGCAATCAATTTCTTTTCCTTCTTCATGCATTTTTGCATCACCTCTTGATGCAGTAATAACTCAAACTGTAGCTCGGTTACCTGCTCTTTGACTTGGTCCTCTTCCTTCCTCAACTCTAGTCTCAACCACTAAATGCGTTTAACTTTTGAATAACACACTTGAAATGCATGTTTCTTGGTTGCTAGACTATTTGTACTTTTCTTTAGATCTTCATCTAGTTTCTTTATATTTTCACTAATCTTGGTAGTGAAAGAGTCCATAGTGCATAACTATTGCAAAATTGTAATTACCTTTTTTATAATACTTTCTAATTTGGTTACTACCTCTGAAAGCTTTACCTTTTAACTGCTAGTTTTCTTGGCTGATCTTCTCAGTTAGTTGTACTAAATGTTTTGTTCTTCTCTCTCTTCAATCATCTACTCGACATTAGTAGTTGGTCCATTGATTGTCTCAGTGAGAAGTACAAGTTGTTCAATAATGGGTGTAGTTTCATCTACATTGATGTTGGGTGCAACTTGCATTAAGATCTCCTTAATATACTCTAGCACCTTGGTATTCTTGTGTTCTTGCCTCATCTTCTCTTGAGCTTATTTTAGGGTGCATAGTTCTCCCTATTTTCATAGAGCTTTGGGGTCACGTATCCTCGGGTCACATGCTAAAATTTCAATTACATCATCAAGTGTGACTGGACCCTTACTGCCTCATTTTCTCTTCTTTTTCTTATCTTTCACACTTGAGGTAGGAGATGGTACAATTTAAGCTAGAGCCTTATGTTTTGGATTTGGCTTGAGTGGCTCAATATATTTCTCTTCTTCCTTATTCTGCCATGTTGTAGAATCTAAAATTTTTGGTGTTAAGGCTTGAGCCCTTGTGTCGATGGTAGGATTTTCTACTATGTTCTCTACTTGTGTACCTTGGCCAACTTCCTCTGCATTAGTGGTCTTGATTTTCTCCTCATCTTGTGTAGCTTCTCCACTATGATCATTCTCCTTACTTGTTTCCTCACCCTTGTCTTCAATTTTATCGATTTCTTGCTTGGGTGGAGCTTCCTCAGTTTGTTTCTCGGTTGCTATTTCAATAGCTTGTACTAGAATAGGAAAGTTACCTAGTACCATTTCTCTTGCTACCTCAGTTGCTTCTTCTTCTCTGAGGTTCTCGGTAGCAGCAGTTATCACTTCATCTTCCTTTTCTTCATCATTGAGGTCTCCTATTATATCTTCAATCAAAATTTATTCTTCCTCTAATATTTTCATCATCTTTAGAATACCTTCCATCACATTCTTAGCAATAGTGATAAAGTCTTCTGCATATGTGTCCTCCTCGGGTTGCTCAATGTTAGAGATGTGAATGGGTTCATCTTCTACACTTATCTGTTCTCCTACTTGAATACTTGTAAGAGATGGATTGGTATCAAATGCAGATGCAGTTGCGTCGGTTTTCTCCAGAGGACTTAGGGTCTTAGTCTATATATTTTTACTCTCATCATCTACTTCTTGTATTTTTCCTTGGAGAATTTTAAATGCCCTTGCCTTCATAAAAAAATTGCATGTATGTTGTTGTAAGGAAGCATCTATCTCAGGAACACTAAAATCTGGCTTGGCTAGAATTGGTGATAGGTTTCTCTCATTCTTTTCTCTATTTGAAGGGCATATGTCCATCTTGTAGACACTTTTTCACACAGATCTTTTGGTATGATTCTTGAAAACTCAATTAGAACTCGTTTAAAATTAATCATCATACCTATAATAGCTTCCTCCAGCTTATCTTGATCTTTGGTGCTCGGGTTGGAATAGTTGTTAAGCTTAGGAGTAGCAAGTCTTCTAGTTTTCTTTATTCCTTCTGTAACTTCATCAATTGTTTGAGGTCCTTTATTCACCACAACATAGAATTGATCGGTTTCCTTATCTTTAGAATCAATATCATCTTTTCATCTTATTAGTTTTCTTCTCCTCTTTAGTTCAGGGAGCTCGGTGGTGGCCCTTATTCTTATTCTTTTGTGATAGGTGTGTGTCAATGTTGGCCTTGTTATCTTTGTAACACCTTTCTTCTAAGGTGGTTTATTGCCTATTTTTGACCTTGTCCTAGTTCAAGTTGCAGTATCAACCTTCTTACCTTTAGCCTTTGAAGCCTTTGATAGATCTACTTGTTCAAGCTCATCAGACTTAGTGGCCTCATCATCATCATCATCATAATCATCATCATCATCATCATCATCATCATCATCATCATCATTGACTTGTACCTATTCCTCGGTTTCCTCTTCAACCAATTTTTTAGCCTCTTCATCAATAACACCAAATTTTTTCTTTAGATTTTTTTACCATTTTATCCCTTTTCCTTTCCATCTTCTCTTCTACTAGTCCCATTTTTATTTTGGACTTGGCTTCTTCATATGTCCTGAATTGTGTAGCATCTTTATCGTTAGGCTCAACAAGTAAATCCTTTATTGATTTTGTGGCTCTGTCAATGTTAATTTCATACTCCATGGGAGGTAGCCAAGTGGTCCTCAGTTCAACTACTTTAATTAAAGTGGTGTGGGTGTTCACCAGAAAGAAAATATCATCTGTATACTTTTCAACTAGTTGGACAGGTATCCTAGTCCTTTTTCTACATTCTCTCTTTGAATTTTCTAAAATAATCTTCCATAACTACCTCAAAATTATGTCCTAGATTCTTAAAGAATTCACCGATTTGCAATATAACAGGTCAGTTTACATCCCATTCAACATTACAGACTGAGGGAAAATAGTTTTGTAAATAGAAAAATGTACATACCAATAGTGAACCAAATTTGCAGGTATTTGATCTTGTGACTTTGATAGTCCGCATCTTCTCTTCTAGTTGTCTTTGCATCAACTCAGCTAAGTCAAGTTACAAACCCTTCTTTACAATTTTGTGAGAAATGTCGACTTCTCCCGATGCAATCTTGTTTAGTCTACTTAACTTGAATATTTTGTAGGCGATCACATAAGTGATGAATCTCATCTCAGGGTTGCTTATGGTGTTAATTTTCATACCTCTACTATCTCATTATGCTCCCATTAACTTTTCAATTTCATTTTTCATTGGGTGTCTTAGGCATTCACCTTGTTTCTTGTTGGATACCCTATGACCATATGTATAATGTCCTTTGTTATCTTCATCAGCTCATCTAGCCATATCTTTCTTTCATGTAATCGACTTAGTATGATTTGTATCCATTCTATTTTGAATTCTTTTGGGAAATATAGGGCATTTGTTAACCCTTTGACCTCTAGGTGTTTGTGCTCATCCTTGAGCTTTCTATCAGTGTAGAGTTCTTGATAATTGGCTTGGAGCTTGAAGTTGTCAATCTTGTGATTTTTATATGAATGTGAGACCTAATATCTTTCACCAGTAGGACCCAAGGCAATATCAAAGAAATTGTACCCTTGTCATTGGCTTGTGCTGCAACTTTTGGATGAAGTTTGCAGTTGGGCTCTATGTATGTCGAGTTCTTGATCAATGTTACTTTCTTTCCTTTTTCTTCCTTAGATTGAACAGATCTTGAAGATGATTCCATCGTGACTATAAATTTAGGGCTTTTAAAAAAAAATTCACTAGCTTCTCAGTTAATTTCTAGATTTCCTAAATCGCTTCTATTTGTTCTGTGAAACACTTCGAATCTTTTGAAAAATAGGAAACAAATTTTCTCAATCATCACTCTAATTCACTTTGGTTCACTCTTGAATGCAATGTGATGGAATGAGTTTATTTTTCATGTATTTATAACCAAAAAACCTTGATCATCTTATGTGTTGTATGATAAATGCTATGCCAGCTATTACTCGGTCAACAATAAAATCACTCAATTAACTCTATAGATATTTCAGCTCGGTGAACATTATCAATTCTTAGTTGATTGTGCAAATCATTTAACCTTATCACTTTTACTCACTAGCAGACTTCCACTTGGTCATGTCTTTACCAACTAGATATACACTAGTAAATTTGACCCCAAATTTTGACGACAATTTGTCAATTTTTTGACACCTTATCATCGAACACATGACCAATATGGATGTTAAAAAAATTTTGTCTCATTTTTTATGCCCTAAATTTTTGTGGTATATTTGACACCTACATACATAAAGAAAAGGTAGGTGCATGGTCCACAATGATCATATTATCAAAAAAACAATTACCAATGGTCTTAGGAATATTGGGCAGTGACATAACTCATACTGAGAGTTCTATTAGACATACAAAAGCATTGACAAAAGAAAACATCAAACACTCTAATCCCTGATTGAAACTTCAAGATATCTTTGGGCAATAAACCTATTGAAGGAAAAGGGAGATCGACAAGGAACAATTTTGAGCATCCCGATTGCTGATGAAGTTATCAGAGAGGCTTATAGTGTCAATTTCATCAGGAGAATTTGTAGTTCGATAGAAGAAGAAAGTGCCTGTCCTGATGGCCTATAGAATCATCAGTGAAATTTACGTCAAAAAAAGGCCAAAGGGTTGTCGAAATAGAGAGGATAAAAGCAAGATCATGTCGTCACCTATATAGTTGTGTCATCAAAAATGGTTGTCCCTTATGTCAAAATATAGATAAGAATTCGATGTTTGTTTGATCTCTTGTACAACATAGTGTGGAAAAAGTCCTTGTTTTTCATCAAAATATCCATGAATTATTGGAGTTGATGAGTAAACAACCCATAGCTCCTAGAAACACCTACACGCAAACACCTCTCATAGAAAGAGAGAGAAGCAAGAAGCTAGAGAGGCCTTAACGCATGGATCCATGAAAGAGGAGACATTCCTGATGTGCAAAAACACAAGTTGCAATTCAATAAAATGAATGTTATCAATTACAATATGTTATTCTCCATGTTATGAAAACAAGATAGATCAATCCTTGTAAAAGGAGATCAAAACCCTAAAAAGGGTAAAACCTAGATTGCACAATAATAATTAATAAAGCAATTAATTATTATATGCGTAAAGTTTAGCTTAAGTAGAAAGAGATAATACGTGACCTAATAATTAAATCAATATGATTCAATTAATAAGTAAACAACTTATTACTTTAACATCCCCCCTTAAGATGAACTTTGGGAGAAGATAAAAACCTAGAAAGAACTATTGAAATAAAATGGGTCTCGACAACAAAAGACCTGATCGGTACCCAAGTACAAAAGAGAGTCTCTAAAAAGGAGAGAAAATAGAGAAAGCCACATGGGAAAAACTCTACTCTAAAAAGAGACAAAGACTAGTTTGAAAGAGTGAAGAAGCCTCCAAACTAGGAATGTTCTAGAAAATAGGAACAAGGATGAACATGTACAACATCACTGAAGCAAGAAGCCGCAAACTCTATCAAGAAGTAACTGCTAATCTAAAGATCCTCCACTAAAATATGACTAGGTAGAGAAGACTATAATCTACATGAGTTCCTTCAAATGACCATAAAAAGGAAAACAATCAAAGTTGAAGATACAAAATACTATAATCTGCATGAGTGCTCTTAAATAACACTACTCAAATTAGGAGGCAAACAAAGGAAAACACCTCAACTTGAAGATATAGATGGCATAAAAACACCAAAGTCTAAAGAGCTGATCAATCAAACCTGAAAGAGTGTATCCAAAAGTAGGAAAGAAAGAATGTCCATATGGTAAATGATCCATCTCACCAGAATGCATAGGTACCCAGCCATTACATCTACCTCATACATAGAATCAAATACTAAATACATAGCTCACATTATCAAACCAAGAAAGTCATAGAACCAATAGTAGAAACCCCCCATAATGTTGACAAGGGAGTAATGATAGGTACACTAAACATAATGTCCAATATGTACTGCATGATGAAGAACTAGAAACATCGAAGGTGCAGAGAGAGTACAAACACATATAGAGATACCTGAGGCTAATGTCGTTGGAGGAAATCTCACATGAAAAAAGTAGATGGAAAATAAAGGAAACCATCAAATCCCCCCTGACACTTTATAATGGAGTGCAAGTACATAGAGCACGAACATGTGCAATATCCCATACATGCAATAGAATGGAACACTATCTCAATGCTTGTGCATAAAAGAATGCTACAAAAGTGAAGTATACACTACTCAAAGAAGAGAAAATACTACTAAAACAAAAGAAGAGCCTAAGACAAGCCATCCCTCAAAGGGAAGAGATCCTAGGACCTGTAACATCCAAGATATCCACTAGATTTCAAAAATTCAAGAAACTGAATAAAAAATATTTGGAGCATAATCTAGAAAATTGACTTACAGTACTGGAAAGGTCTCTGAACAAGCTTTCCAATGATATATCATTTTCTCAAAATGAAGTCTAAATGTACAAGATAGAGAAACCAGAGTACAAAAATGAACATCTAGATTCGACAGTAAAAAATACCATCAAAAAATATAAATCAGAAATTCAAACCTCTAGATCTGGATAGATCTTAGAACCATCTTTCTAACAATATCTCATTTTCCTGATTTCTACACCGTATGATCAAGTTGTGAACAAAAAACCACAGGTATGGTGATGGGCCCAAAAAAAGTGTCTGAAGCTCTTCCTTTGAACTCTTGGTGCAAAAAATAGATGAAAAAAATCTAAAACCCAAAATTCTATAAAGATCTAGCTTTGTATAATCTTTCTAACAATATCTTGTTTGTCAAAAATGGATACCAGATGCAAGAGTTATCAATCCCAGAGTGCAGGAGGTCTGAAACCCAAGATAATAGAGAAACCTCTTTCTTTGACAAAAAAAAATGTAGAAAAATAGCGAAATGAGGAAACCACACCAAAAAATTTGGATCAGGCTTGGAACAATCTTTCTGTCGGTATATCGTATGCCCAATTTTGATCTTAGATGCAAAGTAATCTTTAAGAAACCCCCCTCTTAAAAAATATATAAAATCTTGGCAAATCTTTCATTTTCTTGAAAAAAAAAATTAATTTATATTGGCGAATCTCTCAATTTTCTTGAAAAAAAAGTATTCTTATTGGCGATTATTTTTTAATAGTAATTTTTTTGTAGAAAATATTAGTGAATCTCAAACAATATAAATAAATAAATTAATCACCATGGTGAATACTTCTATTTAAAAAAATAGAATTCCTATAGAAAATTATTAGGCTTAATGTGGATATCTTTGATGGGTTTAAGGAATAGACTCTATAATAATTACTTGCTACCATTTATTTAAAATATAATCTAATAACCTCATTGTATTGTGTGAGACAAATGTATTGATATTTTTAAATACTAATGGGGCCTAAAATTTCTTCACGACCATTGATTTATATTGAGATCAACAATCTAAAAGAAATTTTAGCTCCCATAAGCATTACAAACCAAATAGTAACATTTTTACCTCATAGAATATAATGAGGTCACTACATTATACTTTAAGTCAGTAATGGAAACTAAAAGTTGGTGATAGATCCCTACATTAACTAATAATCATGATATATTATTGGAGAATTAATTTAAATTTCAACCATAACTTATAAAATTCTGGCAAATCAAATCTAATCATGTATCGAATATTGTGGCAAATTTTTGAGTTCAAGTTTTTAATAAAATAAATTATTTTGCGATTTAAACATTTCGAAATCAAAATTTTGTAAAAATGTGGCGATTTAGGTTGCCTTGAATCTTGAATTATTAGCCAAATTAGGATTCTCAAATTTCCAAAATTAGCCAATTGGCGAATATTAGCCACTAAAAATTACTATGCTTAGATGCCCAAGATATGGGAAAAAAACCAATTGTCTATCTGAAAAGCAACTGAAGAAGGTACACAAGAAGAAGATGCATTGAAAGGATGACATCACCAAAGTGACAGTCAATGTAGTGCTCATGGGACCGGCCAATGGTGACCCTTACAGTTATCGCGTGTCACACCGTGGTGACACCAGTGGTATTACCACACAGTGACACAACGGTGATCAACGATGGTTAAACTGCAACGGCGACACCATTGGTGTTATCAATGGTGACTGTGCCATAGGTTGGGTGGTTAACGAACTGCTCATCGGTAGTCATCATGCCACCAAACGTTAGCACTATGCTAATGGCACTATGTGGCAGTGGAAATTTTTTAAAATTTTTTTGCTTTCGTACATTGGCTCAGGATACGTGCTAGGGTCGTACGACCCTAGTACACAAATTATTTTTGCCTCAAAGGCCAAATTGTCTAAATTTGAGAATTTTTATATCAAAATGGGGGTTCTTGGATGCTGTGAGCTTAATGGTGAGGTATGTTTGAGCCAAAAGTGCTCCAAAAATTATCTTGACTTCAAATGACCAGAAAGAGAGGTCCCCTAGATTCAATAGAAAACTCTCTAAAATGTAGATCTAACAAACATGACTGAATCTCTCAGGAAGAGGACATGGGAAAATAGATCTAAAGCTATGATACCATATTGGAGTTGATGTGTAAACAACCCATAGCTCCTAAGAACACCTACATGTAAACACCTGTCACAGAAAGAGAGAGAGAAGCAAGAAGCTAGAGAGGCCTGAACACATGGATCCATGAAAGTGGAGACATTCTTGATGTACAAAAACAAAAGTTGCAATTCAATAAAATGAATGTTCTCAATTATAATCTATTATTCTCCATGCTATGAAAACAAGAGAGACCGATCCTTATAAAAGGAGATCAAAACCCTAAAAAGGGTAAAACCTAGGTTGCACAATAATAACTAATAAAGCAATTAATTATTATATGCCTAAATTTTAGCTTGAGTAGAAAGAGATAATAAGTGACTTAATAATTAAATCAATATCATTCAATTAATAAGAAAACAAATTATTTCTCTAACACAAATTTCATTTTATTTAAAAATAAAATAAAAATTATTGTCTTATTTATGGATGGGCTAATGGATCAATTAAGAGGTGGGATGGAGGTATTTCAATCTGCAAGTTTGAGGGACTTCAATAGTGTTCTTCACAACACCAACTAGTTCTCCTCAAGGACCATCCACATTGATGCAATCCACACCATGAGCAACCATGAGCAATCAGAGTGCACAAGCAACTTCTTATGCCACCACCCACTCTACACCTTTTTAATCCACTTCACATCCCTCAACCAATCACTGGTTTCATCTATACAAATTTACCAAGCAACAATCCTTCACCTGGGTACTCAACTAGGCCTAATCCCCTAGTAGCCCTACCAGACTGGTTTTTCAAGGATTTCACAAAAATTCTCTGAAAGACTCTAAAAAATAAAGGAATATCTAAATACCCTTTCACCCTTACATAACATATCTTAGAGGTTCATTTCACTCCTTTGGACCATGTGCCCAAATAATGCACTATTACTTTGCAATTAGCCCTCTATTAGGCCTCCCATTACAAAGAAACCACTAGTAGGTCTCATTCCCAAACCTTCTAATCATCAAAAAGAGTGGAGTCTTCATCTCAAACAAAGGATTTTCACATTCCCAAGAGGTTCCATCAAGTTTTGATACTCAAATCACCAAACCCTCCTTCTTAGGTGCTCTAACCTAGGGTTTTGCCAAAGTGAACTCTCCAATCACATCCATACCCTACCTAGGGATCACACACCATTCATTGAAAATATTAAAGCATACTGTGTAATAAAAAGTGGCCCTCATGTGCAATAAATCTATAGACCTTGACTGGTCTGAGTGCTAGTGACCCTTCAATCAACGTTCTCTGTTAATCAAAGATCCTTTCACTTCACTCTTGTTCATCCTTGCAACCAAACACTTCACGGAACATAAAATACATGGAGAAGGTCTCCTCTCACATTCCATACCAACCATATAAGTGAGGGATCCTATGCATCCATGAAACAATTGACTGTTACACCCAAACCACCATTAATTAGGAATAGTCAAAATAACCAACAATTCATTTCTTTAAAATTCACAACAATAACACAACCCTGCATAGAAATAAATAACAACACAACTCATGACTATTTTAATTCATTCTCATTAACATTTGCGTTGAAAGAAGAGTCTAAGAATCCTAAAATGGGGACTGTATCCTCACAGGTAGAGACACGACATTTTACAAGTAATTTACATTTTATTGATTCAAAATTAATTTACATTAATTTTAACATGTAGAGGGTCTTTTAGAGGAGGATACAATTGAGTTTTGAGGTTATTTGGAGTGTGGTGTGATAGAGAACCAAAGGCAATGGTTCCAATTCAATGAAAAGAAAATATTCTTGAAAATAGTGTTCTTTGTTGTGAGGGTTACAGTCATTATAACTATGGCTTCAAACTTGTTTTGAAATGTTTTGTTGATTGGATAATGGTTTAATATGAATTTAGAGTGATACATTTACATTTCCTTTCAAGTATCTTGAAGTTTCATGAATATTTGAAGCAACGAATATAACTTTGTATTGATTGTTCCATGAGAGGGTTTTGTGCAATCACCATTTTGGGATTTGAAGTCTCCATTGAATGGATTGACTCTCCCATCCCCATGGATTCTTCTATTGGTGGGAGGAATCATAATAATGTATTATATCCTTGTATGATAGTTTGTTTTCATGGATATGCCAAGGTGGAGGAGAGATCATAGACAATAGTGGCAAATTGTTGAATGAAGAGTGCACCGAGTTGCACCAATCATTGTTTGAGAAAATAATCTTAATTACGAGGGTATTTTATGTTGGATCTTGTGTTGGGGGATCCTTAGAGATGTGTTAGATCCATTGGGAAGATCTAGAGGAGTTTGGAGGAGCCAGTTCTAGAAAGCCCTAGCCTAATGACCCTAGGAATGAGGGTTTATACCTTGGATGGTAGGTAAGTGTTAGAGACCCAAAAACTTGATAATCCTTTATGTTTTCCATGTAATAGGACTATTTCATGGTTTTGGATCAAGGGAGCAAGCCTTTATATGACTTTCTTTGTATTTGGGTGCACTTTAGACCTATTTGGGTGTTGTAAGTGTATTGGATCTGGTAGTTGGTCCAAATGAGCATACCTTGGGTTTGGGGTATGTCTTACCAAGTAACAATGAAAATGGTATCTAAAACCACTGAGATTTTCTCTAGTTTTTTGGGAAGTTTGTGAGTAAAAGGAATATTACTGACTGGACAAGGCTACAAGGAGATTAGGCTCTTGGAGTGAGTTGTGAAGCAAAACTTTTTTGTATTTATATACAAAGTAAACATGATAGAAAAATGGAAACATGTTTATTTTTAAATAGAATACACTAAGGAGTACCATCAGAAATATTGACCATTTACAATCATGAAAAGTAAACGTAAATTAGATAGCTCATTTTTATAGTAGTATGTGTAGTCTCGCAATATCAGAAAATGAGTAGTCTCAGAACTGTCCATTTCTCTATGTCTATGAAAAATGAATGAAATATCAAGCTGAAATAAATATTGAACAAAATAGTATTCCACATAGACTCAATCAAATATACCATCAAAAGAAATTGAACTACACAATTGGCACAAAATCAGACATGAGAAAAGTCAAATTTAGGGCCTGATTTATCAAGAACAACAAGCAATGCAGAACCCCACAATAAAAAACAAGAAACCTAATAAAAAACTACTTCCTTATGGTTACCGAGTAGGGCTAATTGGGGCATTTAATGCAATTAATGCCTTGCATAATAGTTGCACACTGCAACACTTGATTGGGACAATGGAATTTACAAAGTAAGGAAAGGTGAGAGGATCAATCAAATAATCACAAAAAGAAACACACTTTGTCAACACTATTTAAAATCCTATCACCAAGCACAAGCATAGGAAATAAAAAAGGGACAAAAGATAAGAAATAAGAAAAATCATTAGGACTATAGAAAATTCATTAAGACTATACAAAATCAAGTTCTAGAAATGGATGGTTTTGATGCTTTGCCATTACAACAATTGAGCATTCATCATTTGGTACTTCTTGTTTTATTCCATTGAAGTATTGTCAAAGCCATTGTATGGGAGAAGAGGAGGATCTACAAGAATTTTATGGGCTATGGCTGAATAAGAAAGCATTATATCTATCATTTGGATGTCTCTTTACATGGTTTTTACATTGTTGTTGATTTGAACAAGTTCCAAATGTGTTGAAGAAGGTTTGAACATCAATTTATAAATATTCTTCAATGCTTTAAAGACCTTTGCATATTACTATCATGTATACTTCAGTGCAATAGTCACAGTTTAGTTCTTTTTCTTATAACTGTTTTGATTTAATTTTAGAAGGAAGGCATTCCATGGAGTCTTAGGCCTGGAATCCATAGAATTATGTCTATCTAACATTGTATTATATCAAACTAACCTTGTATAAGAAGAAAAGTGAATGACAGGGGTGTGCACTAGTGGAATTGTGAAGAAAACTTGAAGAAAATGCATAAACCCTATTAGGTGAAAGTAAAACAATTTTGTTGTTTAACCTATGTAATGTCTATATTAGTCTCTATGAACTATATTTGGCATTAAATAGAAAATTTATTTTTCTCTCCATTTTTATAATTCAAAAGTCATTTTATAGTTCCTGAATTTTTCAAATTTGAAACCTAAATAATTGCATTCTATTTATAATTTTAGCATGCCATTTAAATTGAATGCTTGAAAAAAAATTCAAACCATACCAATCATTTAGTACAATATTTTAGAGAAAAAAAGAAATTATGAAAGGCCATACCTAGAAAATGAAGATCAACATGGATGTAAGTTGTGCTCGAAAGTATCTTGCCAATTCAACAAAGATTCAAACCCCAATTCTTGACACATAGTGTAGAAAAACAAAGGAAACCAATTCTCAACTATACCACACACAAAATCCCCAATAATAAAGAAATCAATTTTAGAATTACCAAAAATGTATGTGCAACCAAATATTCACAACTGAATCAAGAAGTGATTTCATTTTATAAAGTTCATCTGTTACTTGCAAGGTGACATTAGAAATGCAAACAAACAAGTACATAAACTAAATAATAAAATATTTTCATATACCATATAAATGTCGATAACATATGATTTTGACATAAGTTACCAAATTAAACAAAAAATACCTCAAATTAGGTAGGGGTCAACCAAAGAGCCTACCTAACACATATTGTTTAAGTGTCATGGTTATAAATTTCATACTATGCCTTAGTCATATTAATGACTATACAATCTTGTTATAATACCTGGATAGGACAAGTTCCCTCTCACACATAGTGGATACAAATATGTTTTATCACTTTTCCATCTACAAGTACTACTTTTATATACCATTGTTATGATAAATAAATATACTCATATGTTCACAAAGTCTAACCATTATCACTACTATAAACCACTAGCGTGATAAACAAATATGTTCATACATTCACAAAGTCCAACCATTTCAATTAAACCAAACACATATACCAATGTACATATACCAATGTCACCACTATCATTAAATACAAAAGTCACCAAATTGTTTCACCATACAAAAACCACCAAACCATTTTACCATATGATCAATGTAAGGTGAAGGTGAGAACACTCCAAGGATATGGAGATGCATGTAATAATGTTTGTTTTGTAGGAGTATGGTGTAGGGCACCAGGAGGACATCAAGGTACACAAGGGATAAGGAGGTACACTAGGGTAATCCATAGAACTCATGGATTTTTTGAAGACCAAATTAATACCTTGAAGGGCCAATTGATATTAAAAAAAAGTCATTGTAATCAGTTCATATGGTTATTAAACCATTTTTTTTAATGAATCTTAAATAATTCTATGTAAGTGCCATATAAGCACAAATAGTCATTGAGGGTTAGAAGATTTCAATAGGTGGAAAGTCATCAAATGTGATTATGTAATCATGGAATGGATGTAATAAGGAAACTTGGGTCTTAACATGATGTAATAAGGGTCTTATGGAAAGATAATGCAATAGTGAATTCCAAAAATTGTAATATTGTGAAAATTGACAATGTAGGCCTAGAGGGTCAATTATGAATATCTTGGGTAGAATAGGGGTAATATGGTTTCCAATCAATTCTAAGGTCATTCCAAGACCATTAGAGGCGATAGGAAGCTAATGATTTAATAGGTTGACAACTTGTGTCAACCTTGACAACACTTTGTGTTTGCAAAATTACAATTAAAATTGCAACAATCAATTATAATTGTCCAAGGTCAATCTTTAGAGAGTTTTGTGTAGGTTGGTCAGTTTCCTTTGAGAGGAAACAAGTTAAATATGATATTACAACATTCAAAAGAGTCAGTGGTAGATGGAGGATGACATGAAACACATTTTTGAATGATTAATACACAACATTCATCAATAATTCATTAACACATAACATTCATCAACATTTACTAGCACAAAATTACATTCATTAAGACAACATTCTTTCATTATCAAAAAAGGTTTATTAAAATCATTTCTTTTTTTGTTTTTTGTTCATTTTTTAAGGTAATGACTAGGAGGAGAATCAATGTCTATGTCATTTCCCTCCTCTCCTACTTCTGATCTCAACTCATGTCTCATCCTCATGTGTCCAGGAGCACAAGGCTGGTGCACCAAAGGGGGGTCCACTGCAATAACAACTACATGGGTTAAATTCACAACATTTTATATTAGTGTTTCAATTATTTCATTAATTAAAAGAAAAAATAGAGATTTTCTTTACCTAATAGTGCCACATCATCTACAATAACATTTTGTTCATCCCTAAAGTCAACATAGTGATCACTTAGAACATCCTCCACTTGTTCAACATGACGTTCTGCATGCTCTAAAATATACACAAAAAAGGTGACACCAATTTCAATTTATGATGTTAAATTGTATTAATAATTACATAATTAATTTTCAATAGAAAATGAATACCTCCATCACTGTGATGCACATCAGGGCCTTTGTCATGTGGCACAGGTTCTATGGTAGGATTACAAGGCTGCATTACAATGTCATGCACATTGTTATCATTGTTTTATTTTTAAAACAAAAATAGTCAATTTAAGTTTGAAATTAACATCAAATAGATTGTTTCTCAAGTATTCAATTTGAAATATTTTTCATTTGGCCTATTTACCTATTGAACCAATGTAGGAGACTCTTGGGCTTGGATACTACAAGCTTGGTGTAGGCATTCAACCATGCCTTTCTAGCATTCCTGAATACAATTTTTTTGTGTTCTTCCGTGGCCTCTATGTTAAATTTTGAGCCCTATATTTTTTGCTTAATATTGTCAATTCTACAAGTATTGTTTGACTAAACAAATTGTTTGCAATTTATAAAAATTTTGATCTAGAATTTCATTTACTACTACTTACAATTCTTTCTTGAACTTTTAGATAACCACTAGAGCCAAGTGTGTGCTTCCCGTGCTTTTGTAGTATGGCCTTTGTAGCCTTTGATGTGTCTTGCAACCTATGAAAAGTTTAAAACATGTTAGACTATATAAATACATAAAGATCACTAATTAGTGCATAATTACATTCTACTAGTTAATACTATCCCATAACTTCTTTTCTCATTTTCTGGTGGTGTAATTCCTCTTTAATTTTGCACGTTCTCCCTTGCATCCAAAATGAATTCCACTACATCTTTGAAATAAAGGGACGATGCTTGCACTTTGGGTTCTGCACTAAACTATTTCTATATGAGTCCCTCACAGTCTTAAGATGTTTGCAAGCTCTATCAAGAAATTTCTTCTTGTTAAAAATGTTACTACCAAAGGAATGCTCTAAAGATTTTGTTAGCTTATCTTTTTTTTTATCTTGTAAATTTCACCTTTTAAGAAAAAACAAAATTGTTAGATAAAAAAGTAACTGAAGTTGCGTACCTTGAATATAGTACAAGAAATGGATGAAAGGAAAAACATTCTAGCAATGATATGAAATAAAAATAGTGTGATAGGGTTAGTTCACATATGATGTTCCACCTTATACATATGGTGGGCCTGAATACCTCTAATATCAACTCATTAAGCTTACCATAAAAAGAATCATTCCTTGCAAAAACATCATGGGATCAACAATCCAAAACATGTTATGAATAAATAAATTAGAATTAGAATATAAAAAATAATAATTTTAAAGTACCTAGAACCTTCAGACATTTTAAAGGAATCGATTATTTATCAGACATCAACAATGACCTTTGTAACATTCTCAAACTAGGAACATGAGTAGATCCAGGAAACAATGGTGAATTATCACCAATACTTGTATGATCTGTATCTGTATCAGGTGTATCTCATATTGTACAAAATTAATCCACTATGAAATGAACCCAAGATTAAAGTACAAATTATCAAATCATAATTAAGACAAAACCAAATATAGAAAAAAAAGGACTTACCAGTTGCAGACTATGAAGGCATGGATGTATGCATACTCCTTGTTGGTGACATTATAGTTAGTAATATCAGAGAGTTGATCCTCATAGGAGGAGGAGTCACCTGCACTTGATGACCTAAACAATACATTGTTAGCAAATAAATTTTGAAATAATAAAGGTATGAGTAGTTCTTAATAAAGTTTGAGTGAAGATTTTCTTAGGAATTTTGAACTAGTTGTAACTGTACCTTTTCCTCTAGGTGTATCTATGGTATTAGTAAGTCCAATGAAAAATGTAGATTTCTAATCAATAAGTCCAATGAAGTTTGTGAATGTTCCAAAGAAATAATTCCTTGTAACATGTTAACTTAAGGAATATTTTACCTGAGGGAGTTGTACTAGTACTGGCCTCACCGTGATGTCCATGAGTAGTTGCTTGAGTACATAGAAAATCCTGTAAGAAGAACACATACATATTTTAGTTCAAGAAATAAAAGAGTATAAAATATAAACCTTTATTGAACTTTTGTAACTAAATATTCATTACTACTGACTTCATAAAAATGTGCTTGCCACATCAATTCCTCTTTCCTTGCCAGTGTCTCCTTAGTTGGACTTGGATCAACAAAAATAGCAAGAATTTATGAACTGATTTTTTTAATTTATTCTTGACCATATTTATGGGGTTAGGGATATTTGCGATGTCCTCATCCATATCTGACACTATTTCCTATGTTGTTGTGGGCACTTTTCCCTGTCCATGAACATCAATTTGTGACATGAATATCAGTAAAACTATGAGAATAACTCCAAAACCCTAAAGAAAAGAACATAATAATATAACATTTTTCTTCTATCTAATTTGTACAATTACAATAAGGTACACCCTTGCTAAAGAATGGGTGGGAGTAACATCCATGCCTCTTTCATGTGGTGGATCCATGTCATCCTGTGACAAAGATTAAATATAAAAACTTTCACGAAATGAAAGCAATAGTCTTAGCAAAAAATAACTTATTAATAAAATGGTATATTGGAGTCATAAATTAGAGGTTAGTTTAAATGGTATATAGTACTTACCACCCTCATGATAGTAACTTTGTTTATATCTATACAATTCAAATGGTAATCTATTAGTAGTTCTTCCCCTGCACTTATTGATTTCATCACACATACAAAAACATGATTCCCCTCATGCACCTCGAATATGCAATTGGGTCACTTATTAGTTGACCCAAGTCACGTACTATTTATAAACCTGCAATATTCCCTATTTCTTTTGGTCTTCCGTCAATGTACATAGACAATCTTTTACTTTGATCATTTTCTTTCTATTGTATATAATTTTGTGACAGTGCATACCTACGCATACTTTTTTTATATCAAACAATCTACATCCAATCACCGTAATTGTAACAAGGTCTGACATACTCCATCAATTCAACAACTTTTTTGTAACATACCTTTATGCCATCCATGGAAAATAGGCCCAAACCATGTACTGAAGATGGATCTATGAGATATTTCCTCTCATTAACACAAAAATCAGTGTTAATTGGAGGTAGTTCCTTAGGTACCCATTCTTTCTGAAGATGTGTGTACCTTAAGGGATCCTTGATGTCACCTTTGGTCTCATCATCATAAGAACATGACCCCACTTCAGAAAGGAAAAAGTGCATGCGTTTATTGAATTTTCTTCTAATCTTTTGACCTCTAGTTGATCTCCCTATTTTAGGCTTACTACATGTAAAACTTTGATCTTCTATTCTAGCATTTGCCTCACTCGAGGAAGATAGATCTGACAAGTACCTATTTGGTGGTTCCTGTAGTCCATCAAATGAGATATATAGCTGGTAAGGAATGAGATATTTTTCTAATTGAGGGTAATGTTGATGAAGTCATCCCTAAAATTAATGTCAAGGGTAGTAGTGTTAAATCATGAGCAAGTTAATACCTTATTATTAAACCACTCAATGAAGATGGGCGTAAAGAGAAAGAAAGCAATTAATAAACTATTTCTATAGGGAGTATTGACTTATACCTACTGATCCATGCCACTATGTAGGATCCTCCTAAAAGGGTTAAATTTCCTGCATATGTGAATCATTTATCTTAAGTTGGCTAAAAATTACATGATACGTATGCTCTGAATAATATGCATTAATCATAATCATTGTATATTTTTAATTCCTTATCTTTACCTTATGTGTGGAATGCAAGATCATCAACAGAAGGGGTTATTATGTGTGTAGTCAATTGCATGTTTCCACAAAGGGTGACAATCACACAAAATTTATATACATGTAATCAACAATAATTAATTGAGCATCATAAGAAATACATTGGTAATTTCTTAAACAATAAATACATTAAATATACAAGTAATAATTGACACATGTGTATCATAAATTGCATATGTTGTAATCATTAGAATTGAACATAATTAATTAATTGTATATTTTTAATTCCTTGTCTTTATCTTATCTATGGAATACAAGATCATCAATAGAAGGGGCAACGTCCATGTGTGTAGTCAATTGCCTATTTCCATAAAGGGTGACAATCGCACAAAATATATACATGTAGTCGGCAACAATTAATTGAGCATCATTAAATATATGAGTAATAATTGAAACACGTGTATCATAAATCACTTATATTGTAATCATTAGAATTGAACACAATGAGTTAATTATACCATGACATTAGAGTTGAATACATCAATAAATCAATATTAAATATATACTAATAAATATAAATATATATAAATAATCAAATCACATACCTTGTACATTTCAATCATGTCATTGATCATCTTCTTCATCCATCATCATCATCATCATCATCCTCATGTTCATTGTCATTGTCATCATCATCGTCATCGTCATCATCATCATCATCGTCATCGTCATCGTCATCATCATCATCATCATCATCATCATCGTCATCGTCATTGTCATCATCATCACCATCGCCATCGAAATCATCATCTCCATTGCCATCACCATCACCATCACCATCGCCATCACCATTATCATCGTCATCGCCATCATCGTCATCATCATCATCATCGTCATTGTCATCATCATTGTCATCATCATCGTCATCGTCATCATCATCATCATCATCGTCGTCATCGTCATCTTTATCATCATCGCCATCATCATCACCATCCTCATCACCATCGTCATTGCCATCACCATCGCCATCGCCATCGTCATCGCCATCTCCATCGCCATCACCATCGTCATCATCATTGTCATCGTCATCATCATCGTCATCATCATCGTCATCGTCATCATCATCGTCATCGTCATCGTCATCATCATCATCATCATCATCGCTGTTAGTGAATAGATTTGTCCTTCAGATAGAAACATAAACAATGACTCAACCTGCCCGATTAGGAAGAACAAAATGCACTAACAATTAGATCAGTTATCATTAATTGATAACTATCCTCTGAATTAGAGGTACAGCTCCCTCGTTTACATAGATTTGCAATGAATTTAATGACAGGATATACTTTTAACCTGAAGGTACTAAGGTTTTCTGACATTCATCCATAGACATGGGATGAATGCGATTGCTTGGATTGATAAACTAAATAGAAAGGGAAAGACTAATAAGCAGCCATAAGGCCATCTAACCAATCTTTCATGTTACAGAAGAGAGAGAGAGAGAGAGAGAGAGAGAGAAAAGTTAGAAATATCCTTATGCAAAAACATGGGTACATGATCACAAGACTACGTACATCACATTCAACGTAGTAATAAAAGACTGTATCTGAAAAGGGAAATAAAAGAACACAGTATTCTTCAAAACCAGAAACATAAACGTATAGACCATAGGATCGAACACAAGTATATTCCTTTTCATTTCAGAAACATGACAAAACAATAACAGTATTGTTCCCTCCCTTTATTATAATCAATATGCATAAGACAAAACTCTTTCCCCTATTACAACTAAAATAATGTTTCCCCTCTCCACCTACAGCTACAGAACTCTAGCCAGGAAAAATGAGAACCTCTTCCCAGTCTTCTTGCTGTCTATTTAACACTTGACCATTCCGACAATGTTTCGGTTATTAGCATAACCATTTGTTGGAAAATTCTCCTTTTGTTTGCTTTTCGATGGTTATATCCTTTTGGGACTTAATCACCACTTTCACATTAAAATTGAAAACCATCGACAAAATGCTCCCCAGTTGCAATTCAGTTCTAATAACCGATTCTTGAAAGAAAATATTGCTGACCAAAATAATATTAAGATCTTTCTCCATTGTAGTCTTTTCTCTTTCTTTTTGGTAATTCTAATCTCTGGATTCTTTACAACATTACAACAATATTAAATTAAATAGGTGTATATCATGATTCACCCTAGATGCAAGGGTAGCACAAGCAGATGCATGACACCCACAACACTTGTTGTGGTTATATCCGTGCGTATTGGTGACCATCTACATGAGTCATCACAAGCGATGAGTTTTGTGTGCCTTTGATTTGGGAACACGACTCCAAAATGGTCTTTGCATTCTGTTAGCTGATTGGGAGACACTCCTTTGGCTCTCCTATCAGGTATTCATCTCACCTTTCATGCTTTTGGCATGTTACAGCTTTGTCCAATGTCGACTGCGGGTGGAGATAACATCAAAATTACACATATGATCGGGTATCACAGCATAATCGTTGATCCTTTGAAAGACACAACTCTTGGTATGGGGTCAAGCTACTTCATATGAGGGGCGTAGGGTGCTTCTGAGGTCCAACCTGCCTTTAATTGTCATCTTCGAGGAAGGGCATTCTGTTAAACAGTTAGCAGCTATCCCCATTGATTTGGAAAATCCGCTTGATTCAATTCTCTTTCCCGGTCGCCACCAAGCATTTCATAGTTGATCTGTCACATAGTTGCCACACAATCTTCACATAGTCGACTCATATGCCAAATACAAGACTATGATTCCATATTTGAAATCACTAAGATTTCATGTGCTTCCAATCCACACAATGGATGATCAGAACAAATCCAGAAATCATTAAGTCTATGTTCCTCTCTTCCTTGAATATGTGAAATGTAGACTTCAACATTTAGGACCTGATCCGTCCACGGGAAATGCTCCACATCCGCCTGCAAGTTTTTTATGAATTCATGACACGCTATCTGATTTCATGGATCATTTCAAACACATGGGAAAAACTAATTTTGATTCAAGCCCACCCACTAATTATGACAAGTGCAATTCTCTAATTTAACATGTCACCATCCAAAACAACATTGATGCCATAGGTCAAGTAGTGATCCACCTTGGAAATCCAACTGAGCTTTCACTTTGAGTGAGTTGAGTAAAGCAGGCACAATGCATACTAATGGACTCATATGTGATTCAGACTAAGATACACGATTCACTACTTGGGGTTCAACTTTTGTCATCTTTCTATATGGAATCGGGTTTACTGAAGCTTTCTTTTGATGATGGGTTTCGAATGTCTAAACCCAAGCTTCAAAAGGGGACATCCCATTGTCTCTTTGTACACAACCAATTCCTCACCCTTATGAATCATTCTGCCCCATTATTTTCACTCGAAGCAATCAGACTGCATATCTGATATTGGGCTTTGAAACAAAATTTGGAGGCATTTAAATTTGGTATTGTGAGCTCGTGCTTCTACACTGATGAATTGGTGGACTTAACTCACTTACTAGCAACCTTTAATATATACTCCAAATCCAATTTGTGAATTTGAATTAACAAATCTCCATCACTTGATAGGTGGGTGATAAACTCAAACCTCAGCCCTCTATTGTCAGGACTAAACCCGAATTCTGAAAATTGAGTATTCAAATCTTGAATGTTGATTTGGCGGACCTGATCATTCAATCTCTAAACTGCATGTTTGATCTTTCGAACTTTGAACTTGAACTTTAACTTTAACTTTGAGGTTCAAGGTTCAGCTTCAAGATATCCTCAAAACACTGTCTTCTGCACAAGATTAAACCTTACAAGGCATCATTAGTTATAAAATCCACATAAAAATGAAAAGATTTGAGAACTTCTTTCTATGGGATCGATTTTCAAAGTTTGAAACTTAGGTGCTTAAAGTAGGCTAACAAGTGGCTCTGACTGGGGATGTGCACTCTAAAGTGCATGAAGAATCCAACAATCTAGGTAAAAAGACCAGTGCCTAGTCCATTGGGTAGCAGAGTCACAGGTAATAAAGAATCTTAGGGCTGCTTACAGAGAGGGAAACAAGGCAAGGCAACACACCAAATAACTACACTACCAACACCACAAAAGAAAACTAAACCTAGGCACCATAAAAACTTTATGTACAAAGGATAAGATGAGCAGCCCATACCTTGAAGAATGTACCTGGCTGCTCATGGAAAGCCATTAACCGATTGTGAGAAATAAGTACCAGTGTGAAAAAGAGGGTAGAAAATGAGATGCATCACTCCAAGAAACCATCGAGCAATGACTATGAGAAAGGATCTGATCAGCAAGTGTCAAGCAATCCTTTGAATCAATATGTCAGGCCCAAAAATCCATTCAGCTCCATAGAATTCTGGTTGCAGCATTCTGACATGGTTTTTAATGATCTAGTTAGTATCCCACACACCTTTATGACCAGCCTGGTAATACTCTATCTATGGCTTCATGCATGGAATCATCATGGGAGAGAAAAGAGTCCCCATAATTTGCACTTTATTTTTGTCAAGACCCTTTGGTGTTTTAAGCTGTAGTAGCTTTTCATTAATTTCCATGTGACCAAACTGAAAACATTCATAATCAGCATGCAAGAAATTTTCTATTTCAGTATTACCACCCCTAAGCATTTCTTGGTCTTGATGATCCATTACACTTTCTTGATCAAAGTCACTAGCTGAATATATACCAGAAATATCAAATCTAAAATATTCTAATTCTGAAAAAGAAGCATCTGACGACAAGTTCCCACTTGATTCAACATCAACAATGCCTTTTATAGGGTCTTCTTGTTCCTCTAGTACTCTAGGATTCAACTTTTCTTCTTGAGATGTATAATCAAAATGGAAGATTTTGTATTCCCTCTGTGTATCAAGACAATGGGCATCTTGTTGTCCATGCTGATTCACCACACTTCCCTCGGTGATCATTTGGATATCATAGATCAAGTCTTCTTTAGTTGCTTCTAATAGCCAAGGATGGTTTGATGAGAAGGCTTCTAACTAGCTATTTTGCTTTGGATGCACTTCCACCTTCTTTCTTGGCTGTAGCATGGTTATGCCACCATGGTTTTCAAGATGACCTTCCTTTTGCTCATTCCTGTCACATAGATCATAAGGGATGAAGAGGGGATTATCCTAAACTACAAAATCTTTGATAAACTCAGTAGGTGAGTATAATGCGTTCACGCTGCCCCAAACAATCTCATCATCTATAGTCTTTAATTGATTCTCTACTGCTATTACATCAACCACATTCTTGCTTTGGCATGCAAAAGAAAAATTAGAATTCACGATTTCTTCATGCATGTTACAAACTGAACTACCCTCAGCACATATAGCTAAGGGCAATGGTTTTTCAAAACTACTTTCAATGACCATGGGATCAAACTTAAAAGGAAAAACCTCTCCTTGCTGCATGTGATTAAAATCTTCATTGAGTGAAAATAAAGGTTGGAAATCATAAGTTTTTATCTCTTTATCAACACTTACCAACAACTCTTCTATGGCATGAGGCTCTTCTTGAAAATGTAGCTCTTCTTTCTTGGCTTGTTGCTGATTTCCCTTTTGCTACTGATCAGAACTCCAAAGCGTTGATGATTCTATCATTGTTGTGGAAACATTCGGATCTTCTGAGACCAAGGGATTGGAGAACAAGTGTTCTTTAATCTTTGATTCTTCTCTTGATATCTCTATAGCAGTTGGAATTCCTTGATCAAAAATTTTGAGATCATTGAATATTTGATACACACAATCTAGCAATATGGATGATCGACGATCCTCAGAAGGATTCGGCTTGTTCTCTTCAGCTTCACAGATGCTTCCTTTGAAGGCATTCCACAAATACTGGAGCATTAGATCTTTCTCATAATTTATCTCATCAGCAGTAGGATTCTTTTGAGGCTACTCTTTTAATCCCATTTCTTGATCACTCATGACCGTATAGTTGCAAGAAATATAGCCCGATGAAATCACTGAAGCTTCTTCCTCCACAACCACCAATTCTTTCTTGAGATGCTCCACTTTCCTCTTGCATGCGTCCAAATCTTTGAGCTTGTGAAATCTATGACACAAACTCATCCATAGAAAGGTAGAGTTATGGTCATCTTCAAGGCTTATCTTTAACTTCATAGCCTTTGAAATACTTTGTTTATAATGTTCCTAGAAATCTTGTAGAACCTTATCATTCATCTAAAGAATCTCTGAGATAGTGGGGCCTCGTCTTTTTCCCATTCTTGTAACTCTCTAGGATTTGCAACAAGAATCAGCAGAGTCACCACTTTATCAAAGTCACCAATCTCCTACATATGGAGATATACATGTAAACTAAGGAAACAATTATTTAACACTGATCTTTGCTTCCGTTCCCCAGTGGAGTCACCAAAAATATGTTAGTGAATAGATTTTTCCTTCAGATAGAAACATAAACAATGACTCAACATGCCCGATTAGGAAGAACAAAATGCACTAACAGTTGGATCAGTTACCATTAATTGATAACTGTCCTCTGAATTAAGAGGTACAACTCCCTCATTTACATAGATTTGCAATGAATTTAATGATAGGATATACCTTTAACCTGAAGGCACTAAGGTTTTTTGACATTCATCCATAGACATGGGATGAATGCGATTGCTTGGATTGATAAACTAAATAGAAAGGAAAAGACTAATAAGCAGCCATAGGCCACCTAACCAATCTTTCATGTTACAAAAGAGAGAGAGAAGTTAGAAATATCCTTATGCAAAAAGATGGGTACATGATCACAAGCCTACATACATCACATTCGACGTAGTAATAAAAGACTATATCTAAAAAAGGAAATAAAAGAACACAATATTCTTCAAAACCAGAAACATAAATGTATAGACCACAGGATCGAACACAAGTATATTCCTTTTCATTTTAGAAACATGGCAAAACAATAATAGTATTGTTCCCTCCCTTTATTATAATCAATATGCATAAGACAAAACTCTTTCCCCTGTTACAACTAAAATAATGTTTCCCCTCTCCACCTACAGCTACAAAACTCTAGCCAGGAAAAATGAGAACCTCTTCCTAGTCTTCTTGCTGTCTATTTAACACTTGACCATTCCGGCAATGTTTTGGTTATTAGCATAACCGTTTGTTGGAAAAGTCTCCTTTTGTCTGCTTTTCGATGGTTATATCCTTTTGGGACTTAATCACCACTTTCACATTAAGATTGAAAACCATCGACAAAATGCTCCCCAGTTGCAATTCAGTTCTAATAACCGATTCTTGAAAGAAAATATTGCTGACCAAAATAATATTAAGATCTTTCTCCATAGTACTCTTTTCTCTTTCTTTTTGGTAATTCTAATCTCTGGATTCTTTACATCATTACAACAATATTAAATTAAACAAGTGTATATCATGACTCACCCTAGAAGCAAGGGTAGCACAAGCATATGCACGACACCCATGACACCTGTTGTGGTTATATCCATGTGTATTGGTGACCATCTACATGAGTCATCACAAGCGATGAGTTTTGTGTACCTTTCATTTGGGAACGTGACTCCATAATGGTCTTTGCATTCTGTCAACTAATTGGGAGACACTCCTTCAACTCTCCTATCAGGTTTTCATCTTGCCTTTCATGCTTTTGGCATGTTATAACTTTGTCCGATGTCAACTGCGGGTGGAGATAACACTAGAATTACACATATGATCGGGTATCACAGCATAATCACTTATCCTTTGAAAGACACAGCTCTTGGTATGGGGTCAGGCTACTTCATATGATGGGCACTGAGTGCTTCTGAGGTCCAACCTTCCTTTAACTATCATCTTCAGGGAAGGGCATTCTGTTAAATAGTTAGTAGCTATCCCCATTGATCTGATGAATCCTCTCGATTCAATTCTCTTTCCCGATTGCCACCAAGCATTTCATGGTTGATCTGTCACATAGTTGGCATACAATCTTCACATAGTCGACTCATATGCCAAATACAAGACTATGATTCCATATTTGAAATCACTAAGATTTCATGTGCTTCCAATCCGCACAATGGACGATCAGAAGAGATCCAGAAATCATTAAGTCTATGTTCCTCTCTTCCTTGAATATGTGAAATGTAGACTTCAACATTTAGGACCCGATCCGTCTACGGGAAATGCTCCACATCCACCTGCAAGTTTTCTATGAATTCATGACACGCTATCTGATTTCATGGATCATTTCAAACACATGGGAAAAACTAATTTTGACTCAAGCCCACCCACTGATTATGACAAGTGCAATGCTCTAATTTAACATGTCACCATCCAAAACAACATTGATGCCATAGGTCAAGTAGAGATCCACCTTGGAAATCGAACTGAGCTTTCACTTTGAATGAGTTGGGTAAAGCAGACACAATGCATACTGATGGACTCAAATGTGATTCAGACTAAGATACACAATTCACTACTTGGGGTTCAACTCTTGTCATCTTTCTATATGGAATTGGGTTTGCTGAAGCTTTCTTTTGATGATGGGTTTCGAATGTCTAAACCCAAGGTTCAAAAGGGGACATCTCATTGTCTCTTTATACACAACCAATTCCCCACCCTTATGAATCATTATTCCCCATTACTTTCACTCGAAGCAATCAGACTGCATATTTGATATTGGGCTTTGAAACAAAATTTGGAGGCATTTAAATTTGGTATTGTGAGCTCATGCTTCTGCATTGATGAATTGGTGGACTTAACTCACTTACTAGCAACCTTTAATATATACTCCAAATCCAATCTATGAATTTGAATTAACAAATTAACATCACTTGATAGGTAGGTGATAAACTCAAACCTCAGCCCTCTATTGTCAGGACTAAACCTGAATTCTAAAAACTGAGTATTCAAATCTTGAATGTTGATATGGCAGACCTGATCATTCAATCTCTAAAATGCATGTCTGATCTTTTGAACTTTGAACGTGAACTTTAACTTTAACTTCGAGGTTCAAGGTTCAGCTTCAACATATCCTCAAAAATCTATCTTCTTCACAAGATCAAACCTTACAAGGCATCGTTAGTTATAAAATCCACATAAAAATGAACAGATTTGAGAACTTCTTTCTATGGGATCAATTTTCAAAGTTTGAAACTTTGGTGCTTAAAGCAAGCTAACAATTGTCATCGTCATCTTCATCGTCATCATCATCATCATCATCATCATCATCATCACCACCACCACCACCACCACCACGACCACCACCACCACCATCTTCTTCTTCTTCATCATCATCATCATCATCATCATCATCATCTTCTTCTTCTTCATCATCTTTAGAATCTTCTTCTTCCATCACATTATACTTTACCGACTTTCCTCTTGGATCATGTCTAACAACAAATGACCAACTAAGTTTATGTGGAACCTCTAAAAAAACACTTGCTCACATTGGCTTGGAAGAACATAGGGCTCATCTCCAACTGGCTCAAATGACCTTGTATTAATCATTCTAAATCTATTATCATGTTCAATAACAGCTCTATCAGGATCATTTTGATTCAGTTGTATCCTGTACCATTTGACAATGAATAGAACTAATTTAAAGGAGTTAAAGTCACACTCAAGTATACCATCCAAGATGCCATAGTATCAATTTTGAGATTGTTGAGGATGTATGTCATTTCTGTATACACCTAAAAATGGTCATCTAGACTACTAGCCCCTTTTTCTAAATCATAAATTGCTTATTCTTGATCAAATCCTAGCTCTATCATTTATTCAATTATTTTCCTTGGGCTAACCATCTTATCTTAAGTTTTTATTTATTTAAAAGGAATTCCCTCCCCTTTTATTAAATAAAAAGCCCCCACTTTTCCTCTTATCCTAAGTTGCACAAATAAAGCATTATTCTTATTTTATAAAAAGGGAAAAAACATTTTTTGTCTCATATGGACACAAAAGTCAACTCTTATTGAAAATCAAAGTGTGATATATCATTGGAAAGGTCTTTCCGAGCCTAATCCAACCATGATGGTTTCATTTTTAGATTTTATCATTTGATTAGCTATTTTACATGCAGATTATCTAATTTTTGATGTGCTAACCATTGTGGAGCTAACAAGTTGTGCTTGTAGGTGCTCTCATTACTTGAAATTTGCCAAAAAAATGCATGTCAAAGAGGGCTACTAATGGTTTTTGCAGGGCTTCCCTAAGCATAAAAACCAAATCAAGTTCTTGTTTAATTTCTTTCTTTATTAAGTGCGGCATATACTAGTTGTTTCATTTCATAGGCACTTAATACCTTGTTGTAGGAATTTTGAGGTGGTAGGAGAGTATGCTCTTCACCCTTGTGGTGAAACAAAAATCTTGACCCATCTTGGGAATTTGAAAGCAAGGGGGTAATTAAATTTTTGCTTGGTGTGCTTGGGAGAGATTTTGAGATAGGGGAGTATGCTCTTCACCCTTGTGGTGAACCAAAAACCTTGAACCTAAAGAGTTAATCCACTTTTTGTTTAGTATAAGGATCCTTTAGCGGGCCTACTCTTGAGAAATCAAGAGGAACAACCCAAGTGGGGACAACCTTGTCATCATTTTCCTTGGTGGCAAGTGATTCCAACTCACTATAATCTCAAGGCTATTGAGGACACAAAACATTGGTAGACATAGTACTTATCTTCGCTTGATGTGAGTAACTTGTGGGATTGTGACCATGAGGAAAGCATTAAGCTAGAATGCTTAAGGTACTCTTGAGGCCATGAGGTCCTAGTCCTTTATGAGGAGCAAGAGGGGTGCTATGAATGGAAGCCCTTACTATGAACCATTAATTAGAAGCCACCTTATTTTAGCCACTTAGCTTCTTGGTGCACGGATTGATCCAAGTGGACTTACCCGGATCACCCCAAGACACTCACCATATGTGTTCCTTTGGTTGTGTTTTTGACACTTCCATGACGATGCCAATATCTCTTGTGGGCAACCACTTGGTGTGAGGCAAGGGAGCATCAAGTTGTGGGCCAATTTTCTAAGTAATGAGCCTTGTCCTTCTAGGTAGTAATTGCTTGAATTGTCTTTGATTGTGCTATACCAATTTAAACATTCTCAACATTCAACATTACGGTAGCATTCATAAGATTTTCTATTTTGATATCACAAGTTCTTGTCTTGGCAAGGTTGCCTTTTCCCTTGTTTCAAGTGTTTTATGACATGTTTGATCACCTACTATTTGCAAACTTGTCTGATTACTGCTTTCACTACATTTGAAACCAACAAAATTGAACAAATTGCTTGCCAAACTAAAACATTGACCAATTGCTTTCAAAACTAAGTTTTTCACGTTCACTGGTCAAGAGTTGTATTGTTTGCCTAGGAACTATCGCACAAAGTTATTTTGCTATCTCACTACTGCTTGCAATCCAAAGTTGATTTGTGTCACTTCCAGTCATCCTTGGTCAGTCCAGGTCAGATCTTAGGGGTTATTACATGTTTCTCGATATCCAAATGAATTTCAATGGTATCAATTTGCTCAAAATGACTCTTGGTCTTCTTTCTTCCACATCTCCCATGTCTTCCTAGTCTTCCATTTTCATCCTTTCTCTTCTTTCTTCCTCTTCTTCCTAAAATTTTCATGTCTTCTTGATTCTTTTTCTCTTATTATCTAGTCTACTTTCTTCTATTTCATCTCTTCTATTCATTTCTTTCATGCTTGATTCCTCCTCTTCTAGAATCATGAGTTTCAACTATCTTGCTATAGAACCTCTCTTGAGAAGGGATGATCTCGAACTCATTGCTCAATTCAAACAGTATTAATTTTCCAACCATCCCGCAAGTCATCAACTTAAGGCAAGAGTAAACAAAAAGATGCTTGAGTCCGACACCTTTGCTAGGATTATAGACATGATTCTCTCACAATCTCCTTCTTCCAAACACTCTTTATCTTCTAGTTCTTCTCATCATTCCTCATCTTCCACATCTTACCATGCCCTTTCTAGACATTATTCTCCTTCTTCAACTTCCAAATCTTATCATGACTCTTCTCAACATCATTCGAATTCTTCCTTAGCTAAGTTTTCTTCTTTCACTAGGTCTTCACCGTCCTCTTCTTCATGATCTTATTCTTCCTCTACTTCCCTCAAGAGTCTTTCTTTTCTTCTTGAGCCATACCATAATGAGCAACATGAAAATCCTTGTAATACTTTTGATGACTATGATGATGGACAATGTAGTGATACTTATGACACCTCTATTCCTCAGATTCCTCCTAGTCGTAGACTCATGCTTACTGAAAATGGGTTGTCATATTGGAGAGATTGTGATGGTGATCCATATGATTCTAATTTTGAAAGAGAGTTTGGTTATGTTTGTAAACAATACCTTGATGATGATCCATCTACAATGGCTGAGGACTATAAAATGCAATGCGCTGATTATAAATGTTACTACTACAAGAATCTTTCCTCTAAGAATTTCACTGCTGAAAATCAAAATTGCACTTCTGAACAAGATCATGTTAATGATGAACCTTTGTCTTGTGATGGTCCCCTTCCATCCCCTACTTCTTCCAATACTCATACATTTCCTAAAGCTTTCGAGTCTTCCACATCTTTCACAAGTCCTTCATCCAACAAAGATCTTAATAATTTTCATGCAGTTCCCTACAATTATCCTCAAGGGCTACCTCTTAAAGAAACTCAAGCTCACCTTCAATTTGCTACAAATACTTCTAATGATGCTAAACTGAAATATCTTAAGCCTTCATCTACCATAGTGCCTACTTCAACTAATTTTTCACCATCTCTTCTAAAGTCTTCCATACAATCCCAACATGCTTCCTTGTCCTTAGAAGTGGCTCCATGTCAAGAGGACTTTAAAAATGATAAAGAAAAGAATATAGAAAAAGATCAAGATCAAGAACCCTCCATTTCATCCAATTATTTGCATGATGTCTCTGATCCATTTCATGGTTCTTTTGATCCTCTACGCTCTTCTGCATTCATTCCACCATCTCCTAAGCAAGATCAAGCTACTACTTGCACCATTGAGCTTATTGATTATCAAAATAACCTTACCACACTTGCACTTTTCAAAGATGATGTTTCCATTAAGGTTATTAAAAATGGTGTTGTTACTTCTGATGTAATGCCGATTGAAAATTAAAAGAAAGTTGATATGCTTATGCTACCCAATGATCCTTGTCAAGATCAAAATCTTCCATCTTCTTGTTCTATCACTCCATGCTCGCTTCCTCTTTCTACTCTTCCTAAGTCTTTGCAAGCTTTGAACAATCCTATCAAGGAAGATGCTCCTATTCAAGATGTCCACAATTCTATTGAAAATTCCAATGCTTACTCCAAAGATGCTGATATCCTTGGTTGTCATATAGACGTTGATGAACTTATTGATTATCCTTTTGCATCTTCCATGTCCATCCTTGGACCTCCTCCACCACTGCTAAGGGCTTCATGTCTTCCTTCCATATTGAGCCCTTATGTCCCTTCACTTTCCCCTCCTAATTCTCCTAATTCATCATCCATCTTGGGTCCTTACATCCCTCCATCTCCTATCTTTCCTCAAGATCAACATAGATGCATACCCTTGAATCCTTTTCATCCACTCACCCATCTAAACCAGTCATATCATCCTTCTTCATCCACAAGTCCCAAGTCTTTTGGAAGTAACTTGAATGTTCAATACAAGAAAAAGAAGCAATACAAGAATCCATCAAAAAAAGAAGATCACCATGTCTCCTCTAATCGACATGGAAGCATAAATTCAAAAGAGATATCTAAGAAGAAAACTACAAGACAAGTATGGGTTCCAAAATCCATCATTGAAGATATTCTCTCTAAATCATCAAAAGGAAATAAAAAGCCTAAGGCTATATGGATTCCAAAGTCTCTCTTGAAAGAGTCTAATATTGAGCAACAAGTGAAGTTGACATTCAAGCTTCCAAAGGCTTCCACTTCATCTTCTTCCAAAAACATTCTTCCATTCCATGTGCTTGAACCACAACCTCTGCTAAATATTTGCTATATTCCTTCTCGTATTCCTTCGCTCATGTTTCCTCTATCCTCTCACCACCCTTCAAGGTGTGTGTCGATGTTGATCTTTCCTTTCTTTCCATCTACCCTTTCACAATCCTTCCATTCATTATCCTTCTACCTTCTATCCTTTTTCCTCACTTGCCTATTCCTCCTATCTTCCAGCCTCACTTGCTTTACATAAAACCTTATCCTCCATTTTTATCTTCCATCTTCCTTTCCCTATCAACATCTTTGAGCATATCATTTTGAATCTTTGACATATTATGGTTTATCCTTTCAAGGAGCATTATCTGCAAAGCTTGCCTTCTTCCAGAAAAAAAGAAAAAAGAAAAAAGAAAAAAAATTGAAAATGTGTCATGGTGAAAACCTGGAAACAAGCACCTTGGTAGAAAAAGTAAAGAGAAATAAATTCATCCTATGGTGAAAACCACTCTCTTGTGGCGCCTTGGATAAGTACCATGATGAAAATCTAGCAATCAGGCATCATGCATAGTTCTTCTACATATTTCATCCATTCCATCTTCTCTCTTTGATCTTGACAAGGTTGAACTATATGCAAACATTTGGCCATCTTTTGAGCTATCTTACGATGATCTTGCTTTCATTCCTTTCATGTTTAGCCTTCATATTCATTTTCCTCCATTCATTCTAGCCTTTCGCTATCTTTTTCCCCTTTGGTCTTGATCTAATAAAAAGAGTAAAACATGATGCTATGAAGCCTCTTGACATGTCTACTCCTTTGGACTACATCCCTTCCTTCTTTTGCAGTGCGCTTTTGTGACTTATTCTATGCTAGCCTTTCATTACTTATCCAAATGTGCTTTACATGATAATTTTTTTCCCTAGCTTGGATACTCTTGAGGAGTTTGACCTTGAAGATTTCTTCCCTCTGTTCACTTTCATTCTCCTTTCCTCTATCTCATTCACCAGCTTGCTCATCCATCTTGTCCCTCACCTTGCTAGACATTGGGACTGCATGATGTGATCTTGCTTGGGAGTTTGATGCCCATTTTGTCTGGGGGCATTTTTTGTACATACTTTATGAGCCTGAAAAAATGACAAAAAAAATTGATATATGATGCTAAAAAAATCCTAAAAAGCATAAAAAGTACTAAAAAAAGAGCATCCTAGTGAAAACCTAGCAATAGGCGCTTTGATGTCTCACCCAAAAAAATCAAAAAATTGAAAAAATTGAAAAAATTGAAAAAGTGCCTTGGTGAAAACCTAGAAACAGGCGCCTTGGTAGCAAAAATACAAAAAAATTATAAAAAGTCATGAAAAATTTGCAATAAATCTATCAAGTGGTGAAAACCTGGAAACAGGCACTGCTTGAGACCCTCTGCACCTATGTCTATCAGTCTTGTGTGGTGCTCATTCGCTCCACTTCTTGCTTTGTCTCTCTTAGCTTGGAATTGACTCTTATCTTAGTCTAGGGGGCATACGTTGTTTAAACTTATCTTGGGTCTCTTTGTGCATCTGGGTTTCTTAGGCACCTCGCAAATAGTGTTTTTCAACACCACCCCAACTGTGTTTTTCAACACTACCCTAGCGTTGAGTGTTTCTTAACACTTATCAGATGTCCTACCCTACAGTCTAGTATGATATGATATTTCTCATTTGTAGATGCGATACTCAAAGTTTGACTCTCTGACCTACACACACACACTTGCTGAGATTTGTTTAATTTTATTTCTTTGCGTGCTGTCTATGATGATTTCTTTGCTGAGTGTTCTCCCCCTATGATTGTTTTCGATGATGCATAGCTAGAAGACTGAGGGAATGAGAACATGTTTTATTTCTTTTTCTGCTTGGGGGTATATTTTGTTGGTTCTAACTGTCATGAGCATTTATGCTGGTCTTACTTGACACTAGGGATCTACAAGGTATTATCCTTGACTGTTTCGCAAGTGCATGCTTATAGTCATCTTGAATTTCTTGTGTCTCGATGTGAGAATAATCTTGCTATATCAAACTTAGGTAATCTCACTACACTAGTCATCTTGACCTACATGTCTCTGATTCCTAGGTGAGATTTCCACAGTTTTACCTGAAATAGATCATATTTAGATTCACATAGTTATGCTAGTGTGTATTGTATGATCTTGCGACGCTACCAATAACACTTGATGATGAATATTAGATGTCTATTAGCATTGTGACCTTGCAAGTAAACCACTTTTCATGTAGCTTGCATTCTTAAGTTCATGTTAGTTTAGTTTTGCATCTTGCATATGGAAAGAGCTCTCTTTTCATCTTACGTGGACTTGTTAATCAACTGCGCTCACCTTTCACGTCTTCCTAATCATTTCTTTCACTTCTTGTCTTTTATATCACATCATTTTCCTTTCATTTAAGGATTGAAACTAAAATCTGAGTTCCCCTTGATTATTCCAAATCACTTTTCCCCCTCTTTCACACAGTTGGCTGACCTTTTGAGGCCTGATCCTTTGATCTTCGCTAGGGCATTCTTCACCTCTTCATCTCCATCTCTTTCAAACTTTCAGTCTTTTATTCACTTTCAAATCCCAAGTTCAAATTCTTCTCTCCTCCATGGTGTTCTCGGGTTGAGGGACCACTTGGTTTGTGCCCCGGGTCCCATGTGTGGGGCATACCTTCACTGCTTAATGGTTATTCTATTATCTTTCTTTGATTATGATTTCTATTGATTTGATCATGTCTCTTACTTCTTCTTTCCCTCTACCTGGATTTTGCTTTCAATCCCGAGGGGGTAGACACATCATATCTTATTGGCTATCTTTTTCCTAAGTGTTCAGTACTGTTGCTACCAAGCTGACCATGAAGGATTTGCTATTTTTCTGCACTTCATTCTTTGGAGTCAGAATGATATTGCTTGCCTTCTTGGCTGATCTGAGTTGTTTTGTGATCCCAAATCGATCTCACATTTCAACTTCATTCTTTGACTGCATGTGTTCCCAGATCGATCACACATTAGTCAAAGAGGGGCAAATGTATACACCTAAAAATGGTCATCTAGACTATTAGCCCCTTTTTCTAAATCATAAATTACTTATTCTTGATCAAATCCTAGCTCTATCATTTATTTGATTATTTTCCTTGGGCTAACCATCTTATACTAAGTTTTTATTTATTTAAAAGGAATTCCCTCCCCTTTTATTAAATAAAAAGCCCCCACTTTTCCTCTTATCCTAAGTTGCACAAATAAAGCATTATTCTTATTTTATAAAAAGGGAAAAAACACTTTTTGTCTCATATGGACACAAAAGTCAACTTTTATTTTCCCATTGGAGGATATTTGTGCACATGGATTGCTCCTCTTTTAAGCTCCACCATTGATTAAATCTTTTACCTCTTAATCTCCATGGTCCATTCCTTCTCATTTCTTTTAAAAGGAGAGATCTCTTCTTCATTCTAGATCCCCAACTTTTTATGCTAACTTTATGCTGCAGGTTTTCTAGGTACATTTGGAGCTTTTGAAGATTTGGAGCATTCTTAGCATCTACATCTCATTCTTTCATTCTTATCTTAGCTTCATATTTATGCTTTCTTAGATTAGCTTCATTTCTATGCTCTAGATTAGCTCACATAGATTAATTAGCCTGGGTTGTAACACTTGCATATTTCCTTTCATAGCTTAGCTTGCATTTCCATTTCTAGCATAGCATTGCATTTCATTTTCATTCTTGATTCTTGAGGATATTGGCATTCTTTCCCTTGTCTTCATTGAATCTCCCATTGCATGGTTTACTAGCAAGGTTATAGGCTAAATAGCTCTAGCTGAGAGCATTCTTAAAAACCCTTGCACTCCATGCTTAGGGAGCTATGGATCGATTTGTGAGGGCTCATTATTGAGTTTCCTTGCATGTAATGATTCATAGAAGTGTGACACAATTATAGTACACAATTTCTAGATGAAATATTATTGACCTCGAAGACTGTAGTTATCCTAGAATACAAAGTTTTCTTCCTGTCATCCAAATTTTTTAAGTGAATTTTTTTTCCATGATAGTACATAGCTTTGTGGTGCTTGATTTGCAATTTTTCAAGCATGTGGAAATTATTTTCATCATGAGTTGATATTAAACATATGGGTCATGATGATTAATAAATTTTTACATACATGTCTACCTCTTAAACCATATGCTAGATCAATTACCATTGACATAACATTGGAATCCCCATTACAATGAGCTTCTTTAACCAATGAAGCAACACCTTCCCATGTTAATGAGGGACCATTTTTTTGACATTGTTCAATCCACACTGTCATCTAATCAAGATTGTTTGTATTATAAAAATGTAGTGTGTCCTAGTCTCAACCAACTCTATAAAAAAATAGACCAATTAGAAATAAATTATATTGATGAGTAATAAGAATTACTTAACTACAATAACATCTTATAATTACCTCTCACCTTCCTCAATCTACCTTTCCCCATGAAGTACTCCCCTTCGAATTTGATAATGGTGTTGAGATCCCAAATACGATCTACATGGATCTTTGCTGCAAACTTTAGAATATATTCACTAATGTACACCATGGTCTGGTATACCATATATCCCTCCACCATAGAACCCTCAAGATGTGCTCTCTGTCAAACCAAGCCCTTAAAATTTTTTAAGTGTCTCTCAACCATCCACATTGACCTAGTTTGTACAATTTCACACAATTCAATCTCCTCAACTTGATATATGAGGTAGTGTTTTAGTGCATTGAAAAAAGTTGAAGGTAGACACTTTTGCATTTCACACATAAGATGACAAATTTTTCTCTTCCAATATTTTATATCTTCTTTATTGATTTCTTTTGATGACAACCACCTCATGTATTTTCTAAGATCATATATAACTTGTTTGACATTGTTGTCAAAGTGGTGTGGGAGAGATAGAGGTAGAACGTATTGCAATAATTATAAAATGATATTTTTAAATATTGTATACAATAATACAATGAAAACTACATGCAGTATAAAAATATATAGTGAATACATAATAACATGAATTAACTTAATAAATGTATTCCAATCATAAGTTTTCATACCTGACCCAAATTCACTTTTCTTTGATATGAGATTGTTTAGGTTCGTAGAAAATCCTGTGGGAAATCAAATTTTTTGTATGATTTATTTTATAGCATTTCTTTGTTACTCTGATAATAACCAAAGAAGGGCACTTATATCAATCTGTCCTCCATTGTTATTTGATTGAATGTCATTTTTCATTGCATGGTTGGATTCTTCAATGTCACTACAAATTTTGACAATTTTGTCTTTGTCACACCTTCCATCCAATATTTTCCATAATGTCTTTGGTACATTCTTTACAATATGCATAGAATCAAACAAATGCACAATTGGGAGCTGCTCTTGTAGTACAAAAATCTACTAAATTGTGTAGGATAATTTTTTAGTCCTTTTGGAAGTTGATCATTAATGCCTTAATGATCTTCATGAGCATCAATTACATCATCAGTAAATAAAACATAATATCAAAATATAAATTTCAAACTAAAACCATCAAATGAAATGACATTACCTTGATGATTTATTCTATTGTATTCCAAATTCCATAGGCAAGGTGTCATTCTCTATGGCTTTGATGTAGTCTTTTCTTTCCCATTGAAAAGATGTTTTTTGGTAATTCGATACTTATGTTCTATGGATAAAGTGTTTATAGTCATCGAATACCTTCTTTCCTAACCTTTTTGAATGACGAGATTTCATCTTTGGACCACAAACTGGACATGCAAATTTTCCCTTTTTTTGAAGACCTACAAGATCGTATATAATTAGATTAAATATGTTAATTTTGATAGTTACAATTATCATGCAAAACTTAAACATACAACAAAAATGTGTTATCTTTATAACATACAAAAAAGAGGTGTTAACAAGAGAATATACCAAAAAAATATGTTATCCCAAGGGCATTATGTATTGTCCATACAAGCATTGCATGGAATTGAAATTATCTTTGTCTTGTTGGTCTAGAGATGTCATACATAGTGACCCCATTCCATAACACTAACAACTCATCGATAAGGGGATCAATATATACATTCATATCTTTAACTTGATACTTACCTAGGTGAATGAACAAAAACATTACATAATTATTATAAGCATTTTGATGGGGTATTTATAATAAATTAATTTAGATGACTATTAAATAAAAAAATGCCTAGAACAATCATTGCCAACATTATGTGCTCCCTCTTTATGGACATCCAAGGAGGAATGTTATTGTTGATAAAAAAATAAGCCACGTCGATTAAATAGATCTCATCTCTCCAAACAAATTGACACCATCTGTTGCCAATGAAAGCTTGAGATTACGAGGTTCTTCTTTAAAGTGTGTCCAAGTAAACCTCTATTTTCTTAAATGCTGAACCATCCACAAGAATTGGCATAATGTCATCTTGACTTATATTGCGTGCATGGTAATCCATAAATTGTGCCAAGCTAGTGCACCTAAATAATTGTTGCAGATGTGGAATAATGGGAATATACCAAAGAACCTTGTGAGGCACCCTTTTTGTTATTTGATCTGATCAATATCTACTAATATGGAAATCATGGCATTCTGTTGCAAATTCATGTTGTTTATGATATATAATATGATCATTCAGACATGCATGTATTGTTTGATACTCCATATCAATTTCTTTCATAATTGCAGATAATTCTTGGTACGAGCGAGGTAGAATGTTTGATGGTGGTAACAAACACTCACCTATCAACCTATAACAAACAATACAATGGCAATAAGAGTTATTTGGGAGCCTTCATATAGGGGCTTGTATGCCTTCTCAAGTATAGGTATATCAGGGTCATCTTCATCATCATCATTAGTTGCATCATCATCAGTTGCACTAGTACCATCATCTTGATCATCATGATTAGTTGTGCCAGTACCATCATCTTCAATTTCATTATCTACCACTGGATCATCTTCTTCCATGGGATCATTATCTTCTACTTCGATATTCACTCCTCCATGTTCCCCCAGTTGGAAATCCACATTCTTTGGATTGTCATGGTCCATAACATGAAAGCCATGGTGGTTGACCTATATCAAAATAATGACCTTAAATTAACCATGACCATGATTTCATCATTAATTGATTTCTTATGTATATAAATTATTAAAATAATATATTTAAATACATACTAATGGATGAAATTCATTTCCCCCTTCAATATGACCATGCTACCTACAATGTTGCTCAGCTATTTTGATTAGATATCTTCAAGTCTTTAATCCCTTGCAAATTTTGTAGGGACAATAACATTTCCCATCCCATTTTATTTTTAAGGTAGACCACAATCTAGCAATTGTCTCCTTATTTTGTTCTGGGTCGATATTGTTAGATATGGTCTTTCTTTACAGGGAAAAATTTAGGCTATAATTATACCAAAAAATCATCTCCTATACTCTGAATTAAGATATTAATGTTTTCATCTGTCAAATATAAAAATACTAGTATTAATGTTTTCATTTGTCAAATATAAAAATACTAGCATTAGTAGTATCTTGTATATAGCATTATTAGTAGTTCTTTACTCCTTTCTGATTTACTATATTGTCAAATTGTGGTAGTTAAACAAATCTCTTCTCAGATAGTCACAGAAATGAACCAAAATAAAGTGTTCCTTGTTCCCTATTCTTTGGGACACACTTAGGAAAGTGATTTATTTATCTAGTTGGGCTAATATCCATTGTGTGTATAGATAATTAAAGATGGAATTTAATTGGTTGAGGACAAGGTGGCAAGTTGATGCATGGTAAGGCGATGATAACTCAAAGTGTATGCACAAATTTTTTTTGTGAAGTTGTAAGTATGACCTTGAATGAAATTACTTGTTACTTGTATATTGACTAGAATGTTGATGGAAGAAGGATGATTTTTTTCCAACCTGTAGATACAGTCACTGAACAACCATTTTTTCAACTCTAATTTTTTCAAATTTAAGATTTTTTGTTCACTTAGAATAGTAAACTTAAATTTTTTGTATTTATATACAAAGTAAGCATGATAGAAAAATGGAAACCTATTTATTTTTAAATGGAATACACCAAGGAGTACCATCATAAATATTAACCATTTACAATCATGAACAGTAAACCTAAATCAGATAGCTCATTTTTTAATCAGCATGTGTAGTCTCACAATATCAGAAAATGTGTAGTCTTTGAACTATACATTTCTCTATGTATATAAAAAATGAATGAAATATCAAGCTAATTGGGACAATGGAATTTACAATGTAAGGAAAAGTGAGAAGATCAATCAAATAGTCACAAAAAGAAACACGCTTTCAACATTGTTCAAAATCCTGTCACCAAGCACAGACACAGGAAATCAAAAAGGGACAAAAGACAAGAAATAAGAAAAATAATTAGGACTAGAAAAATCATTAAGAGTATACAAAATCAAGTTCTAGAAATGGATGGTTCTAATGCTTTGCCATTACATCAATTGAGCATTCACCATTTGGTACTTCTTGGTATATTCCACTTAAGTATTGTGGAAGCCATTGTGTGGGAGAAGAGGAAGATCTACAAGCATTGTATAGGCTATGGATGAATAAGAAAGCATAATATCTATCATTTGGATGTCTCTTTGCATGGTTTTTACATTGTTGTTGATTTGAACAAGTTCCAAATGTGTTGAATGAAGGTTTGAACATCAATTTCTAAACGTTCTTCAATGCAATAAAAACATAATGAAAATTATTAAGAGAATGTTGAGTAATAATAAGAAAGCATGGGATTCAAAATTAAATTTATCTCTCTGGGCTGATAGAGTGACAATAAAAAAGTCAACGAGATTTTCTCCTTGTGAACTAGTTTATGGAAAAAAAGGCAAGGTTTCCATTGAATAGTTACTTCAAGTTTTTCATGTGTAGATATAATATGGGATGTTGATGAAATTGTCTCATGGGAAGAACATAAGGGCCATCAATCTGAAGAATTGGCACAATGTAAATCCAATGAAAAAATGGTCAAAAAACAAAAAATGCTTATATCAGAATAAGTTATCTCGATCGGGATAGGTCACAATAGTAGCAGTCTGATAGTAGAGAAAGAAGTGGTCATATTGTCAAGATAACAATTACTGATGGTCTTAGGAATTTTGGGTAGAAACATAACTCATACTAAGAGTTCTAGTGGGCATACAAAAGAATAGACAAAAGAAAACATCAAGCACTCTGATCCCTGATTAAAAATTTGAGATATCTTTGGGTGATAAACCTATCGGAGGAAAAGGGAGATTGGCAAGGAATAATTTTCAGCATCCCGATCGCCTATGAAGTTATCAAAGAGGCTTATAGTGATAGTTTCATTGGGGTAATTTGTATTTTGGTAGAAGAAGAATGTGCTCATCTCGATGGAAGATAGAATCATTGCTAAAATTTACACCGATTGACAATTTTTATAACAGATTGGTCACACATATAGTGATGTTTTCATCAGGAAGGAATGGATATCATGTGAACTTGTATTCAAGATTCTCTATCGTTGATGAGTTGATTGAGAAAAGATGTGGCAATATAGTGAACAAGTTAATCAGAGAATGTATAACCTGATGGTGGGATAAATAATGTTATACTAGAATAACCTGTGGTGATAAGAAGTTGTTAATTCATGGGTTCAAATTCCTAAGAAAATTGGACACCGTTAATAATATTGGAGAATGAATAGAGTTGTTACTTGAGGGAAATAATTATAAGAGGATCCTAATTCCAAGTAAACAATTTCATCAACAGGCTATTGTAGAGAGGTTATATAAAAAATTTGGGAAGCCATGGAACCTTCAGGCTCATCCAGCAAGAGGAGCCCTACAATCGAAAACATGAAACCTAATATAAAAGTATTGCCTTATGGTTACTGAGTAGGGATAATTGGGGTATTTAATGCCTTGCAAAATAGTTGCACACTACAAAAATTGATTGGGACAATGAAATTTACAAAGTAAGGAAAGGTGAGAGGATTAATCAAATAATCATAAAATGAAACATACTTTGTCAACACTGTTCAAAATCCTGTCACCAAGCACAAATATAGGAAATCAAAATAGGACAAAAGATAAGAAATAAGAAAAATCATTAGGACTATAGAAAAATCATTAAGACTATAAAAATTCAAGTTCTAGAAATGGACGATTCTGATGCTTTTCCATTACAACAATTGAGCATTCATCATTTGGTACTTCTTGGTGTATTCCATTTAAGTATTGTGGAAGACATTGTATAGGAGAAGAGGAAGATCTAAAAGCATTGTACAGACTATGGCTAAATAAGAAAGCATTATATTTGTCATTTGGATGTCTCCTTGCATGGATTTTACATTCTTGTTGATTTGAACAAGTTTCAAATGTGTTGAAGGAGGTTTGAACATCAATTTCTAAACATTCTTCAATACTTTGAAAGAGTATCTTATCCAACATGTATGCTAAAATAAGCCTCCTATCAAACATGTATGCTAAATGAAGCCTCTAATCACACAAAAAAGAATAAGAGTAGGTCAAAGAAGGTATACATGTGACAAACATGCAGATTTGACCAAGCATTACTAGGAGCTAGGCCCCACAACAAATGAACTCTTGATGATTTTTAGAATAGTACATTTGTTGCAGGGTAAGCTCCTATTAGTGCTTAGGAAAATCTTCATGTTCATCACGTGTGCATATACCTTCTCTAATCACACAACCAATGAATAAAATTTCAAATGCCTATTTATTTAGAAATTTCTTTAACAATTCAAATGTCTCAAGTAGACAAGATTCTCAATGGAATTTCTATGATAACATATAGATACAAATGGGAGATTGGAATTGATCATCCTTCACTTGTGCATATACAACCTTCACCTGTACATATGAGAGTTGATCAGAGAAGGTATATGCACAGGTGCAACATGCAGATTTGACCAAGTATTACTGGGAGCTAGACCTAGCAACAAATGGACTTGTGATGATTTCCACAATAGTAAATTTGTTGGAGGGTAATCTCCTAGTAGTTCTTAGGAAAATTTTCATGTTCATCACCTATGCATATACCTTCTCTAATCACACAACCAATGAATAAAATTCAAATTCCAATTTCTTTAACAATTTTATTTTGATTTGTTATTATCTCCATGCCATTATTGTATTGTATCATTGAAATTTAAGGTAGAGGAAGTCAGTTTAGTCTCAACTATTCCTAGACTATGCAAGAAATTAACATTTTTTTATTTTGATCTTAAAATGACAAATATGCCTATCTAATACTTTTATGCCTTGTAAATTATTGTTTGAAACAAAAATGGTGAAGAAAACCAGCCCAAATTTTATGCTCCTAGACTCATGGCCACCAAAGGAGATTCAAGATTTTTAGTTTAAGAGTACTTTGATTGATATCAATAGCAAATCTTGGAGTTTAGAGTAGTAGATTACAATAAATAATAACACCAAGATCCATTAAAGGGAAGTTCGGTATATCTTAATCACGGGGTATCATTTGTATTGAAAGATAACAACAGATTATAGAGTGAATTCCATATTTTGAAAGGTATGATGTATCCCAAGATGTGTAACACTCTTGCATGATGTGTCACCTCTCCCTTCACCAACTCCTCAATTATCTATGGACGAGGAAGATACAATGGAAACATGAGACATAATAATAATTACAAATCCTCTTCTCAAGGTTATGATAGAAGACTCTAGACTATATAAAATAATAATTATGAGTTTTGAAACTTCTAACCAACATTTGGATGAAGTAAGGTTATTGACCGATTAAAGATTCACAAAAGATGATAAATTTATAACTTCAAGAGATTCTAGAGAATTTATTTTCAAACTCAAAGGAGAATAAATTATAAATAAAGTTGTAAAGATAACTCTTGAAAATAAGGATCGGGTCCTAGATGACTTTTGAGCCTTTCTCCAATGATTTGTGCAACTTGAACATTCTTCTTTTTTAGTGGAAATTTTTCTTTTTTGTTCAAAAATGCCTTTTATATATTTTTTTATTTTTCAAATAAATATATGACACATGTGCTTGGTCTAAAGCTTATTTGGTGCAGACCACCAAGGACATGAAGGTACACTAGGGTCACTGATGGATCCTAGGAAAGATAGTGGGATGAACATAATGGGTCATTGGAAATGTAATGAGACCAAGATAGGTCATTTGATAATGTTTTGATAGTATGGTGATCATTTTGTAATATGATCATGAATAAAGTTTTGTAAGCCATTGTTTGCACCTTGAGGCTAGGAGAGAACTCTTTGGGGTCACTTGATGATCCAAGGATAAACAAATTTTTTTAATACCTATAAGTTCAATATTGATTATAAGTTGGCCATTGGAGCCATTAAGAGTTGTGAAATGCACTAAAAGTGCTAAAAGATGTAATGTTGCATTTATATGCAAAATAGGCCTAATAAAGGCTCATGTAAGGGTTTAAAGAGGGTTTAGGGTCTAGATATAAGGAACTCATCCTAAGAGGATTTATAAGTTAATATAAATTCAAATAAGATTGGGAGTTGTCTAGTTGACAACTATGTTGGCAACTAGACAACATTAAACAAATGTAACAATCAGTTTATAATTTATTACAACCGGTTTGGAGGGCAGTTGCTTGGTTACTATCAATTTTTGGAGTGTAGAGGATATATTTAATAAATATCCATGTGAGTTTGAGGGGGTATAGGTGTGTCAAGGTAGAGAACCATTGTAATGTGTTCTTGAAGTAATAAACAAATATTCTTGCACAAACAATTATTCTGGTTCGTGGGTACAACCCCTGATCCTGAGCATTATAATGCTTGAAGCCATGTGTTATTGATTTAAGAATGGATTAAAATGATTTAATATTGATTTATTATTGTCTCCATGTCATTATTGTATTATATCATTGACATTGAAGGTAGAGGAAGCTGGTTTAGTCTTGACTGTTCCTAGACTATGCAAGCAATCAAAATTTTGTTATTTTGAAGTCTCCATAGATTCCTAGACTCTCCCACCTTTTGTGGTTAATGTGTCTAGTGGGAGGAGTCTAAATTTTTATAGTATTTCATTTTATAGAGTTTAATGCAGGGATATGCAAGGATGTGGTGGAAGAGACCATAAATGGAGGAAACTTGTTGATTTAGGGTGTAGGAAACAACACCAGTCACTAATATGGGAATATACTCTAAAGGAAGGGTATATTTTATGATGGATCTTGGTTATTAGGATCCATGTGGACGTGTATAATCTCTTGGGAGGTGTATAATGTCTTGGGAGGATTAAGAATGGGTAGTTCTTAATTGGCAAAAGGGCTTTGGATAAGGTCAGCATTTGGTTCAATCATTTCAAGATGTGTTTAGCCACTTGTAGGTATGTGGACTCTGAGGGTTTCATTAGGATAGCTAGGATGAATCTGATTCCAAACATTGGGTCAATTAAGGAGCATGAGGGACTGGATGAAGAAGACATGATAAGAACTATCTTAGATTTTGATGAAACCAGGCAGAGGTGGAACAAATATTTTGAGTTGCTTAATATTGAGAAAAGGCTTCAAAAGGCTGGTATTCCTTTTGGTGGTTATTTCCCTGAGCTCCCATTTCTACAAAGAATGGAGAAGATGATATAAATGCATGGCATCCTATCTAATCAATTAGAAGGGTTGCTTGAGGAAAAGTTGGATGTCCCAAGGGATTATTAAACCTCCAAACTTGAGGAGTACATTGATGAGTCTCAAGAGGGCAGTAGCCCACCTCAAGGAGAGGATGCACCAACAATTGATTTGACTCAAAATCAATAGGAGGAAGGTGCTACTTCTGAGCCACCTTTTCAAAATAGAAACTTGACGTTGGTGAGCCTTCGAAGGAGAGAAAGCAAAAGAAGGTAATTGACATTGCTTTAGTTCTTGTGCCTGGTAATAGGGCTTATCATCATCAAATAAGAAAGGCCATCAAGGATGGCAAGAAGATTTTAACAAAAGAAGGGGATTTTCCCTTGTTGTTAGGAAAGGATGAGAGAGAACTCTATCAAGAGGAATTTCTTAATCATGAGCAATTCATAAAAAGTAAGGAATTTAGAGATTTCCTCATTTGGAGGAAACATGAGGAAGTGAAGAAGTCCCTACCTCAAGGTATGGAACCAAGTGGAGAGACAATGAGGGCATTAACATCATCTGATCCTAGTCTTGAAAGAATCACTGTAAAAGAGGCTAGAGAAATGGTTAAGTCAAGTGGTATGCTTATAACTCCTAGATGGGACTTGGCATCTACCTTCATCATAGATCAAATCAGAAAGTAGCCTGAGGGTAGTTTGTCCTATGAGGTCTAGATTGATGATATGATCATGGGAAGTGGCTATGACCCTAAGTCTCAGGAAGTTGCTTTATGGTCTCTAGCTCTAAGAACTCAAAAGCCATCTTTGGTGAGCATTGAAGACAAGATGGAGGGATATAGGATAGTCTAGATTGTGCAAAATAATACTGATATTGAGGTGTCAAAGGTAGTTGTACACTTTGCCCACCTTAATGAGGCCAAAAGTATCTAGTTGTCAAAAAGGTATGAAAAATTGTTTGAAAACTCAATGAAAGTAGCAAAGGACAGGGATCTAAAACTTATGATGGTTAAGAAAATGGAGGATGAGATTGAGGATTTAAAGGTGAAGCTTGAGGAAGCCTCAAAGCTAGTTCTTTCCCCTTCTTTTCAAACTGAGGCCCCTCCTTGGACAGATAAAAACATTCTTGATAAGCCTGCTGAGGACTTAGAGAAAATAAGATTGGATGCATCCCTAGATACCATAACAAAGATTGTGCAATATAGGCAAAACATAATAAAGGAGAAGATGGAGTAGTCCATCAATCAGTTAGTCTATTGCACAAGGCCAATCATAAGGTGAATGAGTCACTAATCACTTTGGAGCCACTATACAATGTATGGTCAGGGAGGAGCTTATTGTTTGAAAAATTAGATGTTTTGCAGGAACATAGGTCTGATGTCTCTGAGGTTGTAATAGAAGTATTTGAAAAGATTGGTTTGGTGAGTGCTATCTCAAAGTTTTTTAAAGGAAAGTCTAACCAGATAAAAGCCAAGTTGGCTATGTTTGATAAGGATTACAGTAAGTACTTGCCTTTAGTGTATGATGATGACGAAAATGTAGTCAGTGTAGATGAATGGAAGACATCAATGGATTAGTTGGAAATTAAACAAGATGCTTTCCTTAATAGTGACAGTGCCTTAGACTTGGAAGGATGCAATAGTATAATTGATAGTTTATTTAAAGTTGAAGGTGATTGCATACGATTTGTGGTAGAAGCTAAAGCTATAGTTGATTCCATGTGGGACCTATAGATAAAGTCACTACAGGAATTTTAGGCCTACAATTGGCCATCTAATGATGATGTGGCAACATGGGACAAAATGACAAAGAGGAAAAAGAAGAAGCCATCTGTCCTAGTGTTGGAAGAAGGAGAAGAATAAAGTACACATGGCACCTGATCTATAATTCAAGGGAGAGAATATTTCAAATAAAGGATGATGTAAGTTAGCCTCTATTGGCAGTCATAATTCATGCTACAAATCAAAGTAACTACTCTAAAATATCTCCAGACAAAGGTGCCACTTGTGAAGATGCTAGTAGTTCTGAACTACTTTCTATTTTTCCAGTCACTGTCATTATGGTTTGTACTTTTTGTATTTAGTAAAAGTCATTTTCTTAGCCATCTGAAGCTTGTTGCATCCTTTAGAGGATTCCAAGATGACCAGGGGTATATATAGAAAGTTTTTCTCTTTTTGTAGGGGTGGTGGAATTTTTTGTAAAGAAAGACTGAATATAGAATTTGAATTTTTTGAAGTTTTGTTAAAATTGTAATAGATACAGTTGAAGATTAATACAAATATACTAGAATTTTATTTTTATTTCTGGTTGTCTTTGTGTATGGGTGCTTTGAATTTCTTATGCATTAATTAGTAAGGCTCTTTAATGTGTTATTCACAAGGTGAATATTGGGGTTGAACTCAAGTTTCTCTCAATGAGAGAGTAAACCTTCAGGGAGGTCTCTGGGATTTGAATATCTATATATGAATTTGATGGTAGGGTTGGGAATTAGGAGAGTGAATTGTTAGGCAATTTACTTGAATTTCAGTATCTTTGTGCTAATAGGATTATGTAGATATTAAATTTTGACTCTAACCCAATGAATAAGGCACTGGTTTAGTTTGATTTGCATCTGTTCACCATCATTTTATCAAAAATGATCTCCATTTACTTTTATTTGTATGTTTATGAGTTGCATTGGCTATGTCAAGTACATAGATCAATTTTATTATGCTTTGTAGAAGCAATTGAAAGGTAAACCTACCAAAATTTTACACTCAAAGTGAAGAAGGCTCAAAGCCTTAGTACCTTAGCATTTAAATTATGCTGGATGCAGCTGTTGGGAATGCATGAGTCATAAGTTCAATGAGTTTTCTAAATATTTCAACCATCTACAGGTTTAAGTGCTAACAAAAATGGTGACTTTGGTGGGGATCTAAATGAGAATATATAGTAGATTTGTGCAATACTATCTATTGTGCTTGTTGTAGACCAGCGTAATAATTTGATTCCCACTTGTTCATGGGTGGCGACTCTAAAAATTTGCATTAACCAGTTGCTGGTAGTTTTAAAATTTTTTTATATCTTGTTGTGACACGCCATGAGTCAACTAAGGTTCACTAGGTCTTATTTCAAGGATCACCCAGAGAGTAATATGGGTGATGAGCTCCATACACCTAGTAGGAAACAATGGTCAAGGAGAAATCACAATACTGCTAACTCCCCAGGACCTTCGAGAGAAAGAGTCCCTACTCCCCTTCCCCATGAAGCTTCTTTGTCTTCTGATGACCCAGTACATGTTAAGAAAGTCATGCCTAGTGTTCATTTTCCCTCTCATGAAGAAGAGATCACAGAAGTAGGTTTCTTCCCTACGAGAGAAACGCTACAACAACTGGGAGAAACTTCTGCTGTGGAAACTGCCTCGTATAAAAATTTGAGAGAGGAAGTGATTGCTTTAAGAAAAAAGGAGCATGAACAACTGTTAGAAATTTCTAATAGAAGGAAGGCGAGGGAACAAAAAATTTATGAACTACTTATGGAGAGGCAAGAACTAATAAGAAAAACCAAGAAAAATGAAATCCAGGCTAGGGATCTAAGCCAAGATGTTTAGGGTTTAGATAAAGAGTTGTTTGGTGACATGGGGGTTCTAAGAAATCAGGCTGAAGGTGTTAAACCTAACCAAGATGAGTTTGAGGGAACAAGATATGTTCTCAGGCAATTACACCCATCTGAAATCTAGAGGAATGAGGATATTAGAAATGCTACAAAAGAAATCCCTAATAAGGGAAAACAAAAACTGGTTGGTGTGAATATTAATGAGCCTAAGAAAATTGTTTTTACTTCTAGTGTACCCTCCCAATCAAGTCTAGATTTGGAAAAGGCTAGAAAAGCTAAAGAGGATTTAGCTCTCCAGCTTGAGAAATTAGAATTGGAAGCTGTTGTAGATGAAATGAAAAGAAAGATTGCCATCTTGCATGCCAATATAAACACATCTACTAGTAGCTCTATCCCTGTTATCTCAGGAATGATCCCACCTAGTCACCCTTTCAATTCACTCCCAAATCTTCAAGCTTCTCATCCTCAACAAAATGTACTTGGACCAAATCTGAATACTAATCAAGTTCCCCTTATAATTGGTGGTCAACGAGAAATGTATCTTGTCAAAATATTGGAACAACCCCTCTAGTCCAACCAAATTTCCAAAGCAGACCAGTTCATTTGGATAGGTATAGGCCTTTATTATTTGATGACATCCCTGGTTAGCCTAATGCCATCCCTAATGAGATCAGACAAAAAATCCCATTATTCACTAGAAACAATGTGATTACCTGTGAAGAACATCTGAAATTCTTCACAGATAAAATTAATGATTATGAGATTGAGCATGAATATGTTATAATGAAGCTTTTTGTTCAGTCATTGGTTGAAGATGCCCAGGATTGGTATAGGGGTGTGCTTGAGAATAGTATTGCATCATGGGATGAGTTTTTCAGATTTTTCTGTAGACACCTAAAAATCCTTTAGAAAATAAAGTATTTTTATTTTTTGAAAAATTCCTGATGACATCATCATTTGTTAATTAATTAATTATTTAATTTATTTATTTATTTTTATGTCATTAAATCCCTTTATCTTAATTAAAAATATTTAATTAAGGAATCCCTCCCAAAAATGTTTAAATCTTATTTAAACATTATCTCCTTATTTATTAATTATTTAATTAATAAATTGACCAAAATTCCCAAAATAAATAATTAATTTATTTTTTGCCCAAAACTCGACCAATTTCCTTAAGACCACTAACCTCTTCCAGAATCTTCTAATCCTTCTTTAATTTCGATTAAAGGCTAATCCCATCATTTCCTAATCCTAATCCCAACTCAAGAATATTTAATTAAGATTAAATATTAATCCTCAATTCCTAATTTACCCTAGGAAAACTCTAGACTCTTCTAGAACTTTCCTAATCCTTCCCTAAACCCATTTAGGGGAAATTACCTACTTTCCCTAAGCTAATCTAAGTCTCCCTTGACTCCTAGTCAAACCCTACCCCTAATGAGCCTCAAACTCATTAAAGCCTTTGAGATAAATAAACTTTTATTTATTTCCTAAATTCCATATTTATCCTTAGAAAGCCTAGACTTTTCTAGAAAGTCTTTAACCTCATCCAAAGCCTAGACTCTTCTAGAAAATCTTCATCCTTATCCCTTTGACTCCTAGTCAAACCCTACCCCTAATGAGCCTCAAACTCATTAAAGCCTTTGAGATAAATAAAAATTTATTTATTTCCTAAATTCCATATTTATCCCTAGAAAGCCTAGACTTTTCTAGAAAGTCTTTATCCTCATCCAAAGCCTAGACTCTTCTAGAAAGTCTTCATCCTTATCCCCTTGACTCAAGACCCTAACCTTACCCCAAACTCTAACCTTTCTTCCTAACCCAAGCCCTTAGGAAATCCTATAAATACTCCCTCTTCCAAGAGCAATTCATTAGCTTAGTCTTTCATCTTCATGCATTTTTATCATGCTCTTTTACTTCTAGCTCTAGCATAATCATTCCTAATTGTTAGATTTCTTTGTTTTCTTCAAGCTTTCTAACACATCATAGCTTAGCAATAATGGATTAACTTAGTTTACTTCATTGTTTTGCATAGCATATCATCATCATCACATCTTTATTTGGTTTAAAATCAATCTTAGCATAAACATCATGTAGCTTAATCTTCATTTCAGCATCATTTGGATCCTTGAGGCTTTAGGGGCAAATCAGGTGTTCTATACCTATTTTGTGCCACTTATGGGGTTCTCATGAGTCTCAATCTTTCCAAATAAGCATTAGGAACATGCTCCAAGTGCTTAGAGAGCACACCCACATCCCTTAAGCAAGAGAAAACCAAACAGTGCTTGGGTGCACCTGTTTAAGCTCTATCTGAGGTGGCTTAGTTTAGAGTTTTCTTTATTTTTAATTGATTTCATGCTAGGTTAAGATCTAATGTTTGTTTGGCTTGAAGCTTTCAAAACAAGTATCCTCAAAAGCCTAGTCTATAGTTTCAAGGAATAATATGCAGAACATGTGGATTCAAGTTACATGCTCAATGAATTTAACAATATAAAAAAGCATTACAATGAGAGCATGTCAGATTTTAATAGCAGATTTAAAAAGGCTATGTACAAATTGTTCCAAGTATTGAGGTTGGATGATGCAGTCTGCCTAACCACTTATTTTAATTTTATGGATGGTAAAATGTCTTATCTTCTGAGGGATAAGAATCCTCGTACCATGAGGGATGCCTTTAAATTAGCCATAAATATTGAAAGCAACTGGAAGTCATCTGGTCAATTGTATAAGAGAGATGAGGGTAGATTGTGGAAAGAAACCAGGCCACAACCTGCAAGGCCACCCAAAGATGATGAAAAAATGGACAAAGGAGCTAGTATTACCAAAGACTTCCCAGAAAAGTTTGAAAAGGGTGGTATAAATTTTTAAGATACAAGACCACCTTATCAAAGGCAGGATAGACTCCCCAATTTATGAGATATGCCTTATAAGGTGAATTGGAAAGATGGGAGGCCTGTCCCTGATAATAATGAACCCTAAAAGGGAAGAGATACACAAAACCCTTTGAAGAAAAGCATGATACACAATGTGGAAAATACCCCTTGGTGTGTGGCTTGTAACATGCCTCATTCACCTTTCCAATGTGTTGTGGCTCAGGCCTTGGAAGATGAGGCTAATAACTCATATGAAGGAGATTATGAAGAATCTAAAAAGCCTGCTATTAACATGTTTACTACTAAAGTAATGGGGGATCTCTTGTCTTCAGAAGATGAAGAGATCTGCTCTAACATTGATCATAAAAGGAAGTTTCTCTCTGATTATGAACAAAAAGTATTTACTCACTCTGATCATGATGAATTTGATAATGAAACTTATAAATCTCATATGGTAGGATCAGGATCAGATGAAAAGCAATAGAGAAAGCCTAGTGATGAGTAAATTAGAACTCTAATTGTGGCTGCTATAACTCAAGCCAAGTCCTTTTACAATTTAAGGAATAGAAGGGTGGATACTGATCAAGGAGTCCCTAGATCAATGTTTGTTAAGGATAAACTTTAGAATAAGGATTCCCCAAAGCCTAATGTTGTAAAAAATAAGAAGGAAGAGCTTGTAACTGAAAAGAAAAAGAATGAGGAAATTATTGTTAACAAGGGTAAAAAGAGAGTTGGTAGGCCAAAAGAATATCTTGATATTTTTGCAGATCCCACTACCTTTGATATGAGACATGCCATATCCCAAATGAAGGTTTCCATCCCTTTACTTGAAATGCTAAAAATTGAGGAGCATAAGATAGCAGCCCTGGCTCTCATAAGTGAACAAGGGGTAGCTCCTTCTATGAAAGAGAAGGGGAATTCAGTAGAAGGGCCTATTTCAATTGATAACATTTTTGATGTATGTGTTGGAAGTATTGTGACACAAGAGCTTTCTTCTATTGACCCTTTTTATGTTACACTGATAGTAAATAATTTTTTGCTAAAAAATTGCATGATTGATTTTGGTGCTACTACAACTGTAATGCCCTATCATGTAATGAAAGAACTAGAATTGAAAGTTGATACATCTAATGGTAGATGCTATGCTATGGATAATAGGCTAGTGCCTATTATAGGAACTCTAATTGGAATTGAAGTAAAGATTTTTGTATTTCTAGAGGCCACATACAAAATGGATGTGGTTGTTGTTGATACTAAGCCTCATTATGGCATGCTATTGTCAAGACAATGGGCTGCAATAGTCGGTGGAAAGTTGCAACTAGATTTGTCATATGCTACTATCCTAGTTAATGGGACTGAGATAAAGTTGTATAGGGAGCCTCATTCCTTAGTTATGATTGAAAAGGTTGCACCAGAGGACTTGAATTGCTTTGTGGATATTGACATGAATAATTTAATGATTGAAGAGATAGTGCCTCAGATGAAGAACATAGATCCAATAGTAGATGAGTTAATATTGCAGTAGAATGGACTTTGGAAAATGTTCTTTGATGGTGGATGCTCCAAAAAAGGATTAGGGGCTGGTGTTGTTTTCATTTTCCCATCAAGTATTACATTTAAATACTCTTTCTTGTTGACCTTTGAATGCAGTAATAATACTACTGAATATGAGGCTCTAATATTGGGATTAGATGTTGCCATAAAGCATGGTGTCAAATGTTTAAATGTCCATGGTGATTCCCAATTAATTATAGCTCAAGTAAGATCTAAATATGCTACCAAGGATGAGAGATTGAAATTGTACAAACATGTTGTCTGGGATAGACTAGAATTCTTTGAGGCTTTCAATCTCATTTGGGTAGAAAGGTCCAATAATATCATGGAAAATTTCCTTGCTAATGTTGCCCTTAAAAATAATGATATTACCCTCACTGGTGTGTCCATGCTAGAAATCAAAAGTAGGCTTGCAGTGCCTGACAATGTATAATTGGCAAGTTTTTGAGGATGATTTTGATATCCTTAGGTTTCTTCAGGGTCTAGATCAATATGATGGGCAAGAAATAGATTTTAATGAAGTGCATCAGTCTGTTGAGGGAAAAGAGTGTATTATGGAAAATGAGATAGTACAACTACCTTCAAATCACATACCAAAGGGGTTAGTGGAGCTAGAAGGAATGTTCAAGATAAATAATGGTTACTTGTCTCAAAAGTCTAACACAAAAATGGAAGACTTAGAAGAAATAAACCTAGGATCTGAAACTTTCCCTCAGATGGTGTACATTGGGAAAAGGTTGAGTAGAGAGGTCAGAGGAAGTTTGATAAGACTCTTAAAGAGATACAAGCATGTATTTTCTTGGTCCTATGATGATCTTAAGGCATATAAAGCTAATCTGTTTCAACATGAGATCCCTCTAAAGGAAGAAACCAAGCCATTCAAACAAAAATAGAGACCTATCAACCCTTTATTAGCAACAAAGATGCAGGCTAAATTGACAAAATTGAGAGAGGCTGGTCTCATTGAGCCTATTAAGCACTCTTCTTGGGTCTCTAACCTTGTACCAATAAGAAAAAAGAATGGTGACATTAGACTCTGTGTTGACTTCAGGAATTTAAATGTTGCATCACTTAAGGATAATTATGGATTGCCTAACATGGAGGCTATGTTGCATAGAGTAACTAGCTATGAATTATTGTATATGATGGATGGGTTTTTAGGATACAACTAGGTTCTCTTCAAAGAGTTTGAACAATTCAAAACAACATTCACTATCCCTTGGGGAACTTATGTATATGTCCACATGCCTTTTGGCCTGAACAATGTTGGAGCAACCTTTCAAAGAGAAATGGATGTTGTATTTAAAGAATTGATCAATATCTTGATGGTTGTATATCAAGATGATCTGACTACCTACTCCAAGAAAGATGAAGATCATTGCAGACATTTGGAGAAGGTTATTGTCAAGGGTCTGTAATTTGGCATCTCATTAAATCCCAAAAAATGCCAATTTGTTGTAATAGAGGGAAAATTGCTTGTCACATAGTGTCTAAAGAGGGGGTTAGGATTGATCCAAAAAGAGTGGAAGCCATCAAAAAGGTCCTTCCTCCCAAAAATGTCAAACGTGTGCAATATTTTCTAGGACAGATTAATTTTGTCAGGAGGTTTATTGCCAATTTTGCTAGATTAGTCAAACCTATTGTGAAGCTCTTGAAGAAAGATGTTAATTTTGACTGGAATAGTGAGACTCAGCAAGCCTTTGACAAGATTAAACAAGAAATCCAAGAGGCTCCTATTTTAATATCCCCTGACTATTCAAAATCATTTTCTCTATTTTCCTTTGCATCTTTTCATAGTATTGCAGCTATTTTGTTACAGAAAGATGAAGAAGGGTTTGAGCATCCTATTGCTTTTTTTAGTAAATCACTACAATCTGCTGAGCTTGATTATGAGTTGATGGAGAAACATGAATATGCACTATTAAAGGTGGTTAAGGCTTTTAGACCTTATCTGGTATGTGCAAAAGTAAATGCATATGTTCCACATGTAGTAGTAAAAGATATTTTGAGTCAAAGTGAGGTTACTGTGAAGAGGTGTAAATGGATCAATAGGATTCAAGAATTTGACATTGAACTCCACACAACCAAGCTTGTGAGAGGTCTGGGACTTTCTAAGCTCATGACAGAGGAAAACATGGACCTTGTGAAAGTAAACAATGTAGCCATTGGTGAGGAAAATGTGACAAGTATAGAGATGCAACCATGGTATACCAATATTGTTCATTTTCTCAAATATGTTGCTTGTCCACAAGATTTGAATGACAATCAAAAGAGGAGTTTGAGGTTACAGGCTCAAAGGTATGTTTTAATACAGGGTGATCTATTTTGGAAAGATAATGATGGAATGCTGCTTTTTTATTTAGATAAGTATCAGTTTGAAAAGGTTTTAAAAGAGATGCACTCTGGGATGTGTGGAGGGCATCATTCAGCTAGGTCTACAGCTCACAAAATTCTAAGAGTTGGATATTACTGGCTGGTCTTATTTAAGGATACCCACTCATATGTTAGAAAATGTAAATCATGCCAGAGGTTTTCAAAGAAAATAAAATTTTCAGGTGCTTTGTTATTAAACCCTGTGGTTACAAAGGCCCCTTTTTCTATGTGGGGCATGGATTTTATTGGGGAGTTCTCAAAGAAATCTAGTGGAGGACATAGTCACATTTTGTGGCTACTGATTATTTTACTAAGTGGATAGAGGCCATCCCAACTAAAAGGAAACCAGTATAGTAGTTATTGAATTGTTGATGAATAACATTGTTACTAGGTTTGGTGTTCATATGAAACTAGTAATGGATAATGCTATGAGCTTTTGGTCTCATGAATTCACTGATTTTTGTGCTAAAATGGGAATAGTTATGTCCTATTCATCCCCATACCATCCACAGGAAAATGGGCAAGTAGAATCCAGTAACAAGAGCATTTTGAAAATTCTAAAAAAGACCCTGGATAAGGATAAAAGGATGTGGCATGTGAAATTGAAATTGGCATTATGGGTTGAAAAAATTAAAGAAAAGAAAGCAACAAGAAAGTCTCCTTTTGAAATGGTATATGGTCTAAAGTCTAGTCTCCCTGTGAACAATTTGTTGCCTATTTACCAGCTCACAAGAGAAGAAGATATGGAAGTCAGTGATCCATTGCTAGATAGGATGATTCAACTAGTGGAGTTGGATGAGATCAGAAGAGAGGGAAAAAAGGAGAATGTAAAACTACATCAGAAAATGAAATATCTCTTTGACAAAAGAGCTACTACTAGAAAGTTTCAGCCAAATGATATGGTTTTGCAGTGGAATGCCAGGGCTGAGGACAAAGGAAAGCATAAAAAGTTTGAATCCTTGTGGTTAGGATCCTTCATTATTCATCAAATTCATGGAAAGGATTCATACTTCCTAAGAAATTTGGATGGTGAGGAACAGGAATTGCCAGTGCATGGACAATTCCTGAAATATTTCTTCAATTGATTCTATCTTTCCATGCATAGTAGTTCTGTATATATGTACAGGTGTGTTTGTTTTCATATATTAGGTTAGGGTTTTGTGGTCTACCTCCCAGAGATTCATGGTTTCTTGCTATGAACTTGCATTTAAGCATCCTCAGATAGAGCCACTGTTGGGTATATTTTAGGTTTTCTGAGGTCTTTTGTTCTTGGTCTTGTTTCAATATCCTAGCTTATGTATTTTTTTGGTTTAGGGTTTTAGAATTCCTTAAAATTGTTATATTTATGTTGTAAAACCATTGCCTTAGACATTTTTTCTTTGAGAAATGGTTATTTCTTCAGTTAATGTGAGTGTGCCCTAGTTTCTTCTTTTCGCTCATTACTTTTCGGGTCGCTTGAGTTTTCCTTTTTGTACATGGTATTTTCCTTACCTTCACTAAATTGGGCAATTTATTTCCTTGTCCTTAAGTCTTTTAGAAAATTGGTGACTATGGTGAGTCCTTTGGTTAAGTTTTCTTTAGTTGCTAAATCTCCCAATTCATGTCACAGTTAATGTAATTATCCAGTGATTCAGCGACTGTGTAGTCTCCTTTTCGCTTGATATTTGGTGGTTTCTTTAAATCATTTGGTGACTTGGCATGGTAGTTATCTATTGTTCTCTAAATCAGGTAGCTAAGTTCAATATTTTTGAGTGATCCAGTGAATGCCATTGATCATCTCTTCATTTGACGGTCATGTTTTAATCTCACAAAGAATAGATCCTAATCAAAATCATTTGGCGATTTAGCGACTGAGTCATGTTTTCATAATCTCTTAGTTTGGTGGCTTTGACAAAGAAAATTGGCAAAGGTTAAAAGTGTATTCTTGTCACTTGATCTCAAGAAAGGGCGGTGGTGCCCTAAGTTATTTAGCGATTAAGCGAGTGAAGTGTTCATGGGATCTCAAAATTAGTTAGTGAAGCTCCAAAGTATCCAGTGGCTTGGCGAGAAAAGAAAAGTTAAGTGTGTTTTCAATGATCACTAAATCTCGTAATAAAAGGGTGATGGTCAAAGTCTTTAGGTGATTCGGCAACAGCTACTGATTGTGTTCAAGATATACAATCAGTGCATAATCTCAAGATGTAACCTATGGTATGAAAAGTATTTAGCAAATTGGAGATAGATGTTATTCACTCATTCTCAAAGCTTGACTTTGGTTAAGTATTTCTTTTAGAGAATGTGAGGTAACCTTGTTCGCTAAATCATGAGATGAAGCCAAAGTTAAGATTGGCTTTCTGAGAATAAGAGATTTCACTGTTTGTCGATTCTCCAAATGTGACCATGGTCAAAATGCTATGTTTCATGGGTTTTTAGATTCCTTTGTTCGTTGATTCTCTAGATGAATGTTGAGTTAAGGAAGTGTTTCTGAGAATTGGTGGTCTTTAGTCACTTAATCTCTGACTTGGGTGGGTTTTTGTGAGTTTTAAGAGATTACCTTTAGACCATTGATCATCTTTGGGATCAACGGTGGTTGTGAAATCTTGAAGTAAGGTCATGAGTTAAGATTTCATTCTGAGATTCCGTAAATGGCTTAGTCGCTGGATTTCCAAACTTAACCTTGGGTCAGCATTTCTTTTGGAGATCATGAGTATCCTTTGTTCACTAGATCTCTGAACCATGTTTCATTAGTTTTTGTGCCATCAGTGTTATGAGCCCTTGCAACGTGGATAAAGTAATGCGTCAAGCTTAAAAAAAATGAAAAGTCATCTAATTAGGTTTTAACAAGTTTTGTCATTAAGTAAGGGTTTTAAATGCAAAAAGCCATGATCATTGTCTGGTGCACTTTTTTTATTTTTTGAAGTCATCCTATCAACATCCACATCACAGCTAGCCTGATTCAAAATTTGGAAATGTGTGAAATTGAATATTGAAGTGACTTAGCAAGGATTCATTGTGATTTAGCCACTATTCGCATTCAATTCTCAAGGTTATATAATTAGGACCTCATTTCTTTCTATGCTTGAAGTCATTCTGAAGTTGATTGAGAATTATTGGGACTGAAATTGTAGAAGTGAAGAAGTGAAGTTGCAAAGCTGTGGTATCTTCTTTCTCAACAAAATGAGTCATCTAGAAGTGAGTGTTGTGTCTTCCAGTGGAGGTGTAAAGGAGCAGAGTGGAGAAGACAAGGGAAAGATTAATTATTCTGATGAGTTTTTCAAGCTGCTACCTGGTTGAAATGAAAACAAGAAATCCATTGACATAGCCTTTGAAGACCTTATGGACAAGTGCAGAGATCCTATCACACCTTCAGGATTAGGTTACACCATCTTCACATATTTTTATAATAATAGGCATAAAGCAATTCCAATTTGTAATGCTTGGGCTCTATGGATGGCCAAGTTGATTGTGCTTTATGTTTTCCTTAATGTTGACCTAGTTATTGTGTTAGCAAGGCTTTATGACCCCATTTCAAAAACTATTAGGTGAGAAGACCAGTCTGTTTTCCTTACCTTAGATAGGGGATCTTTCATGAAGGATTTTGACTTTTATGCTTCTTCCATTGAGATTGACCTAAAAAGAGAGAGAGAGGTATGCAAGTAATATTGGGTTTGTTAAAAGTCAAATTGTTAAGCACATGCCCAAGCAGGGTAAGTACATTGCCCTTCTTCCTGCAAAAATGAATGCTCCTTATCTATTTTCATCCTTGTGTAATTATATGAAATTCTTGTGTCATGGGCTATGTAGGGTTTTAGGAATAGATGGGATGAGGAAAAAATGTTTGCCGAGTTGCTAATGATAATTTTAGATATTCAAAAATCTCTCTCAAAAACTGACTATGATTACATCTAGTATGTAATCGATAGGATTCATGAGGGTTTGATATCTATCAAAGAAATTAAAAGACCTATCAAGTTTTTGCATTATTCCATTCTCATGCACATGATTTTACTCCACTATGTTAATTCCTTTGATGCTAGGATCTTAGTGTTGAGGACTACTTTTAATGACCAACCAAACCCATTACAATACTGGTTAAGGGCTTGGAATTACACTTCCAATGAGTGTAATTTTTCCATTTTTCAGAATTACTTTGTTCATCCGGTTCTTGGAATGTTGGGTACAAATGTTGTAAGATTATCAACTAAGGTCTTGAGATTGCTAAGGTCAATGCAGTTTGAGGACAAGTGGGTGGGAAATCATAATTGGGGTGATTTCTACCTTGGGGATAGTCACACAATTATTAGGGTTTATGTTTTCCCTCAACCCCCACATTTTTTACCCAAATATGTGCCTCCTAAAATTTCCATGATGGAGTTTATATGGAAATTGATGTGGGCTGACAAAGAGCACCTTGCACCTCATAGAAAGGGAACTTTTACACCAAGGTAGTTCAGAATGGGCAGTTTCTTAATTAGCAAAAGGGCTTTGGATAAGGTCAGCATTTGGTTAAATCATTTCAAGATGTGTTCAACCACTTGTAGGTATGTGGACTCTGAGGGTTTCATCATGATAGCTAGGATGACTCTTATTCCAAACATTGGGTCAATTGAGGAGCATGAGGGACTAGATGAAGAAGATGTGATAAGAAATATCTTAGATTTTGATGAAACCAGGCAGAGGTGGAACAAATAAATTTGAGTTGCTTAATATTGAGAAAAAGGCTTAAGAAGGTTGGTATTCCTTTTGGTGGTTAGTTCCCTGAGTTTTTTTTTTTTCAAAGAATGGAGAAGGTGATTGAAATGCATGGAACCCTGTCTAATTAGTTAGAAGGGTTGCTTGAGGAAAAGTTGGATGTCCCAAGGGATTATTCAACCTCTGAACTTGAGGAGTACATTGACGAGTCTCAAGAGGGAAGTAGCCCACCTCAGGGAGAGGATGTACCAAAAATTTATTTGACTCAAGATCAACAAGAGGAAGGGGCTACTTCTAAGCCACCTTTGAAAAAATAGAAACTTGAGGTTGGTGAGCCTTCGAAGGAGAGAAAGAAAAAGAAGGTAATTGACATTGCTTTAGCTCTTGTGCCTGGTAATAGGGCTTATCATCATCAAATAAGATAGGCCGTCAGGGATGGCAAGAAGATTGTAACAAAAGAAGAAGGGGATTTTCCCTTGTTGTTAGGAAAGGATGAGAGAGAACTCTATCTAGAGTAATTTCTTAATGACGAGCAGTTCATAAAAAGTAAGGAATTTATAGATTTCCTCATTTGGAGGAAACATGAGGAAGTGAAGAAGAACTTGCCTGAAGGTATGGAACCAAGTGAAGAGACAATGAGGGCCTTAACATTATATGATCCTAGTCTTGAAAGAATCACTGCAGAAGAGGCTAGAGAAATGGTTAAGTCAAGTGGTATGCTTATAACTCTTGGATGGGACTTGACATCTACCTTCATCATAGATCAAATAAAAAATCAGCCTAAGGGTAGTTTGTCCTATGAGGTCTAGATTGATGATATGATCATGGGAAGTGGCTATGACCCTAAGTCTTAGGAAGTTGCTTTATGGTCTCTAGATCCAAGAACTTAGAAGCCATTTTTGGTGAGCATTGAAGACAGGATGGAGGGAGATAGGATAGTCTAGACTATGCAAAATACTACTAATCTTGAGGTGTCAAAGGAACTTATACACTTTTGCCACCTTAATGAGGCCACAACTATCCAACTGCCAGAAAGGTATGACAAATTATTTGAAAAGTCAATGAAAGTAGAAAAGGACATGGATCTAAAACTTATGATGGTTAAGAAAATGGAGGATGAGATTGAGGATTTAAAGGTGAAGCTTGAGGAAGACTCAAAGGTAGTTCCTTCCCCTTCTTTGCAAACTGAGACCCCTCCTCAGATAGATATAGAAATTCCTAATAAGCTTTCTGAGGACTTAGAGAAAATATGATTGGATGCATCCCTGGATACCATAACAAAGATTGTGCAATATAGGGAAAATAGAATAAAGGAGAAGATGGAGTTAGTCCATCAATCAGTTAGTCTATTGCACAAGGCCAATGATAAGGTGAATGAGTCACTAATCACTTTGGAGCCACTATACAATGTATGGTCAAGGAGGAGCTTATTGTTTGAAAAATTGGATGCTTTGTAGGAACATAGGTCTGATATCCCTGAGGTAGTGACATAAGTATTTGAAAAGATTGGTTTGGTGAGTGCTATCTCAAAGTTTTTTAAAGGAAAGTCTAACTAGATAAAAGCCAAGTTGGCAATGTTTGATAATGATTACAATAGGTAATTGCCTTCAGTGTATGATGATGATGGAAATGTAGTTAGTGTAGATGAATGGAAGACATCAATGGATCAGTTGGCAATTAAAGAAGATGCTTTCCTTAATAGTGACAGTGCCTTAGCCTTGGAAGGATGCAATAGTATAATTGATAGTTTATTTAAAGTTGAAGGTGATTGCATACAGTTTGTGGAAGAAGCTAAAGCTATAACTGATTCCATGTGGGACCTACAGATAAAGTCACTACAAGAATTGTAGGCCTACAATTGGCCATCTAATGATGATGTGGTAGCATGGGACAAAATGACAAAGAGGAAAAAGAAGAAGCCAACTGTCCTAGTGTTGGAAGAAGGAGAAGAATAAAGTACACATGGCACCTAATCTATAATTCAAGGGAGAGAATATTTCAAATAAAGGATGATGTAAGTTAGCCTCTATTGGCAGTCATAATTCATGCTACAAATCAAAGTAACTGCTCTGAAATATCTCCAGACAAAGGTGCCACCTGTGAAGATGCTAGTAGTTTTGAACTACTTTCTATTTTTCCAGTCATTGTCATTATGGTTTATACTTTTTGTATGTAGTAAAAGTCATTTTCCTAGCCATCTGAAGCTTGTTGCATCCTTTAGAGGATTCCAAGATGGCTAGGGGTATATATAGAAAGTTTTTCTCTTTTTGTAGGGGTGGTGAAAGTTTTTGTAAAGAAAGACTAAATATAGAATCTGAATTTTTTGAAGTTCTATTAAAATTGTAATAGATACAGTTGAAGATTAATACAAATATACTAGAATTTTGTTTCTATTTCTGGTTGTCTTTGTGTATGGGTGCTTTGAATTTCTTATGAATTAATTAGTAAGGCTCTTTAATGTGTTATTCACAAGGTGAATATAGGGGTTGAACTTAAGTTTCTCTCAAGGAGAGAGTAAACCTTCAGGAAGGTCTCTGGGATTTGAATATCTATGCATGAATTTGATCACAGGTTGGGAATTGGAAGAGTGAATTGTTAGGCAATTTACTTGAATTTTAGTATCTTTGTGCTAATAGGATTCTGTAGATATTAAATTTTGACTCTAACCCAATGAATAAGGCACTGGTTTAGTTCGATTTGCATCTATTCACCATAATTTTATCAAAAACTATCTCCATTTACTTTTATTTGTATGTTTATGAGTTGCATTGGCTATGTCAATTACATAGATCAATTTTATTATGCTTTGTAGAAGCAATTGAATGGTAAACCCACCTAAGTTTTACACTCAAAGTGAAGAAGGCTCAAAGCCTTAGTACCTTAGCATTTAAATTATGATAGATGCAGCTGTTGGGAATGCATGAGTCATAAGTTCAGTGAGTTTTCTAAATATTTCAACCATCTACAGGTTTAAGTGCTAACAGGTGTTTCTTTTCTCTGCTATGTAACATAATGAATTGAAATGAAACAATTTTTCTTAAGTTATTCCCGTGTTCATTTAAATTTTGATAAATCATCCTGGTCACCAAAATTTAGATGAACACGTGAATGGATTAAAAAAAAAAAAGTTTTCCTTCTACATTCTGACTAAGTAAAATCATTTTGCAAGTTCGTCAAAAATGTTGGTCGAAAACTAGGGTCAAATGTACTAGTGATATTTGTAGCTCAAAACATAAAACAACCTAGTGCATCTTATTTCATGCTAATTTGGTGTACATGTAATAGATATAAGGAATGATTGTAAGATATAACTAATTTAAAATTTAGTTCCTATACTTACTTGTTTTTGCTTAGGTGGAGGTGGTGAGATCACCCAATCCAAAGGATGAGGTGTCACTGACTATTGTGCTTGTTCTTGCATTATTATTTATTTCTCATCTCCACATTTGGTTTCTTTTCCTCATGATTCCTTCAATGGTGTTCTCATTTGTATCAATACATGGTTCTGGTGCTCAATATTTACAATCTCTTCTTAGATGACCGACCTTATGGTAGTGGAGACATGCCATTCTCAAATTTGTCCAATTTTGAGATTTTCCTCTCCAGTGAATTTTCATGCAACTAGCTACAATATGATCATATCCACCCCACATGTTGTACAACTAGCCCAAGTGTTATAATCCCAAGTGTAAGCATTACGTTGCCTCCTTGATTTATATGTTTTATTTTGTCCTTTCAATTTCTAAACTTGTTTCATCTTTTCCCTGCATTCCTATGATATATGTCCATGCATATTTCAAGTATGACAATGATTTTCCATGTAGTGTCTCTTAGGTGACTCATTCATCTTTGATCTACACTAATGTGATTGATGTCCATACTTATTACAATTATAACAATAACCATCAAATTTAAGAGTAGATTTAGGAATACCTTTTGCTTTTCTTCTATAGACATTTGATGTGTGTCTTGGTATTCAAAAATGATAGCATGAGAGCTTCTTTGGCCTTGGATTTTCATAGGCATACTTTTGTTTAGTTTGTTTTGATGACTCTCCCTGCTCAGTGTAACCTAAACTAGTACTGTTGTCAAGTATTCTTTGACTATTTAGGAATTCATCCATCCTTTTGGTACTTTCCTCATTTTTATTTATCATCTCATTATGTTGTTGTTTCATTTTCACTTCATTCTTCAGTCTTTCATTCTCTTTCCTTAATTCACCAATATCTTCTAATTTCTTTTCAAGTTCAATGTTTACTTAGTTGACTTCCTGACTCATGACTCATGACAACCATCTGATTGAAAATTTCAAAAGGATGCTTGGTAAGCCTTAGTATTTTAGATTCCTTTTCTTCCAACTTTTAAATCATTTGTCTCCTTTCTTTAATAGCCAAATTTCTTTCGTATTCAGCTTTCCTTGCATTGTTCATGACATCAATCATTCTTACCATTTGAGTCTCTTGACCGAATTGCAATGCTTTTACTTGTTTAGTAAGGTGTTGATTCTTTTCAGATAGATCTAATATAGTTCCTTCAGATGCATCAGATATACTTCCAGATCCAGATCCTTCAAATTCTTGATAATCAGTCTCTTTGAGCCAAAATGCCAATTCTTTCCTTTTGACCAAAGAATATCTCAATTTTTCTTTTGCTTCCTTGAATTGTTCCATGAGAATCTGCATCTCCAATTTTTTATTTTCAATAGTCTTATCAAGCTTATAACTTTCCACCTTTAAGATCTTTTATGTTCAGTGATTGAACTTCCTCAACAAGAGAACTAGCTCTAATACTAATTGTTGGGATTATGAAAAGGTGAGTTATTGAGAGGGGAGGGGTGAATCAGTAACCTTAAAAACTTTTAACTCTGAATCCTTGTAACAATGTATTTTATTAACTGACTATAGTATTTACTATCTCCATTCATTCAATAAAACAACTGAAATGTAAATAATTCTAATCTAATCAAATATGCATAAATGAAACTTCATAGACATTACACTTATATTTTGGTATCACAAAAAACCCTTGTTAGAAGGTAAAAACTATGGTGGGGATGGAACCCACTGTTGGATATTGCTAATGCATTGAATAGATTTTATATGTTTAATCATTACATTACTAAATGGGTATTCATACTATTGTCATTCATGTTTTGTTAGTGATGTCAAAATATGTTTGTAGAAGGGAAATAGGCTGGTTATTATAGTGTACAGACACTTTGTGGGTGTTTCAAAAGCTATGAAGTTAGTTGAGAGTAAAGGAAGGTGTTGTGATCTTATGACCAAGATCACATGATGTTATGTTGTGTATTGGGTGAGTTACAAATGTTTTGGTGAAGAATGGTTACTGGACATGACAGTTAAAGTTGACAGAGATAGTCTCTGTATTTCTGGTATATCTTATAGAAGGTATGGATTTAGTGTATGTGAGCTTGAGAGATGAGAGACAAGGTACTAAAGAATATTCATGGTTAGCACAAGGTACGAAAAGTAGGATGACATCAGTTGTGGCACATGTTCTAGAGAAAACCTATTTGGGAGCTGACTTCTAAGATGTAGCATGCATTTTGGTTGGTGAATGTAAATTAAGGATGTCGGTCCTTAATTGTTGTAATCTAAAATCATTATATACTTGTTTTAGATACCATGTGTATCTTAGAAAGGGTTTATGTAATTGTTTGTATATTAGGAAAGCCTAATCGATCAACCTGATCTTATAGAAGGTAATAGGGTATATATGTAAGATCTTTTCCTTGAAAAAGATATGGATGAGATGTATGTGATGTAAAAGATGATTGTGAAAGATGTGATCTTGTACCTATTGGATGTAGAGTAGAGAATTATATGTACTTCATTGGAACTGATCAAGCAAATATAGTTGTTGTCAAACAATTCACAAGGATTTTGTATTTCCTCATATACACTTGTGTTGCGAACAGTGTGTTATGAAGGTGGACTTAACCTTCTTTGGGAAGTGATCCTAGGTAGTGAGCCTACCCTTTCTCTTGACTCTTAACAAGGTTTGTACTCTAACAAGGATTGTGTACTATAATGTTTTATTTAGCTCCTAACAGGGCTAGATCTTCTAACAAGGATACTATAATATTAGTACATCATTAGTGGGTGCTAATTCTCACTAGGGTTTTTACCCTTACTAGGGTTTCCTCGACAAGAAAATATTGTGTTGTTGTGTTGGCATTTAATATGTTATCATTTGATTTCAAAGTATTGCTACTTAAAGTTTAAAGTTTAATATTTTATCATATAACTGATTCACCCCACCTTTCTGTTATATTGGCAGACTTTTATTCCTAACAATTGGTATCAGAGCCACTGGTCCTTGGAGATTGAGTTCTATAAGAAGGATAGTATGAAATTTGATCCCAAAAAATTTGAAAGTTGGAAGAATAAGATGCAAACTCATTTTCTATGCTTGGACATTGACTACTAGATAACTACAAAGAATCAAGTTACTATGAAGGCTGAGGATGAAATAGAAAAAGCTACTGATGATGAAAAGAAGATATTTTCATAAAACATGGTCACAAGGGAAGCACTAATTATTGCACTCTCCGAAGGATAATTTACTGAGGTTAAAGATCTGGATTCAACACATAAGATTTGAAAAAGATTGGAAGCACTATATAAAGGAGACAAGTTTACTAAGAAAACAAAGTTCTAGAACTGGAAGACAAGGATGGAGAAGCTGCAAATGAAGGATGATGAAAGAAATAGGGCTTATGTTCAAAGAGTTATAGAAGTTGTGATTGGAATCAAAAATTGTGGAGGCACCTATGAAGAAGAAGTCATTACAAAGATCCTTAGATCATTGACACCTCCTTATAAGACTAAAGTTCTGGTTATTGAAGAAACTATACCTTTGACTTCAAACATTAACAGAGAAATGTTGATTGCAAAGATAACAACATTTGAAGTTGCTGAAATGGGAGTGTAGACACTAAAAAATGGACAATTGCTTTTAAATCACAAAATTGCAAAATCTTAATAAAAAGGCAATAAAAAGGCAAAAATCAATTAGAAAGAATCAAATTAAATCAAATTGGACAAAATTAATTAAATCAAAGGAAAAATTAAATGATGACATTAAATAATTAAATCAAATCTTAAAGGGATGAAAAGTACTATATAATTAATTTTTAATCAATTAATTGTATAGTTGTTTAAATCAAAAATCAAAATGAACCTATTCCCTACATGGCTAAATTTAATTAATTAATTGAATTTAATAAATCTTAATTTCTTTCAACAAAGTTGAGCAACCAATGATAATTGAGGACAAAAAGACACAAATCATTCAAAAAGGAATTGAATCTTGATCACTCATTCCAAACTTTGAATCTCATCCACTCAATTTTGTCCTTTTGTCCAAAGCTTTGAGACAAACCTTTAAATTGTCCCCCAATTTGAGAACAATGCAAAGTTTTTTACTTAACCTAAGGTAAATCATGGTTAACTCACTCTACCCCCTACCCTTGGGAATTTACTATAAATATGGAGCATTTTAGGAGCAATAATCATCTTAGAAATTCATTGGCAAAGCATTGTTATTATAGGCAATTTAATAGCAATTAATAGCATTTTGAGAGCAATTGAATTATCTTTGTATCAAATTTGAAAGTTAAGAGCTAGACTAAGCATTTTTAGCATCATAATTTCTCATTTTAGAAGTGTCACTAGTGGAGATTAAGCTGAGAGCTTCACTTACCTCATCTAATTAGAGAACCATGAGATGTGATGGATTTTTAGTTTTAATTCTTAGTTAATTTGCATTGTATTTGCTTTGAGTTATTAGTTAAATAATCCTAATTTCATGAAGGTGTTAAGCATACACACACAAATTGCACCCACCATGAGGCTCTAGGCCTCAAATTTTAGTTTTGTTATCATTTTCATCATATTTTGTGTGTTTGTATTTTCACTTTCCTGTGAATTTTTGCAACTAACAGGTAAAATGATGCGTATGATAGATTAAATCACACCTAAGATCACTATTCTACCACTTCATAGAAGTTAATCGATGCATAATAAATAAATTGTCATGCCTGGAACTTGTAAAACAACACCTGTAGCTAGAGAAGCAACACCTAGTGTCTGACTTTTATCACCTATGACAGGCTTTACACCACAATTTACGAAAGACAGTCATGCCTAGTATCTTCTAACCGATGCTTAGTTTTTCTTAAACTATCACTTTTAATAGCTTTTTTTATGAGTTTGATGTAAGTTGTTATGCTTAGTAAATAAACTGTCATGCCTGAGTAATTTTAAAATGACGCTTGAGCCCTGAAAAGTGACACTCATCATTTTTAAAGTTACACCTGCTTATAGTTTATTCACGCATACTAGCTGACAAATGACACCTACTATTTGCTATTATAATGTGTTGTCAAATTAAATGTCAGATTAGTTGTTATGCTTAGTAAATAAATTATCACATCTGAGTAATTTGAAATGATGCTTAAGCCCTGAAAAGTGACGCTCACCATTTTTAAAGTTACGCCTACTGACAGTTTATTCATGCATACTAGCTGACTAATGTTGCCTACTATTTGCTGCTTTAAATTGCTATCAAATTGATAAATTTGATTATCTTACTCTCTGTCTATGTCTTTTTACTATAGATGAACAAGTATAGAAAGGTGCAAAAACTTGAGAGCAAGTCCAATCACGAAGATAAAGCCTTGGCTAGAAAGATCCATAAGGAAAACATTTCTCACATCAAAGCGGTTCTTGAGGAGTCACAAGAAGAAGAAAACCAGGTATATCAAAGTTATCTCAAAATTGTAGAAGCTTACAAGACTAAATTCGTATCTCTCAATTGGATTTTCTCTCCTTAGTTCAAGTTTTTATCAAAATTTGCAAATTAAGGCTTTAATATCCAATACATAAACTTTGCTTCTTCAAATTTGATTTGGTTTCCCCTCATTGTGATTGTTTATGTTGACTAGTTTTATGGTGGATAAGCACATTTGCAAAGGAACTATTGCCAAGGTAATGATGAAAAATGACAAAATCACTTAAAAATGCCCCTAGCTTATGCTAGCTACAAGGAAAGGTAAGCCTTAAACTAGTCAATATTTTCCCTTAGATTGTGGCATTGGAGCATTTCAAAATCTAGTAATTACAAAGAAATCTATCTTTGTTTGAGAAATTTAGCATTTAGGCCTATGATTTTCACTTTTTCTAGTGAATCCAAAAAGCCAAAGGTTTTGAACTTATCAATTAAGAGGAAAGATTGAAGAAAACTAAGCACATAAGATCAAAGTCCCTTGTTTGTGGAGGAAAGTAGCAATACTCAAATCCCTATAGTTAGTGGGTGAAATAAATTGAACATTGTTTATTGTGTTTGGAAAATTAAGAAAAAGGATTAGGGATATGTTATGTGAAGCAAACTCCCAAAAAATTATTCTTAACTTCATTTCTTGCTTATCATGAACATGCTAGAACAATAGTGGGCTCACCTCCCGAGAAATCACCTTAACGAGGCCAGTGTGAGGGACATCCCAAAGTGGGGACACTTTCTTTTTCCATGAGAATCCACCCACTATAAAATAAAACACATACATCCTTAATGGGGTGTGTGACAAAAGGATTTTAAATTTTTGAACCTCCTCAAGTAGTCCTCATGGATTGTGCAAAACTCCGATCTACCGGTGGTGGGAGGCCCCTTAATATACTTAGGGGATGAAAGTTTAAGATCCATTTTGAATGGAATACTTATTAAATCCTTGATAAAGTAGAAAGACCACCTTATTAGAGCCATGTTTAATGAACCAATCTTGAGCTAGGTAGGTGCTTGAAATCTCTTTTTGTGCAAAACCCATGATAACATTCTTTCAAATCAAACATTTTTGTGTTAGTGGGTAAAAAGAGACAAGTGAATGTGTGTGTTGTGATTGTATTCAATTTTCAAACAAGAAAAATTTATAGACCTAATCTTATAATGTTTAAAATCTAAAATTCACTACCTGGTTTGTAAAGTGTCGCTTGGGCATAGAGAATTATCGCATATAAATAGTAAAGTCACACCTATGACTGTTAATAAAATGTGTGTCAACCATAAAGTCATACCTGAAAAATATAAAGTCACACCCAAAAAAATTGGAAAAATGCCTGACAATAGTAAAGTGTCGCCTGCCGACCTGCAGAGTGCCACCTATATCAATTCTAGTCAATGCATCCAAAGTTTTAAGTCACGCCTACAAAGAGGCAAGTGACGCCCAAAAATTTAAAAGGGAAAACAATGAGCACTTCCAAAAAATTTCAAAAAAAATTGGTTCCAGATTCGGATACCCTTTTCAGTGTTCTTCTTGTTTCAATATTTAATTTGTTCAAAAACCTTGGGTTGAGCCATTTTTGAAAATTTCACAAGGATTTGGTTACGAACAAGATTGAAATTTATTATTGAGTAGTTTTTTTTCATGCCTACTTTTACATGATCATATTACGTCAAGAAAACTCTACAAGCAGATGAAACTTACTTGAGACAAGAGCTCCCTTTCCCGGACAATACCTTTACCACCCTAAGAATACCCAAAAATCCCGTTCAAGAAAAGGAAGACAACATGATTTACTCCGATAGCTTGGGTAATAACAACAATGGAGGTACTAATCCAAATGGAGGTATTGACTCAAAAAATTAGGGTAATACCAATAATGGAGGGATTGATACCGCCAAACATAGAACTAATGTCGAACCAATTGCCGAAGATGCCATGGATGACAAAGTTGATGAGGCTATTCAAAGCCCATATTTTGTAAAACTCATGGAGAAAGAAATGGTACGTGACAAAGAAAAATACTTTCTAGACCTAGCCTGAGCAGGTCTCAAGTTGCCCCATGATTATGATGTTAACCAACTTAGGTCATCGAAAGTTGAGGAGAGACCCATTGACATTATGAACAAGTAGTTTAAGTTATTTCAAATGCAATTGGATACAATCAAGAAAAGCGGGGCTCCTAAACCATTTTATATAGAAGTGTTGTGCCCATTTCCATTTGACAAAAGTCTAGTTATGGTACCATTTCCCATTAACGTAGTGTTCCCTAAATATGATAATTATGAAGGAACATCGGATCCTCAAGATCACCTATGGGAATTTTGTGCATTGAGCTTAGAGTTCATGCATGATACCACCTATTTAATGAGATTATTCCCAAGAAGCCTAGGAGGTATGGCTATGGAGTGGTTTTCAAAGTTATGATCCGGTATTAAAACCTTCGAAGAACTAGCTTCAAAATTTGTGGCACATTAATCATACAACATCAAGCATGATGTCACAATGATCACTTTATGTAATACCAAACAAAAGGATGGAGAAGGATATCTCATCTTCTTACAAAGATGGAGGACGGTAGTTGCAAGATATCCTAGGAGTGTGCCTAAAAAGGAGAAGATAGATATCTTCATTAATAGCTTGACCAATGAGATGAACTACCATTTGAGGATGTAATGTCCCAAAACCTTCAAAGATATTATTGAAAATGGAGTTACAATGGAAGAAGTGTTGGTTAAGAGTGGAGAGTTAAAGTTGTATAAAGACAATAAGAATAACACCAACAACAATAACTCCAATAATAACAACAATCAGAATAAGAATTGGTTAAACAGCTACGATCGGTTCGGATTGAAGAACAAAAATAAGGGAGTAGTTAATGATGGTGTTGTGGATTCTATCAATTTAAAGGTGACTCCATTTTCTCTCACAAGAATGCCTAATCAGGTGAACAATGCAAATCAAGCTTCTAAGGCACCCTTTAACAACAACACTAATGGTGGCAACCAAGGGAATAATCAAAGAAGTAATAAATCTGACAAGTTCTTGACACCAACTCCCAAGAGAAACTTCACACCTTTGGGTGAAACACTTGAAAAATCATTAAATAATCTTGTTGCTAACAATGTTATTAACCTACCTAGCATTCAACCGTATGAGCCCCAAAACAAGCCTAGTTGGTGGAGTGAGAATAGCCATTATGAATACCATAGAATTTGAGGGCATAAGACCAATGACTATCTATAGCTAAAAAATGTGGTGCAAGAATTGATTGATAGTGGCATGATTACTATTGAAGGTCCTCAAAGTAATGAAGACCATACGGCCTTCAAACAACCCTTCTACAATCATTACAAAGGTGAGTCATCCAATGGGAAGAAACAAAGCAGCAATAACATCAATTTTTCTCCACCTTATGATAATGTTGTGAACACTATAGTGATTAAATAACAACTCCTAAAAGAGACATCTAATGTCATCAATAGGGGGCAGACCTCAAGGATTACCCTACAAGGAGTTGACCCTAAACCTATTGGCCCTCCCCAATCCAACATTGTGATCAAGCAATCATCCACAATAATGAAACAATATAGCTTGGTAGATCAGCTACATAGGACTCCAGCGCAAATATCCATCTTGGAGTTATTGAAACTCTTTCCAAACCACAAGGAAATTCTAGAAAAATCTCTAGTAGAAAATAATGTTCCTACTAACTTAGAGGAGAAGTTTCAAAATATCGTGGGGCATCTCATTGCACCTCATTTCCTTTCTTTCTCAAACCACAATGACATGTCTATCATTCATCCCCAAAACTTGCCATTGCATATAGAGGTTTTGATAGAAAGACACTAAGTCAAAAGAGCTCTCATTGATGGGGGAGTTGGCCTTAACATCTGTACTTTGAGCCTCATCAAGTCCCTAGGGTTATCTGAGTCATGCATTGACCCTATGAAAAGAATTACCATAAAGGCATATGACGAAGCTGAAAGAGCATCCAAAGGCATGATTGTATTGCCCATTCAAGTTGGACCAGTAAAAAAGGAGACTAAATGCCAAGTGTTGGATATGAAATTAACCTATAATATTCTATTAGGGAGACCATGGATCCACAAAATACAAGTGGTTCCTTCCACCTATCACCAATGCATAAAATTTTCATATATAGGTGAAGAAATCACGGTTGGAGGTGACTCAAATCTATTCCAATATTGCAATGCTCTTAAACTTCTACATGAGCTATTTATCCCACATAACCGAGAAGGAATTATCCAAAGGGCTACCATCGAAGACATCAAAATGGATGATCCCAAATTAACATTAAATGCTACTTTAAGTCTTCCTCAAGCTAACTCAATGACTACAACTAAGGGAAAGGAGAAGATGAGTTACAAGGGTCCAATGTCAACTGAAAATTCAGACCAAGTAGCTACGCCAACAACTGAATTATACAAACCCACCAAGGAAGAAAAGGATAAAGAAAAAGAGGATCACTACCAAAACATGAGTGAAATGATGGAAACATTTGAAAAACAATGCAAAATACATTCCAAAGGAGTAGGTGAATAATACATTTGATTATTTGATCTACCCACATCTCTGAAATCACATGGGAAACCATAAAAAATGCACCTTCCTCATAAGTATAATTCCTATTTTGTGAGGGAAATAGAAAAGGAAGCATTTGACAAAGAGGAAGATGAAGTCCTCCAATGGCTTTATCATGATAACGAGGATACCTCAATCACCCCCGTAGCAAGAATATAACATATCAATATTCAAACTGATCAATACGGTAAAGGGTTTGATATAATATAAAAGATGGGATATAAGGGAAGAGGACCCTTAGGAAAGAGGAATAGAGGCTTGTTGGAACCCATTGAACCTTCATGGAGGTCAAAAGAAGAGAATTCAGGGGTAGGATATCAGCATAAAGGTGAATGTTGTAGCCCTATGCATGATTTCTATGTGCATGTAAATACCGTGGGATCTGAGGTTGATAGTGATGACTCTCAAGATTACAAATGGGACACCTTATCTAAGGACTCGTGTCAAGACAAGGAAATAGTCACCATACATTCTTATGATAAAGATTCAAAGTAACAAGTTTGAGTTAATGAAGGACCCACCATACAAGAACTTGACTTAGGACAAGCACCTAGTGATCGACCTTGGATAGAGGAATTTTGGGAAACCTTAGAGAGTGATTTGAATGCTAGTTTTGATCTGGTTATGGCATTTTCAATGCTATTTCCCATAGAGGTCTTAGAGGACTCAAGTGAAGAGGATTTTGATCCTTCTTCCATGGACCATCTTGAGGAAGCTCACATCATAGATCTAAATGATACAATGTACAAACCCTCCAATGAGGTCATGTCCATAAGCCCAATTGATGCCACCTTGCCAAATAAATCCTTACTCTTGACACATTCTAAACTTATTGATTGGGACCAAACCAAGCAAAATGACCTACTTTATTTCCCAAATGACCTAACAATGATCCATTACCTTCATGCTGTTGAGCCCTCATCCACCAATGAATTTTATCTGAACATGATGGAAGTAGTGGGGGTTCAATCTCTTAAACCAAAGAAAAAAATGAAAAAAAAATTTAAAAAATGAAAAGTTCTAGTGATGAAAACCACTATGTGGCAGCACTAGAACCTAAAAAAGTAAAGATAAAGGATGTTTCCTATGGTGAAAACCTAATTGTGGTGCCAAAGGAAGAGAGATTGGATACACTATCTGAACATGAGGAAGAAAGGTCACCCATCCTTATAGAACCGACAGGAAAGGTCAACATTGGGACAGAATTGGATCCAAAATTTATACACTTGGCAGCATCACTTACACCTTTAGAAAGAAAGGATTTTATCAAATTCTTCCAAGAATAACAAGTGAAATTTGCATGGTCCTATGCAGACATGCTGAGATTGGATCCCGAATTCATAATGTACCATCTAAATGTCAAAGCAGGGGTTAAGCTCGTCAAATGAAAATTGAGAAAGATGCATCCCCATATTGCTCTTCTTGTCAAAGTAGAATTAGAAAAATTGTTGCAAGTGGGATTTATAAGAGCAATAGCATATGCCGAATGGATATCTAATATCATTCTGGTCACAAAGCACTATAAATCCATTCGTGTATGCATGAATTTTAGACACTTGAATCTTGCATGTCCTAAGGATGACTTTCCACTTCTGAGCATAGACTCCATAGTTGACTTGACAGTGGGTCATTCCATGTACTCATTAGTGGATGGTTTCAACGGATATAATCAGATAAAGATTGCACCAGAAGATCAAGAGAAGACAACCTTTACATGTCCTTGGGGTACCTTTTGTTGGAACGTGATGCCCTTCGGCCTTAAAAATGTCAGAGCTACATATCAAAGGGAAATCACTACTATCTTTCATGACATGATGCACACATTTTTAGAGGATTACATAGATGACATCTTGGAAAAGTCCCACAAAAGAGAAGATCACCTACAAATTCTGAAAAAATATATTCACCCGATTGGAACAATTCAAAGTGAGGCTTAATCCAAAAAAATGTGCCTTTGTTGTCCAATCTGGAAAATTGTTAGGCTACATAGTTTCAGCAAAAGGGATTGAAGTGGATCTGGAAAAAGTACAAGCAATAATGGATATGGAGATTTTGAAAAACATAAGCCAAATGAGGTCTCTACAAGGCAATATACAATCTATAAGAAGGTTCATTTCTCAATTGGTAGAAAAGAGTCATTCCTTTACAAGGTTGCTACATAAAGACACCATGTTCATATGGGATGAAGAATTTGATAAAGCATCCACTTTATTGAAAATCTATTTAATAAATCCACCTATCCTAATGCCACCAATCAAGGGAAAACCATTGCTGCTATATATATCCGCTACCAAAATGTCTCTAGGAGTTCTTTTGGTGCAAGAGGATGAACAAGAGAAAGAAAGGGAAATCTACTATTTGAGTAGAACCTTGATCAAATACAAACTTAACTATTCCTTCATGGAAAGAGCATGCCTAGCAGTTGTCTTTGCATCCCAAAAATTGAGACATTATATGTTGATGCACAAGGTGAAACTTATTGCCAAAATTGATCCTCTAAAATACTTGCTAAACAAACCTACCCTAATAGGTAGGATAGCAAAATGGGTCATGATACTAAGTGAGTTCAACATTGAGCATGTGTATAGGAAGGAAATAAAAGGACAAGTGATAGTAGATCACTTATCAGATAATCCCATGGCTTCTACACATCCTATTCAAGTGGAATTTCCAGATTCAACAATTGTAAACATAGAAGCAAAAACATAGAAGTTGTACTTTGATGACTCATATACACAAGGAGGTTTCAGGGTCAGCATATTATTGATTACCCCTCAAGGGTATACTATTCAAAAGTCCTACAAGATTTTTTTCCAATGCACAAACAACATAGTAGAATATGAGGCTTTAGTCATTGGCATTAAGATGGCTTTAGAATGGAACATCACCGAGCTACAAGTATAAAAAGATTCTCAATTAATAATCAATCAAGTCAATGATGAGTACAATATGAAAGATGAAAAAATAATGCCATATAAGACTATGATTGATGCTTGGATAAAGTGCTTTTCTTTTCTAACCTTTGAGAAAATTCAAAGAGAGAAGAACAGAGCAGCTGATGCAATGGCAACCTTGGCTTCCTTACTTCAAAAACTAGATCAAAATGAGAAGTATGAATTCTTGATAGAAGAGTTAGCACAATTGACATTTGACCTTCCTGATGTGTGTGTGAAAATTGTACCTAATCTGTAGACACAACACTTCAGTAAAACATTAGAGGTTAGCTAAAATCAAATCATGCAAAATTGAAAACTATGTAACCAAGCGATTTACTGCCTTCTAATAGGTGCGAGATTAATGTTCTCAGATTGTAATCGAGATCAGTGACCTAGACAACACCTAAATGAAAGATTTGAATGCAAAAGATGGATATGAAATTGAATGCAATTAATCTATATTTTTTATATTTTCTATGCAATAAGAATGATAAAAACTGATATGAGTCTATGCTAGATGAAATTGATATGCTATGAATTGATCTATCTAACAATGATATGCAAAGCTATGAAATTCTATGCTATGATATGAAAAATATGCAATTGAAATTGATCTCACAAAGCTTTGAATTCGCAAGTTGATTCTTTCAAGCTCCAATTGTGCAAATTCTCCAAATCTAATATGCTATGATTCCTGTAGAGTAAGTTTGCAATTTGCGAGATGATTGAGAGATGAATTATGAAGAGCTGAGCATTGTTTTTATAGAAATCCAAGGCTTTGGAGGTGCATGAAAAAAAGCCATAAATCACTCAAATAACTTAGGTTGATTTTTGAGTTATTTTTAAATAAAGGATAATTAACTCACAAAAACATGCAAAAGCTAAGCTTTAACTCAAAATAGAGTTTAGCTTTAATTGATAATTGATAGTTGTTTGCTTTTATGATTGTGCATGTTTTATTTATGAATTAATTTAATAATAAAGTGATTTATTTCCAACTTAACTGCTTTTAAAAATAAAACAATTGATTTATGAGTTAATCAATTATTTATCAAACTTTTATTAAAAACTATATTATTAAATAATGACAACTTGCTTTAATTAATTAAATAAGAATTTAATCAATTATTCATATGATATTAGATTTATTGTCAAAATTAAATAATACAATTAATAATAGATAGAATTAAATTTAATTACACAATTAAGTGGCAAGATATTAAATCTAATTAATTAAATATGAAAATATTCAATTAATCAAACTTTAGGATAAATGTGATTTATTGCCAAATAATTATAAAATTAAAGATAATTATGATGATTAGGAATATTACTAGGAATATTCTCCGATGCAGAATTTAAGATAATCAATTAGATTTGATGATGTTCAGATGTGCCTTAGGTTAGGACTTCGATGTCGATTTTGTTTGATTTGTCGATGTAGGAGGTTAATGAACTTATAGCCCATTTTTGGGGTATTACATTTTGCCCCTCTTTGAATTAATGTGTGAAGCGTAGTGGTTCAAAGATAGTCTGTGTTTGATAGAGATATGAAACTGATGTTTGAAATTGATAATTGATATGAGATAGAAGCTGATTGATATTGAATTGATATGGAGATAATAGATCCTGAATGACCAAAGATAATGTTCACTATAGAAACAAATGAACCTATGATTGCGAAAGAGTGTCAAAACACCTGATTCCATACCTTAGGATTGCAAAGAAGTGAGTGACCCGTTCTAGACTCGATTGTCTTAGCAGAACTAGCAGGTATCACATGCAAACCCTTCAGTTGCCGAAGAACCAAGGAAAGAACACTATGATCTAATGGTTGCAAAAACTGATACAGATTACAAGATTAAGAGAATACCAGATTGATATGGATCGATGAATCTGATATGCCCCAAGTGATGATAGATTTGCCCCGAGCGATGAGGACTTTTGATGAATCAGCGACTAGACGTGATTGTTTGTCTTGATTACTAATGAAAGATATTGATTTCCATAAAGATATGATTTCAAATTTGATTATAGACTTTGAATGATGTGCAATACCATGCCCCCTTTGGGATTAAAATTGAAATCTGACAAGAAAAGTCAGCATTGAGAGCTCAGAAGCATGTTAATTGATTTGAGAAGTGGTTAAACACATTCGAGAATGCATTCTACATCGTTTAGAGGTCCAAATGACCAAGTTTGACTAGGTTTGACCATGAGTTGACCATGGTTGACCAAGTTAAAATTTTGATAGTTTGATGTAAGATAATCAGTTAAGTTGAATACTAGATTTCTATGATGATTGAAGGTTGATTATGCAAGTAGTGAATAAGATAAATGATCTCAGATTTGAATTTTGATCCCGAAAAAGGATTCTACTTGCTGCTTCATTGGAGGAACCTTCGTGTGAGATTCAACTCTTGTTAGATGTGAAGAGACGATTTGAAGAATCATTTAAGCATTGAAGTTTGTTTAACCATTGTGAGATCATGCAAACATGCAAAATGCAAAGAGACATGTAAAATGAAATGCAACCTAAGACCTAGGACCTAGTCACTGATCATGTGTCGATTTGTTATCATCATTGAAATTTTAGGTAACTGGATAAATCAATACAATGCCCACTAGCTATGAAACCATAGACATATGAATATTGATTTGTATGCGCAAGAGTCAATACAACACCCACTGGACAAAAACCATGGATATATGAATATTGACTTTATTTTCAGAATGTCGGATTAGATATAAGCATCAAGGCACAAACGCCAGGATGACCTGAATATCATGTCCATTTTGATATAGCAATTTGTATAAGCATCAAAACATAAATATTGTGATGACTTGAATACGCCTTGCATTGCAAACACATCAAAGAGTCAAGAGATCATTCTAAATCTAGTGTGAATTACCCTTAGTGACCCTTTATCGTTCACATCCTTAGGCAAGATTGCATTCCATAGTAGGAGAAAGAACTTACTCAAAAAGAAAATAGTTAGATCAAACTTCATTGAATTTTTTGGGTATCAATGGTCGAGGTACGCATGGCCATCCAATTCGAGATAGAGGCTCTTATAGTCAGACACCATTTCAATCCAGAATTTCCAAAGTGATTAGATTTCACATACGAGCAAAAAACAAAGAAAAGATTATGCCCCTAGTCATCACTCTCTAAATCCTATAAAGGACATCATCGAAGAGCTCAAAGGGACACAATATGCAAAAATCTCAATGTGAATCAGTAAGCATACAAGGAGATAAAAGCATGAAAAGCACAAATTGTTTTCAGTTGAGTTTTGATGTTTGATTGTTGTAGATGCAAAATCCTTTCTGGAGACGAGACAGACAGACAGACTCAACTTGAAGCTTCAAAGGACTCTGACTGGATATGACATGTCTAAGATACATTAAAGGCCATAGGATATGACATTGATTGCCCCCAAGTGTTAAACATTGATAGGATATAGACGCTTGAGCTGATTGGTGTACAGACCGACTTATTAAAAACTAGAAATGCAGAAATAAACCGGGAGATATGTACAAACTAAAGCAAGACTGAAAGCTGGGAAAAACCAAGATTGTGCTGATAGATGGAGCGTTTTGAACAAGTGGCACCTATTTTCTGGGTTTTCACCATCTTGGCAGAGATTCTATTTTTGCTACCAAGGCGCCTGTTTCTAGGTTTTCACCAAGGCACTTTTCTTTTTTTCATTTTTTTTGTATTTTTCAATTTTCAATTTTTTTGTACTTTTGATATTTTCTAATTTTTTTTGTGAATCATCAAGGCACCTATTGCTAGGTTTTCACCAACATGTTCATTTTTTTCAGGACTTTTTCAGATTTTTAAGATTTTTTCAGGACATTTTACCATAGACTGAATGCCTTAGGTGTAGAATTTACCATTTTACATTTTACCATAGACTGAATGCCTTAGCTGTTCTCCTTCAGTTGTTGAGAGTTGATAGGCACCAGAGCCAAAAGTAGTAGTGATAACAAAGGGACCCAGCCAATTGGGTTCAAACTTCCCCTTTCATTCTCGATTTGATTGATTTTTAAGATTTTCTCTCAAGACTAGATCACCAACCTGAAATTCTCTGTGTCGGACTTTCTTGTTGTAGCCTCTAGACATTCTTTTTTGATACACTCTGAGATGATCATACGCTGCTTGCCTGTGCTCATCTAGTAATTCCAGTTCTTGTAACCTAGACACTCTATAGTCTTCATCAGTAACAAGACCATGCATTCTAATTTTGAGTGATGAGATTTCAACCTCAATAGGCAGTACCACTTCAGATCCATAAACTAAAGCGAAAGGTGTAGCCCCAGTAGGTGTTCTGATACTTGTTCTAATATTGGTTCTAATACTGGTTCTAATACTGATTCTGATACTGATTCTTATAATTGTTCTGATACTGGTTCTGATACTGATTCTGATACTAATTTTGATAATTGTTCTGATACTAGTTCTGATACTGATTCTGATACTGATTCTGATAATTGTTCTAATACTGGTTCTAATGTTGATTCTGATACTGATTCTGATAATTATTCTGATACTGGTTCTGATGCTTGTTTTGATACTAGTTGTGATACTTGTTTTGATACTGGTTGTGATACTTGTTCTGATAATTGTTCTAATACTGGTTCTGATACTTGTTCTGATAATTATTCTGATACTTGGTATACTTGATAGCATCTTTTTCCATTTGCAAACTCCCAAGCAAGATCATATCATGCAGTCCCAATGTCTAGCAAGGTGGAGAACAAGAGTGATTAGCAAGCTGGTGGAAGAGATGGAAGACAAGAGAATGAAGGAGAATGAAGGGAAGAAATCCTCAAGGGAAAACTCCTCAAGAATACTCAAGCTAGGGAAAAATTGTCATGTAAAGCATATTTGGATAAGTAGGGAAAGGCTAGCATAGGATAAGTCACAAAAGCATAGTGCAAGAGCAGGAAAGAATGCAATCCAAAGGAGTAGACATGTCAAGAGGCTTCATAGCACTGTGTTTTACTCTTTCTTTCTTTTTTTATTAGATCAAGACCAAAGGGGAAAAGGATAGTGATAGGTGAAAATGAATGGAGGAAGATGGATATGAAGGCTAAACATGGAAGGAATGAAAGCAAGATCACTGTAAGATAGCTCACAAAATAGCCAAATATTTGTGTATAGATCAACATTGTCAAGATCAAAGAGAGAAGATGGAATGGATGAAATATGTAGAAGAACTACGCATGATGCCTGATTGCCAGGTTTTCATCATGGTACTTATCCAAGGTGCCACAAGGGAGTGGTTTTCACCATAGGATGAATTTATTTCTCTTTACTTTTGCTACCAAGGCGCCTGTTTCCAGGTTTTCACCAAGGCACATTTTTAATTTATTTTATTTTTCATTTCTTTTTTGGAAGAAAGCAAGCTTTTTAGATAATGCTCCTTGAAAGGATAAACCATGATATTCCAAGGATTCAAAATGACACACTCAAAGATGCTGATAGGGAAAGGGAGATGAAAGAGAAAAATGGAGGATAAGGTTTTATGTAAAGCGAGTGAGGTTGGGAGATAGGAGGAATAGGCAAGTGAGAAAAAAGGATAGGAGGTATAAGGATAATGCATGGAAGGATTGTGAAAGGGTAGATGGAAAGGAAGGCAAGTTCAACATCAACACATACCTTGAAGGGTGGTGAGAGAATGGAGAAATCGTGAATGAAGGAATATGTGAAGGAATATGGCGAATGGATAGCAGAGGTTGTGGTTTAGGCACATGAAATGGAAGAATATTTTTGGAGGGAGATGAAGTGGAAGCCTTTGGAAGCTTGAATGTCAATTTCACTTTTTGCTCAACACCAGACTCTTTCAAGAGAGACTTTGGAATCCATATAGTCGTAGACTTTTTATTTCCTTTTGATGATCTAGAGAGAATATCTTCAATGATGGATTTTGGAACTCATACTTGTCTTGTAGTTTTTTCCTTAGATATCTCTTTTGACTTTATGTTTCTATGTCTATTCGAGGAGACATGGTGATCTTCTTTTTTTGATGGATTCTTGTATTGCTTCTTTTTCTTGTATTGAACATTCAAGTTACTTCCAAAGAACTTGGGACTTGTGGAAGAAGGGCGATATGATTGGTTTAGATGGGTGGGTGGATGAAAAGGATTCAAGGGTATGCATCTATGTTGATCTTGAGGAAAGATAGGAGATGGAGGTATGTAAGGACCCAAGATGGATGGAGAATTAGGAGATTTAGGAGGGGAAAGTGAAGGGACATAAGGACCCAATATGGAAGGAAGACGTGAAGTCCTTAGTAGTGGTGGAAGAGGTCCAAGGATGGAAGTGGAAGATGCAAAAGGATAATCAATAAGTTCATCAGCATCTATATGACAACCAAGGATATCAACATATTTAGAGTGAGCATTAGGATCTTCAATAGAATCATGGACATCTTGAATATGAGCACCTTCTTTGAGAGGATTGTTCAAAGCTTGCAAAGACTTAGGAATAGTAGAAAGTGGAAGCGAACATGGAGTGGTAGAATAAGAAGATGGAAGACTTTGATCTTGACAAGGATCTTTGGATAGCATAAGCTCATAATTTGTCTCTTGATTTTCAATAGGCTTAACATTGGAAGTAACAACACCATTTTTACCAACCTTAATGGAAGTATCATCTTTGGAAATCACAAGCGTAGTAAGGTTATTTTGATTGTCAATAAGCTCAACAGTGTAAGTAGTAACTCGATCTTGCTTAGGAGAAGACTTAAGACATGGTGGAATGCATGAAAAAGGGTCTATAGGATCAAAAGAACCATGGAATAGATAAGAGACATCAAGAAAAGGAGTGGATGACATAGAGGGTTCTTGATCTTGATCTTTCTTTATGTTCTTTTCTTTATCATTTTTAGAGTCCTCTTGACATGGAGCCACTTCTAAGGACAAGGAAGCATGTTGGGATTGTAGGGATGGCTTTGGAAGAGATGGTGGAGGACTAGCTGAAGTAGGCATTGTAGCATATGAAGGCTTAGGCTCTTTAGGTTTATCATTATTGAAAGTATTTGTAGCCAAGTGAAGGTTAGCTTGAGTTTCTGTAAGAGGTAGCCCTAGAGGATAACTATAGGGAACTGCATGAAAAGTATCAAGGCTTGTGTCGGATGAAGGTTCTGTGAAAGATTTGAAAGACTCGGAAGCTTTAAGAAATGTACGGGTATTGGAGGAAGTAGGGGATGGAAGGGAACCATCACCAGACAAAGGTTCAGCATTAACATGATCTTGCTTGAGAGTGTAATCTTTATTTTCAGCTGGAGAGTTCTTAGAGGAGAGATCTTTATAGTATTGACGTTTCAAGCTAGCAGGATGTATTTTATAGTCCTCAACAGTAGTAGATGGATCATCATCAAGGTATTGTCCACTCAAAGTCTCTTTCAAAATTAGAATCATATGGATCACCATCACGATCTATCCAATGTGACGGCCCATTTGTAGTAAACAGGAATGAATGATGAGGAGGACTCTTAGGAACAGAGGTGTCATAGGTATCATTACATTGTCTATCGTCATAGTCATCATAGTCTCCAAAGCTAGATGTGTCACTCTCTGTGGAAGAGGTATCATATTGCTCAAATTTTTTTCGGGGGCATGGTGACATGTACAAGTCTTTATCAAATGGAAAAAGTATAGAGGTTCCTTTTCTTTCTTAAGATTGTTAAGTTCAACTTGCATAGCTTGCAGCTGCTTCATCATAGTGGTGATCAGAATTTCTTCCTCATGTGTACTGATTTTCAATAGCTACTGATTTGTTCTTGACACAATGATATTTTTGATAGATTCTGGATCTAGGCTGGAAACATTGGATATCTTGCAATTTGACAATTTCTGACAACTCTCTCAAATTTTTCCAAATGACACTCTGCAGACTCGTACGACACTGGGTAGTCTATGAAATGATAGTTGCTAAACTCGTATGACAGTTGGGTAGCAATGAAATGACAGTTGACAAAACTCATACGACAATTTCTAACAGGGTTTTGACTTTCTTGAATTTGCTGGTTTGAAAACTCGTACGACACTGGGTTCTCAATTATACGACAGATGGGCAATACTAAAATGACACTTGACAAAAATCGTATGACTTTTGACTTCTTGAAATGACTTTTGACTCCAGAAAGATTTTACGTCAATTTTTACAAAATTTAAGGCCTTCAGTTTTGGATTGTTTGCAAATTGTACTGTCCAGATTTTGAAGGTTATACCAGATTTGATCATTTTTAATAGCCAAGTAGATAAACAAGCACGCAGAATAGCAAGCAAGTGATTCCAAGCACATCTAAAAACAATGAACAAGGGAAAAAACAACCTTGAACATGAACAATCAAGTGACCAAATTGTGCTAATCCCTGAGAGTACTAATTATGTATGTTCAGAAAAGTTTTGCAATAACACACATATACCTGAAAGTGAAAAATTGGCCTCTCTAGGGTTTTTAGTAATGATTTGGCTCTGCAACTTTTATGATTCAAAGGGGTGAACTCCAATCCCGGTGCACAAGGGTTTTGACACAGTACAAGAACTTAATCTTCAAGAGCTACTAGGGAGATCTGACAACCCAACAATGAACCATACCCGTGGAGATTTCTTCCACAAGGACATTTATATAGCGGCTGTCACTACCATGGTGAAAATGGCTATTACCGCTTGAGGTTCCATCAACACAGTTTACCCTGTGAAGGGATTGTCTGCTATGGTTAACCCTCTCTAAAGATGACTCACAATAGTATACCACAAGGGGACTTGGCTCCAGATTCAAGGTTTTTGACACCTTTTCACTTTTAACCAGAACAAAGCAAGCAGATTAATTCGACACGCTAAGACAAAGTTTTGCTTCACCAAGGTATATGATGCCAACTCCACATGATCTATCAACCTCTCCAGGGAGAGAATGTATCAATCAATAAGAGAAGGCACACTAACCAATTTTGATTCACCAAAGCTCGTGATGTCAACCCCATGTGATCTATCAACCTCTCCTGGGAGAGAATGTATCGATCAATAAGAGAAGACACACTAACCAAGTTGAATGTAAAATGCACTAAGTATCCTCCCTACCTACAAGGATTCTATCGTCAAGAAAGATTTCTCTAGGAATCCAATCTCTCAAGAATCACGAATAGTGTTCATAGGGCGTAATTACTATGTGAGCACAGATATATTCTCGAAAGCAAATCTACCAAAAGTACCCAAAACGCAGAGAGAGGAACACTTAACGCTTAAAGCGAATATGAGATGAGTCCACAAGGTGGAACACTTAACACCTCACACAAGCTGAAAATGAGTCCCCAACTTAGGAAACAAGTGAGTTCCTAAAAGCACAAAAGGGTTGCCAAGTGGAACACTTAACGCTTCTGTCCTGTTGACCCCTCCCCTTTATGGCGCTGAGATTGCAACCACGGGGTGGAAATGAGGGGCTGGCAGATTAGCGAGTCCAATAACCCAAGATAGCAATCAAGATCAATCACAAGTATTCTAAGACTACTTAATGAATCCTTAAGGGATCACAACCTAGTATCAAATTATGCAAGTGTGTAGAAATAGATCAAAAGCATGAAAAGATGCACACAAGCTTAACACGTGAGAGATTTATTTTAAGTCCCAAATTGAAATATTATTAGATAAAGGAGAATACCTGGGATCGTTGCAACGCGCCTAGTAGATTCTACCTGATTTTTAGCAATTTTTGTTGAGCTTTTCCATGCAAGCAACAAACTCTCCAACAAGCAAACAAGCAAACAAGATATGCAAAATATATTCAACTTATGAAAACCATAGGGTTAGCTCTAAAAATCAATTGTTAGGAGAAATAATAACCATAAATTAATCCAAATGAAAACTCATATCATGCATTGAATCATATGAAAAATAAGTGCATACCCATCATAAAATTTTAATTTTTTTGCACTACATTTGACCTAGTCAACAAGATCTAATTTTTTTGATATGATTTTGGCCACAAAAATAGAAATTTAGAATAGAGACCCCTACTAAAAAATAGAGAGCTTTCCAAAAATGCAAAAATTTTAGAAAAATCTCTTCATTTGTGCCCTAGAGACCCATTTTATCAAAATAGACCAGTTTTTGCAAATTGACTATTTGAGCTATTAAATTGCATCCAAATTTAAAACACAAATAATAGAACCCTTGTAGAATTTGAAGAGCTTTCCGAAAATGTAAAAATTTCAAAAAAATATGATGATTTGTGTCAGATATTAATTTTTTATGAAAAATAAAAAAAAAATTATTAAAAATTCAAAATAATTCAGAAAATTCTAAATTTTTTTTTGAAGCTTCCCTGATATGTCTCCAACTTGAAAAACAATTTTAGACCAAAACTCCAAGCCATTTGGGAGATAAAATTAAATCTTTGAAACTTTAAGATTTTAGCTCCAAGAATCAAAATCAGCATGCAAAGGTGGGTTGCCCCACGGTGGGCGCCAGAAATGTGTGTGTGAAAATTGTACCTAATTTGTAGACACAACACTTTAGTAAAACATTAGAGGTTAGCTAAAATCAAATCATGCAAAATTGAAAACTATGTAACCAAGCGATTTACTGCCTTCTAATAGGTGCGAGATTAATGTTCTCAGATTGTAATCAAGATCAGTGACCTAGACGACACCTAAATGAAGGATTTGAATGCAAAATATGGATATGAAATTGAATGCAATTAATCTATATTTTTGATATTTTCTATGCAATAAGAATGATAAAAACCGATATGAGTCTATGCTAGATGAAATTGATATGCTATGAATTGATCTATCTAACAATGATATGAAAAGCTATGAAATTCTATGCTATGATATGAAAAATATGCAATTGAAATTGATCTCACAAAGCTTTGAATTCACAAGTTGATTCTTTCAAGCTCTAATTGTGCAAATTCTCCAAATCTGATATGCTATGATTCCTGTAGAGTAAGGTTGCAATTTGCGAGATGATTGAGAGATGAATTATGAAGAGCTGAGCATTGTTTTTATAGAAATCCAAGGCTTTGGAGGTGCATGAAAAAAAGCCATAAATCACTCAAATAACTCAGGTTGATTTTTGAGTTATTTTTAAATAAAGGATAATTAACTCACAAAAACATGCAAAAGCTAAGCTTTAACTCAAAATAGAGTTTAGCTTTAATTGATAATTGATAGTTGTTTGCTTTTATGATTGTGCATGTTTTATTTATGAATTAATTTAATAATAAAGTGATTTATTTCCAACTTAACTACTTTTAAAAATAAAAAAAATGATTTATGGGTTAATCAATTATTTATCAAACTTTTATTAAAAACTATATTATTAAATAATGACAACTTGCTTTAATTAATTAAATAAGAATTTAATCAATTATTCATATGATATTAGATTTATTGTCAAAATTAAATAATACAATTAATAATAGATAGAATTAAATTTAATTACACAATTAAGTGGCAAGATATTAAATCTAATTAATTAAATATGAAAATATTCAATTAATCAAACTTTAGGATAAATGTGATTTATTGCCAAATAATTATAAAATTAAAGATAATTATGATGATTAGGAATATTACTAGGAATATTCCCCGATGTAGAATTTAAGATAATCAATTAGATTTGATGATGTTCAGATGTGCCTTAGGTTAGGACTTCGATGTCGATTTTGTTTGATTTGTCGATGTAGGAGGTTAATGAACTTATAGCCCATTTTTGGGGTATTACACCTGATACCCAAATTGTTTCCCTAATTCATTGACATGACTCACCTTGGTATGACCCTATATATACCTATCTAAAAGACCAAGTATTACCAATAGACCAATCACGAGCCCAAAAACAAAATTTCATCCGCCAATCAGCCCGCTACATAATTATTTCTGAAACATTGTATCATAAGGGTCTTGATGGGATGTTACTTAGATGTCTAAAGGAAGAGGAGTCTAAGTTAGTTTTATGCAAGGTTCATGAAGGCATTTGGAGGTCACACTCAAGTGGTTTAAACCTAGCCAAGAAGATTCTTTGCTTAGGGTAATTCTGGAAAACCTTAGAGAAAGATGCTTGTCACTTTGTCAAAATATGTAGCAAGTGTCAATAACATGGTGACATGATACATGCATTGGCACAAGAGGTACATCCCTTTGTTACACCATGGACATTCTATCAATGGGGATTTGACTTAATTGGCATAATCTATCCAACTTCTTCCAACGGACACAAGTACATCATTACCGCAATGAAATATTTCACCAAGTGGGTAGAAGTTGTTCCTTTGATCATGGCAACAGGTAAATAGATATCCATGTTCATCTTGAACCACATCATTTATAGATATGGTATTCCTCATGCCATAATCACAGACAATGGAAAATAGTTCAAAAACAAAGATGTAGATGAACTTTGTGTCACATTCCATATCACACATCACTCTTCATCCATTTATTATCCTCAAGGAAATGGACAAGCTGAAGCTACAAAAAATAACATCCTCAAAATTTTGAAAAGATCGATGAATAAATCAGGAAGAGATTGGCATGTGCAAATTAATCTGGCATTATGGGCCTATAGAACTAGCATTCAGACACCTATAGGAGCTACACCATTTTCTTTAGTCTATGGAACTAAAGTTGTTCTACCTTTGGAGGTTGAAATCCCATCTTTACGAGTATCATTGCAAGGCCTAATAACAGATAAGGATTACAGAGTTGCTCAAATTCAACAATTAGAATTGTTAGAAGAACACCAAACACAAGCCTGTGAACACTTGAAAGTATATCAGAATAGAATCTCAAGGAACTATAATAAGCATGTCAAATCAAGAGTCTTTCAAGGAGGAGACTTAGTGTTAAGAGAAAACTCAAAGAACCAAGCTAAAAGAGAAAATAAAGGAAAATGGGAGGCTAATTGGCTAGGATCGTTCATCATTGTTTCTTCATTTGGCATAGGAACTTATAAGTTAGCAAATTGTGAAGGGGAAGAGCTACAAGAACCTATCAACAACATCCATCTAAAGAGGTTCTATACATAAGGTAGATGAAAGAGTATAAAGAGTATCAGATGAAAAGCATCCTATTTATTGTACATAATCAAAGAGATCTTGAAAAAAAAAATTAAAATAAAAAAAAAAAAAATTAAAAATTAAAAAAGTTCCTTGGTGAAAACTTAGCAAATCAGTGCCTTGGTAGCAAAAAAAGAAGAAAAAAAATCTTAAAAGGTGAAAACTTGGCAATGAAGCACCTTTTGTTCCCTTAAGTCTTTCCTTACAAGTCACATATGTACATATTGTATAGCCATCATCTCATTTGTAAACCTTCATTGCATCTGTCATTTGTACATAGTCATAATAAAACCTGTCAGTTGCATCATTGCACATTGCCCTAAATTTGTTACACGATCACATTTATCACTTAGGGGTGGAAGAGGATTGGCAATTTGGTACCAATGGGTTCAATAGTGCTACATTTGGTCACATCAGAGAAAGACTGATTAGAGCTTCAGAAGAGAGATTTTTGTGAATCTTTGATGGATATCATTGTTCATTACCCAAGTATTTGGATACCACAATAGGATTCTTAAGCCTTCATTGACTTTATTATTTGAGATTAAAAATTGACAAAACATTTTAAAGATCAGATACTTGGAAATTCTTTTTGAAAATCATGAAACATGGAAAAACACTTAAATTTTTCTTTTGATGAACTTTAATGACATTGACTATTATCGCATCTTTTTAGCTAATCAATGATGTTTCGACTAGATTGGCAATGATAGAGACACAATATTTTTATTGCCTTTGAGTGACTATTTTGAGGAACATTCATTGACTTATGAGAATTTGTCTAACAACATGGTCATCAAAGAACCATCAAGGACTATCCCATAAGATGAAGGATTGAACTTTGCAACATTAAATCCATTGAAACCAGTATTCATACAACCATAGTTTGGTCATCCAACTAGTGAGGGTTGTACCTAGTTTCCAAAGAGGTTACCAAAAGTGGTAAAAAGTGATATTCATATCATCATGATGTGGTCAGTGATGGTTGTACTAGCTTTCTGGTCCCAAACTACTCAATGATGAAAATTTATCTCCATGGCATTTCTTTGCTAAAAGTTGGTGACACTTAGTTGCATTGCATTATCATGATAGATTAAATGCATTTGTTTGTAGTTATATTTCCAAAGGACAAAGGGGGTAAATTAATAAACTTGGTTAGTCAAAATGATTAAAGAAATGGGGGGTCCAATCAAATGTCTTTTTCTTGATTCTAATTACAAACAACAAAAGTGAGATTATCTTTTGCATTCATGCATAGCATTAAGCATTAATCATTATTCATATATCATAAAAGCAAAAGAAAAAGAATCATACATCATTGGTATACATGTAATTAAGAATAGAATTGCATACATGACAAAAATAAAAAAACATGGCATTCATATTTATATTCCCATAAAGCATTTTGTATCCATACATTGAGAAATAGAAAGAGAAACATATCACAAATTCATACATCAATACTTTCATATACATATATCATAAATGAGATACGTTGCATCCATAGAATAATCAAAAGTAAATGCATCATAAAACATCATATAGCTGCATATAAAGATAATCTCAACAAATCCATCAAATGAATCAAGGAAGTATATCATCATATAAGTGCTCATCAAATATCAATGATCCAATATCAATCATCCAACATCAATGATCCAGCACATCAATATATAAAGATATAATAACGTCATGAAAGTGATACATAAAAGCTTTGATCAATAAACAAAAACATGAAACATGATACAAGGACATCATCAATAATATAGATAGCTCTATCATCCAATCATCAGGACCCCATAACAGCACCTGACCTGTCTCCAGCACCTAATCCATCTAGACCTCTACCATCATGTCTATCCTATGAGGAAGGAGCTTGAGAAGTGCTCGCTACACTCGGCATATGTGCCATCATCAACATAAACTACTACATCAATGTAGCCACTTGATCCAATTGGCCAACAATAGTAGACAAATCTATCTGCAATGACTATTGAGCCCGTGGAAGCACCTACTATGCTGGACCTTGAACCTGCTATCCCAGAACCTAATCCTACTATGCCAAAGTCACTCTCTGTAACTGAACCAATGGGTCATCTCTTGTAGGAACCTGTCTAGTAGAATCTACCTATACCTTTCTTTGTTGTCTCTACTATCCATGTGCCCTCTAGCATCTATTAGTTGTTTCCCTAGGTTCCTGATGTTGTCTCACATCTCTATCCCTGGCATGTCCACCTCTAACCCATGGCCCATCTTTTCCACCAATAATAGCCCTGGGAGCTCTTTGTGCCCATCATATCTGATGTCTCCTACCACCACCACCACCATCCCCATAATCATCATCATCATCATCCTCTAATCTCTCATCACATCCAGGAATAGGCTCTAATGCATCAATGAATCTAGGAAATCTATTCTGAGCTCACCACTCTTGGTACTCATGGGACATAACTCCATCCACAATCCCTATCAGCATATCCCATATGCAATATGTCAATCCAGCAATCTACTCACATGCAAACTTGTAATCAATCTAAGGACCCCACATGGATCGCTCTACCTATACTCTCACATATAACACCATACCCTGTGGCATCTCCTGTACATGGCCATACTGACTGTATACTCAAATCATGCACTTCTCTAAGTCATTACTTCCAAGAGAATCCATGAATGGGAAAACTTGAGAAAGCGACCTAGAGCTCCCTAGGCATGGGTCACAAGGATGTTTATAGGGCTCTCAGCTAGAGCTATGAAGCATACAACCTTGCTAGTAAACCACACAATGGGAGATTCAATGAGACAAGGGAAAGAATGTCAATATCTTCAAGAATCTTGAATGAGAATGCTTTGCAACTATGCTAAGAATGAAGAATGCAACTAAGCTATGAAAGGAAAATGAAGGTATTAAAAGACTTTACTAATTAAGCTATGTGAGCTAAGCTAGAGCATAAAAGAAGCTAAAACTAGAAATTTAATGAAACTAAGCTATGATACAATAATGAAAACTAAAAGCAACAAGATCTCCAAAGCTCCAAAATCTCCAAGAAAACCTACAGCATAAGATTAGTATTCAAAAAGTGGGATCCTAAAATGAGAAGAGAGCTCTCCTTTTAAAGGAATTGAAAAGGAATGGACCATGGTGATTAAGAGGCAAAAAGAGTTGATCAAGGGTGGATGTTGAAAGTGGGATCAATCCACGTGCACAAGTCTCCTCCAATGAGAAAGAAGTGTTGACTTTTGTGCCCCATGTGAGACAAAAAAGGTATTTTCTTCTTTATAAAATAAGAATAATGCTTTATTTGTGCAACTTAGGATAAGAGGTAAATGGGGGATTTTTATTTAATAAAAGGGGAGGGAATTCCTTTTAATTAAATAAAGACTTTAGGATAAAATGGTTAATCCATAGAATATAATCAAATAAATGATAGGATTAGGGTTTGATCAAGGAAAATTGATTTGAAAATTGCCAAGTGTTGATTCAGGAAATTGATAAATTGAAGGATGGGGCCCAAAGTCTAGGTGACCATTTTAGGGTGCATACATTTGCCCCTCTTTGACTAATGTGAGATCAATTTAAGACCACATGTAGTAAAAGAATGGAATTGAAGTGTGAGATTGATTTGGGATCACAAAACAACCTAGACGTGTGTTTGACAGATGGGAACACATCAGGGAAAAGATAAGCTGATTGAAAAAGACAAGGCCAACACCCCTATAAATAGGTAATTGTCAAGTCTCAAATAAGAGATAAGAATCTCAAGGTTTGATTGATAAAGCTGAATCCATTTTAGGGTGCATACATTTGCCCCTCTTTGACTAATGTGAGATTGATTTGGGATCACATGTAGTCAAAGAATGGAATTGAAGTGTGAGATTGATTTGGGATCACAAAACAACCCAGACATGTGTTCAATGGATGGGAACACATCAGAGAAAAGATAAGTTGATTGAAAAAGAAAAGGCCAACACCCTTGTAAATAGGTAATTGTCAAGTCTCAGATAAGAGATAAGAATCTCAAGGTGGGCACCAAAAATGTACATTCAAATCGTGCACTTCTCTAAGTCATTACTTCTAAGAGAATCCATGAATGGGAAACCTTGAGAAAGTGACCTAGAGCTCCTTAGGCATGGAATCACAAGGATGTTTCTAGGGCTCTCAGCTAGAGCTATGAAGCATACAACCTTGCTAGTAAACCACACAATGGGAGATTCAATGAGACAAGGGAAAGAATGCCAATATCTTCAAGAATCTTGAATGAGAATGCAATGTAACTATGCTAAGAATGAAGAATGCAACTAAGCTATGAAAGGAAAATGAAGGTATTACAAGACCTTACTAATTAAGCTATGTGAGCTAAGCTAGAGCATAAAAGAAGCTAAAACTAGAAATCTAATGAAACTAAGCTATGATGCAATAATGAAAACTAAAAGCAACAAGATCTCCAAAGCTCCAAAATCTCCAAGAAAACCTATAGCATAAGATTAGTATTCAAAAAGTGGGATCCTAAAATGAGAAGAGAGCTCTCCTTTTAAAGGAATTGAAAAGGAATGGACCATGGAGATTCACAAGAAGAGATTCACAGAGGAATGAATCTTAATGTCAGAGATGAAAGCGAGGATGAAGCCAAAGAAGAAGATCAAGAAGGAGAAGTCAAAGTTGTGAACTAGGAGGAAGAAAGACTTTTTTGAGCCATTTCCAAGATCGAAAAAAGACCTAAGATTGAGGTTTTGACATTTTTTGGAAATCTTAACCTGGAGGAATTGATCAAATGGATCAATGAATGTGAAGAATATTTTGAGTATGAAGATATTGAGGATCCTAATAGGGTCAAATGCGTGAAGGCCAGACTGAAGGTTCATGCGAAGATCTGGTGCCAAGAGATGCAATTGGAGTGAAATAAAAGAGAGAAATATAAAATCACAAGATGGGATCGGGTGGTGGATAATTTGAAGTGATAGTTCATCCCTATTGATTATGAGCTTGACCTACTAAGGAAAATGCAAATTTTGAAGCAAGTAGGAAGATCTGTTCAGGAGTATACAGAGGAGTTCTATTGAATCCTCATCAAAATAGGCCATGTGGAAGCTGATAAGGAGAAAGTTGCCCATTACCTTAATGGGTTAAGACCGAGCATTCAGGAGGAGCTAAATCTGGTTTGAATGAACAGTATTGAAGAGGCATACCAGTTTGCCCTAAAAGTAGAGGAAAAGTTGAACAAGAAGTTTGAGAGCAGACAAAGCAGAAGAGGTCATGATGGAAGATTTGATGGGCAGTCATATGGAGATCAAAATGAAGATCCAAAAAAGTAGGATGAGACCAGTAACAGTCAGAATGAGAGAAGAGATAATTTCAATCATTTCCATGATCAAAATAATAGAGATCAAAGAGGAAGAGGAAGAGGAAGAGGACAAGGATCTGGAAGAGGAGGCTTCTGTGGAACATGTTTTCACTATGGAGAAGAGGGTCATGGGGCATTTGAATGGCCTCAATGCCAAGGAAGGATGGATAGGAGGAATGAAGGCCAAGAAAAAGTTGCACATGTAGATGAAGATGCCAGATCATCAAATTCTGAAGATGCTAAAAGAGGGGAAATGTTGATTAATAAAAGAGTCCTGTTGAGTGGTGAAAATGAACCTGAGCAAAGGAGCCTGTTGTTAGTAGTATTTCTGGTTTAGTGTTTTGCTGATTGAAATTTTGAAGTTCTTGTCTAGTCTTTCTTGACAAATTTTCAAGTCCTAGGTGAGTAACCTTAGTTTTCATACCCTTTGCCCTAAAAAATAAAAAAGCCCTAGTTTAAGTTGTCAGCCTTCTATTTCTTTGTTACTTTATTAGGTCACTTAAGTGTCGAAATAAGCATGTGCACTTTTAATTTCCTCTCTTAGTCGCTTAGTCTCCCAGAGAAGTAGGAATATTCTTTCATATTTACCGATTGCCCAAAAGCCTTTGTCACCTGATCTCATAAGCACTTTGGAATATTCCTTATTATCAAATGACTTAGTGTTTTCCCTTTTAGTCTCCAAGTCTTAGAATGTTTTCTCGAGATCTAGCGACTACTGTGACAAGTTTTATAAGACAAGAACTATAGTCGCGTGGTCTCTAGATGGAAATTACCTTTGGTCAGGAGATCTCAGGATAATTTATTAAAGTGATGTTTCATTCAGTGATTATGATTTTCAGTGGTAGCGTTATCTCCCAAAGGTGGTAGTTATCTCCTACACAGTTAGCGATCCAATGACATGGTTGTCTCCAAGTCTCTAGATGTAGCGGTTAAGTGATAAAGGATTATGAGACTTGATGTGAACCATGAGATGAAGTTTTGATCAATAGCCAGTATTTAATCTCCAGATACAACTCAGAGTTAAGAAATGTTTTCGTGACTTAGAGATTTCCTTAGTCACATGTTCTTGGGACTTAACCCTAGTTAAGAAAAAGATTGTGAGACTCAATGAACCTCTTTGTCGCGTATTCTCCAGATTTTCCTGGGGTTGAGTTAAGATTAATGTTGTGGTTAAGCCTAGCGGTTATATGTTTATTTAGTGATATAGTGACTATGTAGTCATGTGATCTCAAGTTCTTGATGGTTAAGTGAAAAGCCTCCAACGATTCAGTGACATGGTTATCTCCTGGTCGCTGAATCAAATAGTTAAGTGAGAAAAGCTCTCGCAACTTAATGTGGACTGTAGGATGAAATGAAGAAGATGATCAATGGTGGTTGTGAGATCTCAAAAAGGAAGTTGAACAGTCAGAGAGCTTTAGCAATTAAGAGACTCTAGGTTTTTCACTAGATCTCCAAGTTGGGTGATTACTGAATGTTTTAAAAGGGTTAATAAAGTTGCCATGACTATGAGAAAGACTATAGTCACCAAATCTCTAGATAACATAAATTAATATTTCCTTCCTTCAGTCACCAAATCTCCAGATGACCGGATTGGGATATCTCACAAAGAAGTTTGAAAATTCAACCATGTTCCACAACTTAGAGTTTGTCTATTGTTGCTAGATCTCATAATGAAGATTGAAAGTGATTCTAGTTGCCTGATCTCGAAAAGAGAAATATTTTATTCACGAATAAGAAATAGACTATAGTTGTGTGATCTTCAAATGTGAAAAATTAAAGATGGAATAAAGAGGTTGACTATGGTCACTGAATCTCTAGATCAAAATTTTGTGATAGCCAAATCTCGCAATAAATTCAAAAAGTGGGAAATCTTTCTGCAACTATGAGAAGCTCTCTTAGTCACCAGATCTCAAAAGCATTTGGAAGGCACCAATATTATAAAGTGATCATGAGACTTTTTCTCCAGTCACCAGGTCTCTGAATATTTGAATTTAAAGTTTTTGAGCTACAGCTGGTAAATTGAAGCCCTGTTCATGTCGAAGTAATGGTGGAAGTGACCTTTTGATAGCTGTAAATGTCAGAAATGGTGGCGCATTCAATTATGCAGAATAAAACAATTAGAGGCTACTCATTTGAAGGTAACAGAGCATATTAAAGAGTACAGAGCATCAAGTTTTCAGAGTTTTCCAAATTTACAGTGTGACCAATGATTTTGCAAAAGAATTTTCAAATTTTTAGTCAGAATGTGTCAGGCAAAAGCAAGTGGAGCCTCCACCAGTCGAGGGTCTAAGGAAAAAATAAAAGAGAGTTTTTCAGATGAGTTCCTCACCCTCTTGCCTGGTTCATCTCAAAACAAGAAGGTTAGTGATGATTATTTCATGGATGAATTAGCTTATTGTAGAGATGCTAGGATGCCTAAAATCATAGGCATGTATCTTTTTAGTTATTTCTATAAAAATCGTGATAGTGTTATACCGGTTTCAAACCCTTGGACTTCAGGGTTAGCTAAATTGATTATCCTGGAGGTCTTTCTAGATGTAGACACACTTCTTATGCTATCCAAAAGATATGATCCCTTGTCTAAGACAATTAGAAAGGAGGATGGTTCACCCTTGGTAACCCTAGACCGGAACTCTTTCATGAGGGCATGCGGAATTCAGTTTCCAATGGCCATGGAGATTAACTTACAAGTTTAGGCCAATAGGTATATTAGAGAGGCTGCTTTAGTCTCTAAGGAGATAAAGAGCCACATGTCTAAAGATAATAGAAATTGTATTGCACCTATGGCTGGGTCAATTCCATATTCTTACAAAGACCTTAAGTTTTACATGAAATACATTGCATATGGGATATGCTAGGTCTTGGGAATTGATGTAGGCCATGAGAGGACTACCTCTGATATTTTGATGTTAGTGATGGATTCATAGAGCCATCTAGTGAGTAGAGGGTATGACTTTATTGGTTATGTGATAAACAAGATGCATGAGGCTTTGTTGTCTTTGAAGAACTTCACATCTAGTTTTGCACCCAGATTCATGCATTACTCCTTGCTAATGCACCTCATTGTGTATCACAATTATGATCTTATAAATTTGAATGATCGCAAGCCACAAATGGTGTGGAATGGACAGCCTAACCTAGTACAGTTCTGGTTAGCAATTTGGAGCCCTTCTTGCCCTAGGCGAGATTTTGGTGCCTTTGAGAACTGGATTGTGTATGCCATTCTCTGGAGTTTGGGAGTTAATTGTACAAGATTATCCACCAAGGTCCTGCAATTGGTGAGACCCAAAAAATTTATTGATAAGTGGACCAAGGGTCACAATTGGGGGGATATTTACTATGAGAAGGGCTATATAATGATTGGGGTTTATGGGTGCCCTCAGCCTCCCCATCTGCTTCCATTTTATGTTCCACCAAGAATTGCATTTCTAGAGTTTATCTAGCAACTCATGTTGATAGATAAAGAACACTTGGCTCCCCATAGGAAAGGGACTCTCACTCCTTGGCACTTCAGGGTGCACTATCTTACAATTGGGAAGGGAGCTTTCAGTAAGGTAAATGATTGGTTAGAGAAATACAGGATGTTTGTAGCTCCATATAGGTATGTAGATACAAAAGGTTTCATGGCTGCTAGAAGGAGATATTACATGCCTACCATTCCTTTTAATAAGCAACATGAAGAATATCTTGAGGAAGATGTGATAAGAAACATCATTGAAGATGATGAGGTAGAAAAAAGGGTACAACAATTAGATCGATTATTTCAAATTTTGAAACAGTTAAAAGGAAAAGGATTGGTATTTGGGGGTTTTTTCCTACTTTGCCTTACCTCCAGAGACTCGAGCAGATGATGGCTCAATTTGATACATTGGTTGAATCCATGAAGGATCAAATTGATGATACTTATAAGGGTAAAAGGCCCATTCTAATTCTAAATGTGAAGAAGATAGTGATGGTGGCTACCCACTTTATAGCCCACCCCCTATGGAGCAGCCATTAATTGAAGAACCTAAAGTAGGAGGTGAGACTGTCAACCTCAATGAGCTACCTAGCTCAGAGGACACCACTGAGCCCTTACAAAAGAAGAGGAAGTTAATGGCTGGAGAGCCATCAAAGAAGAAGAAGAAAGACAGAGTAAGTGCCCTCTACTCAAGGACTAGCTTTCATCACCATGAAATAAGGAAAGTAGTCAGAGAGGCGAAGAGACAACAAAGGTATGAAATTGAGGATGTCGAGTTGCCTCTAGCTTTAGGCCAGGATGAAAGAATAATTGAGCAAGATGGATTCCTGAATGATGACAATTTTGTCAATTCTGATGAATTCAAAAGCTTTTTGATTTGGCACAAGAAACAATAGGTTGCATCTAATGTGCAAATAACTGAAGAGGGTCAAGTGCCTGATGAAGCAGTACAACAATTAAGAGAATATGACCCAGAGGCTAAAAGATTTACTCTAGATGAGGCCAAGAAATTAGTTAGATAGAGCAATATGCTACTTGTGCCTGGATGGAGTTTATATTCAAATTTTATTATAGATCAAATAAAGAGACAGGAGGATGTCACTCTGTCATCAGAAACCCAAGTAGGGGATTTAATCAGAGGATTTGGGTATAGCCCAAAGAATCAAGCATTGGCCATGTGGAGTCTTTACCCTAAAGACAAGAAGCCACAAATTTTGAATGTAAAAGAGCAGATGGAAGGTGACAAGATTGTGTGGTCTATCCACAATACTGGGGACCTTGAGATATCTCAGGTCTTGACCTAATTTTCCAAATTGAATGAAGACAAAACAAAATAGATATTTGAGAGGTATGGCTCTCTTTTAAGTGATTACAGTGCCCTTGTAAAAGATAGGGATTTACAGATAATAAAAGTTACAGCATTGGAAAAATAGGCAAAGGAATTGCAATTACAAATAATTAATACTCCTATAGTAGCTCCTGCACCTCCTGAGCAGCCTGCATTAATAGAAGCACAAGGAATGATAGAGGAAGAGGTGGCAACAGAGCTAAAGAAGATTAATGAGGAGAAGAATGAGGCTATATTATAGGCCCTTTTGGGTATTTTGTAGCATAGGGAAAATATGATCAAGGATAAATTTGACCTAATTTTTAATTCTTATGGAAAATTGCTTGAATTGCAAAAGGAGGTCAATAATTATGTGCAAATTTTTAGTGGATTTCATACAGTGTGGTCTGTCAGAGCACCACTTTTTGAAAGATTGATCTTGGCTCAACCTTTGGGGAGTGACATACCAGAGACAGTTGTAAGAGTTGGTGAGGAGATTGACAGAATTAAAGCCATATTACCACTTTTCAAGGGTAAGGAAAATTTGATTGAGGCTAAGATAGCCATGCTCAGCTCCTATTCCAACAAATTCATCCCCTCAATTTTGAGTACAGATAGAGTCATAAAGAGTCTTGATCAATGGAGATCGGATGCTGATCTTCTATTGCCTAGGAAAGAGGCATTTTTAGGTGAAGATAATAATGTTGATTTAGAAAGCTTCAAAAAAACCCTAGATGAAGTTGTTAAGGCAGAGACAGATCTCACCAAATTTGTAGCAGATGTCAAGGCAATTATGGATGCTAGGTGGGAGAGACAAAAAGCACAATTGCAACTTGTCCAAGACTTTAATTGGCCATCAAATGAACATGTAACTTCATGGGATGAATTGAAAAAGCCCAAAAAAGTTAGATCCGCCATAGTTGACATGGACATTCTGGATGAAGAATAAGAAGGACATCTGATACACCTAACACCTGATCTGAGAATACAGGTATGATAAGCTATCATTTAAGAATGGTTTAGGTTAGCCTAAAATGATGGTCACCATATCTCATTAAACTCAAGGAGATATCATAAATATTTGCAGTTGAAGGTGTCAGTTTTCAAGCGGCCAAGGATGTACAATAGTCCAAGGAAGTTTTGTCTTTCCACCGCCTAGGGGCTTGTTGTATTTTATTTTTAATTTTTGTCTCTTATGCTTTTAGGGTTAGGTTTTTCAACCATCTGAAGCTTGTTGCATTCCCATTAATAAGGGAATTCCAAGGTGGTTGAAAGGACATATATATAGAGTTAAAGACTCATTTTTGGGGTTGGTCGAAGAGATAATAGGAAATTGGAACAAAATTGCTTTGAAGCAGATTTCCAAGTTTTGTGTCTAATCTTCTGAGTAATGGAATTGTGAATGTAATTGGAAAGTTGATTATAAATACAAATACACTACAACTTTTGCCATATATTTTTGTTGTCTCTTTTCTTTTATAGTGTACTCTTGTATGTTTTACATGTTAGGCATTTAAAATATACCAGTTGTGAGGCAACTTGCTTGACTGATTTATGAGTTTCTTTCAAGGAAAGAATTAAAAGTTCTCATATTTCATCTTGAAGAGTAAATATATTTGTATGAATTTTTTGATGATAACAATGTTTGGTAAATAGAATAGTTTGTAAGGCAATATATTTGGATTTGCAGTTGGTATGTAAGGCATACAGTTGTATTTCTTTTACAATTTACTTGTTGATCTACATTTTGATTATGTTGCCCATTAGATAAAGCACTGGTTTGGTGTCTGTTTCTTATAGTTTTATCTTTCATAGATCTTAGAAGAGAAACTAAAAATTTTACATCATTTACCAGTACATTTTCATTTCATGTTTATTGCACAAAGTAGATTGGATTGTTCCTAAGGCTTACAATCCATATTTCTTGATTCCTTGAAGAGAGAATCATCTAGGTTGTCCCTCCTTAAAAGGAAGAAGGATGAGAATCCTTAAATCACTGATCTTTTCTTTATTTACAATCATGTTTTTCCTAGTTAAACTTTGCATTAAATTGATCATGGTCATATGCAAAATATTCTATAGATTGATGCATTAGAGGGGTTAATAGAAAATCAGTGTCCACTCACATAAGAACTGTATAATCAGTTATCATTAAAAGGTAATACCTGCCTGAGTATGTGGAGCTCAAAAATGAAGGAGGATCTTATCCAATCCTCAGCAATTAGGTCTTTCTCTTGTTAGAATAAGTCTCAAGGAACATAAATTCAAGTATCAGTTTGATCCTACAAGAAAAATCCCTAACACCTGTTTCGCACTAGATGAAAGTGTGAGGGTAAATGCTATGATGTGATTATTGATAGTGGACTCACTGAAAATTTGGTGTTAGAAGAGATGGTGACAAATTTGAAGCTCAAGAGAAAAAAACATCCACATCCATATCGAGTTTCCTGGGTGCAAGATGACCACAAGGTTATGGTCAGTGAATAGTGCCTAGTGAAGTTCAAGATTGTCGGTTACCATGATGAGGTACTATATGATATCATAGCTATGGATGCATGTCATATGTTTTTGGGTAGACCTTGGTGGTTTGATAGATGTTTTGTACGTGATGGTCATGCAAATACCTACTCCCTGACAAAGGATGGAGTGTGACATAAGCTAAAACAATTAAAGGAAACAGAAGAAAAGGTATGTGGTAATGCAAGAATAACTTTTGTTGATAGAGGAAATTTTTTAGATGGTATGTGGCATGAGCATATGTGTTTTACCTTAATTCCAAAGGTTGGAAAAGAGGAAGTAGAAGATGTACCTATAGAAGTTACAAAATTATTGAATGAGTTTCAAGATATTATATCTAATAATGTGCCTGATGGACTACCACTAGTAATAAAGATCAGTCATCAGATGGACTTGATTCCAGGAGCCAGTTTTCCAAATAAGGCAACACACATAATGACACTAGCAAAAAGTGAAGATTTGAAGACATATTTGAAGTTTAGTTCATCACATCATCCACATATTGTATATGGAAGTAGTCCTAGAAATGCATCTAAGTTGAGGAAGATAGATAAAGGAGAAATAAGTAGTGCTGAAGCTAAGGATTTTGTAGAACACTTGAAGAACATCCATGAGGAGGTGAGGAAGAATATTACCAAGATGAATGCACAATATAAGCCTAAAGTGGATGAGAAAAGGAGGCATAAATAATTTCAGGTTGGAGATGAAGTCATGGTTCATTTGCGGAAGAAGCGATTTTCAGTTGGTACATATAACAAGTTGAAAATGAAGAAGTTTGGGCCATGTAAGATACTGAAGAAGCATGATTCAGGAAATGCATATGAGGTCGAGTTGCCTACTAAGCTAAATATTTCACTAGTGTTTAACATTTTAGATTTGATAGAGTATCATGAAGGAGGTGTTGAAGATGAGGTTACATAAGCATAGTGGAGTATTCTAGCAACCAGTTCAGATATCAAGGAGATTGAAGACATACTGGATAGTCATGTTGGCAGATGCACAAGGAACATGACATATGAAAAGTATTTGGTCAAATGGAAAGGATGACCTATTGAATATTCATCATGGATAACAAAGGAGGAGGTTAACCATCTTGGTTTTCCTCTGCACACTTGAGTCATGATAGGGTCACTTCTCAAATTACCCTAGGTGTCTAATGCAGGAGCATCCTAGGTGTAAGAGTAATCTTGCATCACCCAAAAATATTTCTATTTTTGTATTCAATAAGGGCTATCTTGTGTAGAGCTGTTATTTATGGAAACTTGCTATTTTTAGTAAGCTAGTCATCTGATCTTGGAATGTTCTGATTTCTTCCCTAGAGGTTCATTTTGGTCATATCAGCCTACCAGTAAAGTTTCATTGACAGATCAAGTCTAGATTTGTAGATATTGAAGATTTTTGGTATTGGCAACAGGGTATAGAAACTTTGAACTCATTTTTGAAGGATTTAGAGGCCCTAGATGAGATCAAAAATTTGGGTGATAGGCACTTACGTGATTCAAGCATGTAGAGCACTTTGTGGCCTTTCCAGAATGGGGTTATAATAGTCAATCAGGTCAACTGGGGATGACTTATGGTCTTCAGAAGTTGGGTCACTTGAAATGGTGGAAAATGATTTTCCTTCAAAATTTCTATTTGGGTTTCAAAAGTTATTTTGAGCTGACTTTGATGTAATAAATTGTAAAATAAAATAATTCTAATTTTGGTCGGCCTTGTTGGCTAAAAATTCTAGAACCTTCCCAGGTGGTGGAAAATTGCCTATATAAGGAAGGCTGTAGTGTTGTCTTAGGCAGTTTGGGACAATTCTGGGTAATAATTTAAGGCTTTGTCCTATAGAATATTTTAAGGGGAATGCCCATGTGGCTTTGCATATTGTAATTCTTAAAATTTGTAATTCCACATTTGTGGAGATAATAAGAAGTCCATTTGTTGCTCTTGCAAATTGTTGTTGTTTCTCTATTTCTATTATGTGTTTGTGGTATTAAGGGGAGCACCCTTCATTAATGCCTCTATACAAGAAAATATAGGGATAACCACACCGTCGAATCTTGTCAGAAATAGGCCTAGTAATGGGAAGATGCTCCCATATCCAAAGCTACAAAATCACTGCACTAATAGACAAAGCTGCACTCTCTCTATACACAACCTCATGTAAGTCATGATAAAGTTGTGCAAGAACATAGGAACCCCAATCAAATCTTTGAGGCTGTGCAAGTAGATCCTCAAGTATCCAGCCCCATCCAACAGAGAAACCATGACCTCATTGGTCAGGAAGCAATAAACCACAAATCAATGCACCTAGTACTACTAGAAATATAGGAAATGAAGCAAACTGAGGCCAATTGATGGTATCATCATCAATAGTGTTGTCTCCAAACACTGGTCTGCAGATAGTACTATCATAGATAGAATCGTAATAGACCATCTCTTTGTGGCAAGGAATGCATAGTAATCTGTACACATCCTCTAGAGTGATGGTCATCTCTCTAAAGGGAAGGTGAAAGGTATTGTGGTTAGAGTGCCAATGCTCTGCCATAGTGGTAAGTAGACCACGGTTCATCTGAAACCATGGTATATCTAACAAGAAACTGAGCCCGCAAACCTCAATAACTCAATGCTCTATCAGAGTCAACGCTACACCCAACTCAAACACCCAAGAAGCAACGGTCCGTATATATAACTTACAGAAATGTGCCTATTTCACAAATCAAAAAAATCATATCAGTATATCATATCAATGAGTTATCCTAAGTCAATCAGAAACATAAATCAAGAATGAAACCTAGTACTACTTGTTCATGTCTTTGTATCCTGAGAACAAATTATCAATCCTACCTATCATCATCAATTTTCACACTGATCAACCCAAGTCCTATCAATCTATACTTTTTCACAAGTATGAGATTAATCAATATCACACTATCAGACCTATTCTATCTGATTAACATAATAAAACATTCATTGATACAACTATCCTAATATCCTAATCAATTGATTTTCTTAACAAAAATAGACCTAGCTATCTAGGATCTCGAACGATCAGTTGACAAAATCAAATCTTTCATCAGAAAATCAAGTTAGAAATTTGAAAAAATTTCAAAATCTAGCAGGTGTCATTTCCCTAATACCACGTGACACTTAACCTTACATGGTTCAGAACATATGTTATGGGGAATTTTATTAATCACACATGTCATTTCACATGTTACACATCACTTCATGAGGCTAGATGACATTCAAAAGAGCCTAGGTTTCATTAAAAAATTAGGGTTTCCTAGGCGGAAGAATAAAGAAAAATTGGCAGGAAATTCCTACTATTACGCGAAAAAACTATATTCATAGGTGAGACCAAAGGTTTTCTATGCAACATTTTATCACATGAAAGTGGGAATAAAAAGTGTGGAGGTGTGACTTTAAAAGACTATGAGGCATTTCCCTAATGCTAGGCATCATTTTGCAAATTAAAAAATGGAAGAGCAGAAAAAAGTTTGTAATAAATTGTATTAATGAGCATTAAATGTAAAATAAGAAGTTCGAGATGACTCACAGGAGGACCATAATCTGGAGGATGATCATACCAATGACTCCACTTGAACTGATGCTCTTTGATAGGGACAACCATCATGAAAATCAAGGCAAGATTAGAGCAAAAATCACCAAAGTCAAAAGTAAAAATGAATAGTAAATCAAGGTTTTTCAACCTATTTATACAAATTTGACCTAATTTAGAGGCAAAATTTTGACTTTGACCTAATTTTAACCTATCAAATGATCAAACAGGGGAAAAATAATGATTCAAAGCATATCATTAATGATTTTTAGAAATGAAAACATATTCATCAATCAATCAAATTTTTCAAATCAAGGAATCAATATGTTTTATTTCTGAGGGGGCATCAGAGTATCAAAACGAACATCAATATCACATATGGGGCATCGAGGCATTGAAATGTTTTTTTCAGTGAGGCAAATATCAGCATCAGAGGCACATTATCATATCAAAGGCATATCAATCATCATATCAGGGGCATATCATATCAAGCAACAAATCAGTTTCATATCAGTAGTAAATCAGCAAATCAAGACCTAAAATCAAATCAGGACTTAAAGAATCTTTGAATCAATGTTCTTCACACATCAATTCAAAGAGAGGCATTTGTAGACACTAAAAAATGGACAATTGCTTTTAAATCACAAAATTGCAAAATCTTAATAAAAAGTCAAAAATCAATTAAAAAGAATCAAATTAAATCAAATTGGACAAAATCAATTAAATCAAAGGAAAAATTAAATGATGAAATTAAATAATTAAATCAAAGCTTAAAGGGATGAAAAGTACTATATAATTAATTTTTAATCAATTAATTGTATAGTTGTTTAAATCAAAAATCAAAATGAACCTATTCCCTACATGGCTAAATTTAATTAATTAATTGAATTTAATAAATCTTAATTTCTTTCAACAAAGTTGAGCAACCAATGAGAATTGAGGACAAAAAGACACAAATCACTCAAAAAGGAATTGAATCTTGATCACTCATTCCAAACTTTGAATCTCATCCACTCAATTTTGTCCTTTTGTCCAAAGCTTTGAGACAAACCTTTAAATTGTCCCCCAATTTGAGAACAATGCAAATTTTTTGACTTAACCTAAGGTAAATCATGGTTAATTCACTCTACCCCCTACCCTTGGGAATTTACTATAAATATGAAGCATTTTAAGAGCAATAATCATCTTAGAAATTCATTGGCAAAGCATTGTTATTATAGGCAATTTAATAGCAATTAATAGCATTTTGAGAGCAATTGAATTATCTTTGTATCAAATTTGAAAGTTAAGAGCTAGACTAAGCATTTGTAGCATCATAATTTCTCATTTTAGAAGTGTCACTAGTGGAGATTGAGCTGAGAACTTCACTTACCTCATCTAATTAGAGAACTATGAGATGTGATGGATTTTTAGTTTTAATCCTTAGTTAATTTGCATTGTATTTGATTTGAGTTATTTGTTGAATAATCCTAATTTCATGAAGGTGTTAAGCATACACACATAGGGAGATTATGTACCTAAAGTTGAGACAACAATTTGTTAGGAATAGTCCCAAGAGATAACTGAGGGGGCGCGGGGGGGGGGGGGGGCAGGGTGAATCAGTTATCTAGAAGATTAAATTCTTGATCCAATTAAGTACAATAGAACATTAAGCACATACACAATGAGATAAAACTTAAACACAACACCACAATTTTGGTTACGGGGAAACTCAAATAGGTAAAAACCCCAGTGGGAATTAGCACCCACTATAAACTACAGTAGTGTATAATGATCCCTATTAGAAGATATTACAACCCTGTTAGGAGTTGATCTTTACAATGCAATAAGTACAGTGACCTGGTCAAGGGTCAGACCTTGTTAGGAGTCTTTTAAAATTAACCCTGTTAGGGGTGAGGACTCACTATCCAAGAGCTCATTGCTCAAATGAATAAGACTACAACCTCCTAGATATCAGATACACACTATATCTATATTTTGGTGAACTGTGAGTTAGACCTGTTGTCTTGATTAGTTCCAATGAATAGCACACACACTCTTCTTTGTCACATAGACCTTCTATTGATGGAACAATACTTTTCACTTACTACTCTACTCTTTTCTTCACTTCATTTTCATCTCACTACCATGCTTACCAATCACAATTGATTGGTTATAAATATCTTTCTCCATAATCAAGTCAACCTATTAAAACCTTCTTGAAATCATATTATAGAAATAATAAAACTCTCCAACAACATATCCAACAGCTACATCAACCACGCAATACAAAAATGACTGGGCAAATCCATATGAGTAGATGCGATGCTTCATACTGTCGGCTACACCAAATCAAATGAATCTTTCTTCTCAAGATGAAATACATTATGTGCTCTTAACCAAACATTCTTAACTCTTATCCAAACATAATACCAACCAAGCCTATCATAATGATAGGTGAAACTACTACAACAATATAGACAATGTTAGCCCCATCAAATAAACTCAGGAAACTGTAACTGGCAACTGAAAACATCATAACTCAACCTGTAATAGACAACTAACTTTGTGTACATGACCATAGCATCAGGAACACATCTCTAACACAAATATAAATGTGCAAGGCTCCATCATAACCATACTACAAATCACATATAGAACTCTTCCTGGGACCTGTTAGGAACACTACTGAAACAAACAACTGTATAACTGCGTTCACTAAGAATCAAACTTTGTACTTATGATATCATGCTGATAACATATCCAAAAAATATATGCTCAAGGCTCTCTATCTATAGCTTCAATGTACGTTTCTTACCATATGTTTTCATCAATGACTATTGGTGTAATTAAATATTCCTAATTACACTTAACCTAATCTTACTTAGGATAATGCATTACATAGTAGTTTGTGATTGAGTCATCTAGGAGTGTGCACCTCATTAAGCACATGGTGTATGATAATTTCCACTTTAGGTGTGATATTTGTCATCACATACCTCTTTGTGTGTGAGATCCACCTTTCATGCTCTTATCACATTATCATCCTAATCCATTGCACATACTTTATTGCATAATGGAGGATGATCCACATTCGGTGGACATGTGATTACACCTGGCATAGGTGATATCTTATCAACTCCTTATCATTCTCTCTTATCTCCTTTCCTATATAAGGAGGTCTATGATGTACATTTTAATCATGTCCATTATCAATAATATCATTCTTTCATCTTAATGTAATTGTCTTTCCAATCTCTTATGGAAGTGATCTTGGTCTTGCATTCGATACTGGGGGTGTTGTAGAGTCACCTAAAACTCTAACATGTTATTAGAGCTCTCAAGGTGTGAAGACCTCTTGTCAAGAAGTGCAATCTTGGTTTGATTCAATTGTGGGTGTATAATAAGGTATTTGGACATCACCATTGCATAGTCTATTTAGTGAAAATTTAGGGTTTTATATTTTGTGGCTTTCTATTGTAGGTCAATATTGGAGCTTGGTGGTGCAAATTAGAGGTTGGCATCATATTAAGGAGGTCCAAAAACCCCTAAATCAAATTTTTTTTCATTCAAATCGAACACCCGAGGCCAAATCTAGAGCTATTTGAATTTTGGAAGTGTAGCGACGGTGATTCAAAAATAATAATTTCATAGGTGATTTTCAAACTACGATATCTTAGTCATTTGGACTCCTTTTTTTGAGAAATTTTTTTTATTTTGGGGTATAATTTCACAATCTACACAATGGTTTAGGTGGTTTCTGATATTTTTTCCTAAATTTTTTTGAAAATCACAAATCTCAATTTTTGCAACTTCCAAGGCCTCGTTTGAGCTCATATGAACTCTTTTTTAGGTGCAATTTTTTTTTAAAGTGCATAATTTTTTCTATATTTTCTAGATCTAGAATTAGATTTCGGTGACTGTGATTAGAAATTGTACTTTTATAATTTGGCTTAGTTTTGCAATTATAATGCATAAGCCTTAGCTTTGTCTTTTGCATAGTGATCTAAGTCTATTATAGCCTAATTGTGGAGTGTAAGAATTTTTTGATCTCAATTTTCAATGAGAGAAGTGTATCATTAATGTAATCATGGGTTATGAAACACAACCTGCAGTAGTACTTTTGACTAAGGATAATTATGAGTCATGGGCAAAAGGTATCATCACACATTGTAGATGGCTTAATCTCTTGCCTCATATTTATGGACTCATTCTTGAGCCAAACTCATAGGGGAAGTAATATGTTTGGGGAGAAAAGAATGCTCATATTATAAATTTAATTATTTTTAGTATCAGTTTGTGTCTCTTTTATGACATCTACCCCAAATTTAGAGGTGTTCAATGTCCACACATAATTTGGACAATCATTTGGGATATTTTTGGTGATCCACATGTTCCTCCATTCCTAGATGATCTTGCTTCATATTGCCCCATTCCTATTGATGATGCAGATAATATCCCCTATGATGATTATACCTTGGATGAGATTGAAGAATTTGTAGCAATTGAGAGAAAAGATGATCTACTAACTCCTCCTGTAGCTTCTACTTCTCTAGTTGAGATCACACATTCATCTCTTTTTGGTGATTCTAATGATTCATTGCAAGAGATATCTATTTGTCTTCCTGATTGGGATTCTTATTTGCTAGATATTGGTTCATTGTTTATGGAGTCTCATATTGCAAATTTGGGAGACATGCTTGAGGGGGTTTCTCTTCTCTTTGATGACAGTTTCATCACAATTGGAGATAATTCTGCACCTTCTTTGGAGATTGACATTCTTGATTCTTCTTCACTTGGTTTGTAACATGATGTGATAGATTCTTTGAGCTTGGAGATTCCTATTCAGTCTTCAGAGATGCATATTTGGAGACCTTCCTCATTTCATTTGGATATGGATTGGTTCATGGCATCATCATCATACTTCATTTGGATTCCACTTCCTAGTTCCTATCTAGAATGGGAACCATTCATACATTTTTACTTGGTATATCTTCATCCCAAGGGGAGAAATGTTGTTTGTAGTCATTGGAATATACTTTGTCTTCAAGCACTCACCATTTTTGTAGGAGATTCTTCATTATGGGAGGGATATCATGTCTCCAACTATCCTTCTTATGGGGGGATAATTCTTTGTATATACATGATGTATGTAGTTCTTGGGGGGTCTTGAGTACTCCATCCATCCATTCATCTTGTTTTATTCTCTCTTTTTGGGGGAGGGTTTTTCCCATGAGGTTTTCCCTCTTTCTCCACTTTATGAGAGTTATGCATTTCATATATTGCATTTTTTACATGGGTACCTAACATGGCCTAGTAGCTGGGACCCATTTTGCATTGTGAGTTTAAGTGCATTCCCTAAGTTACACTTAAGGGGGGGTGTTGGTGTAATTAAATATTCCTAATTACACTTAACCTAATCTTACTTAGGATAATGCATTACATAGTAGTTTGTGATTGAGACATCTAGGAGTGTGCACCTCATTAAGCATATGGTGTAGGAGAATTTCCACTTTAGGTGTGATAGTTGTCATCACATACCTCTTTGTGTGTGAGATCCACCTTTTGTGCTATTATCATATTATCATCCTAATCCATAGCACATACTTTAATTCATAATGGAGGATGATCCAAATTTGGTGGACATGTGATTACACCTAGCATAGGTGATATCTTATCAACTCCTTATCATTCTCTCTTATCTCATTTCCTATATAAAGAGGTCTATGATGTACATTTTAATCATGTCCATTATCAATAATATCACTCTTGCATCTTAATGCAATTGTCTTTCCAATCTCTTGTGGAAGTTATCTTGGTCTTACATTCGATCCAAGGGTGTTGTAGAGTCACCTAAAACTCTAACAATGACAAACATAAAGTCAACAGTGGCTTGGTAGCAAATCTCCAACAATATCCCCCTTTGGCATTGATGGAAACATATGGAATGAAAAACACCACCAATCCAAAAGTACAATTATTTTATAACATTCTATATTTCCTCAACAAAAATCCCCCAAGGATGAATCCTCCAACTACTATATGCTCCCCCTTACTTTATGCTCCTCTTGCTTGTTTTCTAGTTTTTTTTATACTCTCCCTTTCTGCTTGTTTTCTTTTTTTTCATGACTATATATTACTCCCCCTTTAACATAAATTGAAAAGGGTGCCCAAAATAATAATAAAAGGTACTACTCCTAAATTAGAGTAGTCAACCATTCATCAGCCACTGAGGACTGATGCACTCTTGCAAACTCTAATCAGATTCAGGGAAGATTCAGGGAAGGGAATTACTCCCAGCTTCTCCTTGAGATACTCAAAAGTATCCTTCGGTAAAGGCTTTGTGAATATGTCTACTAGCTATTCTTTTGTACTCACATAATCTAACTTTACTTCTTTCTCTGCAACTTTCTCTCTTAGTAAGTGATATTTTATCTCAATGTGTTTTGTCTTTGCATGCATCACAAGGTTCTTTGACATATTGATAGTTCTAGTGTTATCACAATGAATAACGATAGGATAATCAATCTGAATTCCAAAATCCTTTATCATCTACTTGATCCACAGAATGGTAGAACAATTTAATGTTGTTGCTATATACTCTACTTCTACTATGGACTAAGAAATACAATTCTTCTTCTTTCTTGTCGAAGTAACAAGTCTATCTCCAAGAAATATTGCTCCTCCTGATGTTCTCTTTCTATCATCAACGCTTCCTGTGAAATTTGCATTTGTATACATATGAAGTTATACATTCTCTGAGTTAGGATATCATAAACCATAGTCTATATTTCCTTTCAAATATTTGAATATCCTCTTGACTGCCATAAGATGACTTTGTTTAGGTTCAGCTATAAATCTTCCAACTATACCAACTGCATTATAAATGTCAAGTCTAGATTGAGTAAGATATATGAGTTTACCAATCATAGACTTGTATAGAGTTATGTCAACTTCTTTAGAATTGTCATCTTTTAAAAGCCCACTTCCTATTATCATGGGCATGCTTACTGGCTTGCAATGATCCATCTTGAATTTCTTCAATATCTCTTTCACATATTTAGACTGATTTATGAATATACCTTTGTCTGACTGCTACACACTCAATCCCAAAAAGTATTTGATAGGTCCAATCATGCTCATTTCAAATTCACTCTACATCTCTTTAGAAAATTCTACATTAAGCTTGTCATTACCTCCAAAAATAATGTCATCATAAAAAATAACAAGTAATAGTCCTTCAGGTGTCTCTCTTATGAATAAGTTACAATCTGCTGCTCCTTTTTTGAATCCAATCTTTTTCAAGTAACCATCAAGTCTTTCATACCATGCTCTAGGGGCTTGCTTAAGCCCATAGAGGGCTTTCTTCAATTTTCATACCATATGAGGCTTGTGTGATAAGATGAATCCTTCAGGATTCTCTATGTACATTTCTTCTTTCAACTCTCCATTCAAGAATGCTAACTTGACATCTATCTGATATACCTTGAACTCTTTGAATGTATCATAGGCTAGAAATAACTTTATGGCTTCCAATATGCTTACAGGGGAAAATGTATCAAAATAATCAATTCCTTCTCTTTACACATATCCTTTACATACTAGTATTTATTTGATTCCTACCACTGTACCATCTTCATTTATCTTGTTTCTAAATATCCACTTGGTCCCAATCACATTCTTGTCACTAGGTCTAGGAATCAGTTCCCATGTATCATTCTTAACTATCTGATCTATCTCTTCTTTCATTGCTTCATGCCAATCTGAATCATTACTTGCATCTTCAACACTTGAGGGTTCAATTTGTGAAAGTAAACATACCGCTTCATCAACTATTGAACTCTTTGCTTTTGATATTGTCATGACTTTTATATTCTGATCTCCAATGATATCTTCCTTTGAATGGTATCTAGATGTGAATTTTTGAATATTAGGTGTGACTCTCTCATATGTCTTTTGTGTTTCTTCTTCACTTGTTTCAAGGTCATTGAATAATACATCAATGTTGTCAAACATTTCTTCAATAACTACTTCACTCTTGGTAGATCTAGGTTCTTCTTCAATCATAGGTGCATAATCATGATATCTCTCTTGAGTCATAAACTTTTCATCAATCTTTACATGAGAACTTTCAATGATCTTCTTCAATCTTAAGTTAAAACATCTATAAGATTTTGTTTTAGTAGAGTAACCAAGAAAAATACCTTCATCGCTTCTTGCATCAAACTTGCCAATGGCTTCATCTCACTTGATGTAGCAATTGCTTCCTGTAATACCCCAAAATTGGCATCTTGTGATCCTAGCTAGTTTTGTTGCTTTTAGTCTCATTTCTTCAAATTTCTACATCATCAAAGTCCTATTGTACTAGGTAATTCTGTCTCCTAATTGACTTTACTTGACTTAGTGTCAAATGTAGAAAACCTCAAATTTGCAATAATCACATGCTATATTTAATTCCTAAATATCGATATTTATTAGCTAAATAAACCCTATGATCAATTAATTTAATTACAAAGTCGTAGTGGTTTAATTAAATTAATTCCACCCCTTTTAGCTAAAACACATCAAGAGGAATTAAATAATATTTAGTTATTTAAATGGATAACCTTATTCAAATTTAATTATTCAAATAAGTGGAAAAGCCACCCATGAGGCCATATTTCATTTAATTAATTAAATAATCTCTCCAAATTCTTTCACCTCCCCCCAAGGAGGCAAAGGGTCAACCGTTTCTTTCAAGAAACCCTTCAATCTCCACTCGGGCTCTTCTATAATAGAGCCCTCTCATTCCTCATTTGAGGAGGCAATTTTTGAGTAACAAAACTCTGGAAAATTATTGTCTCACTTTTGCATTGAAAATCTATTTTCATATTGCATATTAGCATAATTTTCATTTTAGAATAATGATGCATTCATTCTTAATTTAGTTTCTTTTATTACTATTGGATTCATTCTCATTTTCTTACAATCTTTCTAGATTAATCTTTCACTATCATTCTAGCTTAATTTCAATTTCAATCATTCTTTAGCATTAAAATCCTCCATTTTAGAGGAGGCAATAGGTCAATTCATATAGACATGCAAAATGCGTAATTCATACTCATTTTCATATGTGGCTGATGAGTAACGACTATGTTGAAGTCTATGGCTGAATAAGAGGTCAATATTTGGCTATAAACACTTCCAAATATTCTGAAGTATTTCACTAGAGGTACATCACCAAACCATAGCTCATAAGGTGTCTTGTATGTGCCTAGTATTAATTGAATTCTATTGATAGTATAGACTATTGTATTTACTGCATCTCTCCAATAGGTGTGTGCCACCTTTCCTTCAATCATGATAGTGTGTGATGTGTCAAGTATGATCCTGTTCCTCCTTTCTACAATTCCATTCTACTAAGGTGTTCTAGGTGCACTTAGTTGTCTCTTTATCCCTTGTTCTTCACAATACTCATAAAATCTGTCAGAGGTGAATTCTCCTCCTCTATCTGATCTTAGACACTTTATCTTTAGTCCAATCTCATTTTTAACTTTAGCTTTGAATATTTTGAACTTCTCAAATGCTTCAGATTTATCCTTTAAGAATGCAACCCACATCATTCTAGAATAATCATGAAAAAACAAAATAAAGTACCTTTCACCATAGTATGATCTTGTTTGAGTTGGTCCACATAGGTCTGTATGCACTAGATCCAATTTGTTCTCTATTGAATTATGCTTTCTTCTGAATGGATTCCTTACATGCTTTCCCATCAAACATTCCTTGCATATTGTATCAACTGGCCTTGCAATACTAGGGAGGTCTCTTACTACCTTAACATTGCTTATCTTTACTATGTTATCAAAATTGATGTGACATAGTCTTTTATGCCATAACCAATTGTCATCTACTTTAGCAATAAAATAAATTTCTTCTAAATTAAGATGAAAAACATTACCTTTTGTTTTTGAACTTGATGTAATCATTTCTCCTTCTTTGTTGTTAATGATGTACTTGTTGTTTTTTAACTCCAATTGATATCGTTTGTCAAGAAACTATCCAACACTAAGTAAGTTATGCTGTAAGCCATCAACATAAAGAACATCTTCAATGTTGTTCTTTCCATCCAAAGTGATAGCTCCTCTACCTATGATAGGTTTAGGAGTGTTGTCTCCAAATCTAACCATGCCACCTTTGTACTTATCTAGATGCACAAATCTATCTTTGTCTCCTATCATGTGATGTGAACAACCATTTTCAATAATCCAGTCTATCTTGATGTCTGATTGTGAAATTAATGCTAGCTCTTGTGCTTTCCTCTCATCTTCCTTATCCATTTCATCATACATTCTTTCCATTTCTTCAATTACAACAAATCCAATTTCATCCTCTACTGAATCTTCATCTGATACTCCATCTTCAGCATAGTAACATTCTTTATACTTAGGCTTCTAATTTTTGTTCTTCTTGACTCTTGTAGGACACTTAGATGAAAAATGACCAATCTTGTTACATGAGAAACATTTGAATGGTAGCTGATCTTCATATTTTCCTTTTCCTTTTCTTTCCTTCTTAGCAATCATAGCAATGAAATCATCTAGTTCTCTATTATCATCAAAATTACTAGAGGCGTTCAAAGATTTCTTACCATGGACTGAGGCTTTGAATGTTGTTTCACTTTTAGGCTCTGTCTTCAATCTTGATATTTCAAAAGCTGAAATCTTGTTGATTAAGGTCTCTTTTTTGAAATATTTTGTGGACTGCATAGTCTCATCTAGGATGTTTATCTTCCTGTCATATTCTGGTGTCAAGGTAGTCATTAACTTATCCATTATGTCTTCTTCTGAAATTTCTCCACCATTGTTTCTAATTCCTGCAATTGCTTTATTAATCCTTTGATTGTAGGCTCTGATGTTATCATCAGGTAGCATCTCTAATGTATTGTATCTTTTCTTCCATGTATTTTTGTGCACATTCTTGGCTTGAATATCTCCTTCAAACATGTCTTCTAGATACTTCCATATCTTGTAGGCTTTATCTACTTTCTTGATCTTTGAAAACTCACTATTAGATAAGGTGTTGATAAGGGCTTCTTTGGCAATTGCATTTTGAGTGAACAATTCCTTTTGCTTCAAAGCTGCATCATCTTTTGCAAGATCTATTAAAGAAGGAATCTAAACTTCTCAAGTAGCTACTTCAAAAATTTTAAAAGAAATGCACTGCAAGTGTGTCATCATTTTATTCTTCTAGTCTAGATAATTTTCTTCATCAAACTTAGGACTTTCTTTTCTAAACAATGTCATTTGATCAACCTCAAGCTATTAAAATTTCTCTCTAAGGCACTTGGCTTTGATACCAATTGTTAGGAATAGTCCCAAGAGATAACTGAGAGTAGGGGGAGGGGTGAATTAGTTATCTACAAGATTTAATTATTTATCCAATTAAGTACAGAAGAACATTAAGCACATACACAATGAGCTAATAATTAAACACAACACCACAATTTTGGGTATGGGGAAACCCAAATAGGTAAAAACCCCAGTGGGAATTAGCACCCACTATAAACTGCACTAGTGTATAATGATCCTTGTTAGAAGATCTTACAACCCTATTAGGATTTTATCTTTACAATGTAATAAGTATAGTGACCTAGTCAAGGGTCAGACCCTATTAGGATTATTTTACAATTAACCCTTGTAAAATAATGAATAGAAAACACACTCTTCTTTGTGAACTATGAGTTAGACATATTGTCTTGATTTGTTCTAATGAATAGAAAACACACTCTTCTTTGTCACATAGACCTTCTACTAATGGCACAATACTTCACACTTACTGCTCTTCTCTTTTCTTCACTTCATTTTCATCTCACTGCCATGCTTACCGATCACAACTAACTGGTTATAAATATAGTTCTCTGTAATCAAGTCAGCCTATTAGAACCTTCTTGAAATAATATTACAGAAATAATAAAACTCTCCAATAATATCTCCAATGACTACATCAACCACACAACACCAAAATGACCACGCAACTCCATATGAGTAGATGCGATGCTTCATACTGTCGGCTCCACCAAATCAACTAAATCTTTCTTCTCAAGATGAAATACATTATGCACTATTAACCAAACATTATTAACCCTTATCCAAACATAATACCAACTACACATTTCATAATGATAGGTGCAACTACTACAATAATATAGACAATGTCGGCTCCATTAGATAAACTCAGGAAATTATAATAGAAACTGGAAACATCATAACTCAACCTGTACTACACAACTGACTCTGCATCCATGAACATAGCATCATGAACATGTCTCCAATAGAAATATAAACATGTAAGGCTCCATCATAACCATGCTGCAAATCACGTTATAGAACTCTTCCTGGGACCTGTTAGGAACACTACTGAAACAAACAAATGTATAACTATCTTCACTTAGAACCAACTTCTACGCTTATGATATCATGCTGATAACATATCAAAGAAACATATTATCAAGGCTCTCTATCTATATCTTCAATGCATGTTTCTTACCATATGTTTTCATCAATGACAAACATACAGTCAACACTGGCTTGCTGGAAAATCTCCAACACATTTAAGGCATCTACACACAAAAAGAAAACATCTGCATTATCGACCACTGGTAGTGAGAACTTAAAAGAAGAGCTTGGTGAATATGCTGAGGAATGGGATTAGATAATGGTAGAGGAAAGAAATATGGATGAACTTGTTGCAGTGATTGCTAGAAGAGAAAAGAGAGGTAAGGGTAAATTTGAAGGAAACTTACCTTTGAAATGTTTTTTATGCAATAAGATAGGTCACTTTGCATCTAGATGTCCTACAAGATTTCCTAAGCACAAGCCTAAGTTTTTCAAGTCTAAGTATTCAAAAGATAAAGAATTTTATTATGCTAGTGAAGGTATTTTTTATGATGATGATTATGAGTATGAGGAGATTGGATTTATTGCTATTAAAGATGAAAAACCAGTACATGAAGAAATATTTTTAGTATCACATGTGGATAAGAAATCTAAATGGGTTATAGACAGTGTTTGTTCACATCATATGACTAGAGAAAAAAACAAGTTTGTTAAGATGATGAGATATGATGGTGGTGTTGTGAGATTCAGTGATAATGTTCCTAAACCTATCATAGGTATAGGATCTATTTATTTGGATGGAAAGACTAATACTGACAATGTATTACTTGTTTATGGACTTAAGCATAATTTGTTGAGTGTTGGATAGCTGATGCATAAATATTTTCAATTGAGTTTCATTAATGGAAAATATTTTATCAGAAGTAAGGTAGGAAAGTTGATTACAACTGATACTAAATCTAGAGGTAATGTATTTGAGTTAAATACATCTGGAGCCTATTGTTTTGTTGTGAAGGTAGATGATAGTTGGTTGTGGCATAGAAGATTTTTTCATGTGAATTTTGATAATATTGTCAAGGAAAGTTTGACTAATGTGGTAAGAGACCTACTGATGATTGTGAAACCATCTAACACCATGTGTAGAGAATGTGTTATGGGAAAGTAGACTAGAAGAAGTTATAAAAGAAAATCATATACAAAAAAGGAAAGTTGTATTTGGTACATACAAACCTATGTGGACCTACAAGGATAAAATGATACTATGGTGAAAGGTATTTTATACTTTTTTTTTAATGACTTTTCTAGAATGATGTGGGTTGCTTATTTGAAAGAGAAATTAGAAGCATTTGATAAATTCAAGATATTCAAAGAAAAAGTAGAGAATGGATTAGGATTAAAGATAAAATGTTTAAGGTCAAACATAGGTGGATAATTTACTTCAGATCTATTCAATTCATATTGCAAAGAGCATGGAATACAAAGGCATACATCTTCTCCTAGGACCCCACAGTAGAATGGGATAACAGAGTGAAGGAACAAAACTATACTTGATGTTGCTAGGACTATGTTACTTGAAGGTAATCTATCTCATGTGCATTGGAGAGAAGTTGTTGTGATAGCAGTGTACACTTTGAATAGAATTCAAATTTGAGAAGGTACAAGTAAGACTCCTTATGAATTATGGTTTGATCATACTCCTACTATAAAATATTTTAGAATATTTGGAAGTAAATGCTATATCAAAAGAGATGATGAAATAGGAAAGTTTCATGTTAGAAGTGATGAATGAATCTTTCTTGGTTATTCCACTAAGAGAAAGGCTAACAAATGTTTTAATCTGGGATTGAGAAAGATGATTGAAAGTAATAATGTAAGGATAGATGAGAATTTTTAGACACAAGAGAGAATGTATGACTGTAATTAGAATTTAGAGATTAAAGAAGTTACTACTAGAGAAGAAGAAGAACCTATTGAAACTATCTGCTAAAATGAGACTTCTAAAGGTGACACCAATGAAGTTACCGAGACTCATAAATCTCCAAGGTATGTAAATAAAAACCATCCTGAAAAACAAATTATTGGAGATGCAAGTTAGGAAATAAAAACTAGAGCATAGTTAAGAGATGAAATTTGTTTGATTTCTCAAGTTGAAACAAAGACTACTGATGAAGCTTGTAGAGATAAATCTTGGATAAAGGCTATGCAAGAAGAATTAGATCAGATAGAGAAGAATAACACTTGGGAATTGGTTCCTAGACCCAAAGACAAAATGTGTTAGAAATAGGAAATACTGAGAGGGAGGGTGAATCAGTATTTCACAAACTTTTACTTTTGCCCACTTATGGATATAACATATTACTTTAGTGCATACAAAGCATAAGAAACTAAATAGCATACATAACAGTAAATGTAAAGAACTCATAACACATGATATGTTCTTGAGGAAACCCTGGCGAAGGGAAAACCCCGGTGGGGATGGTACCCACAAAGATCCACTAATCAAAAGATATCTGGTTAAGGATGTTAACCCTATTAGGATCCTGTTACAATCATATAGTGTATCAGTCCTAGTTATGGGACTATAGGCCTTGTTAGAAGCCTCAACCCTGTTAGGAGTTGTAGATACAAAACCTGATTACCAGATGAGCTCACTTCCCAAAAAAGTAATACAAATGTTTAATGATTACAATATGGTACTGCTTACAACTTCACATCAACAAATTTTGCTGCTATCACAAGTTACATATATTACATGTTACATTTCAAGTATGTTCGGTACATCTTTATTTATACAAGATACAAACATAATATCTTTCTCTTGTCAGCTTTCATATCTTTATCCAAGAGTAAACATCTAGGATGTCATCTCTTTATAATATTAAGTCATTATTTTGACAAGAAAAATAATCCCTTAATTCATTTACTAGTTCTATCTTCAAAACTACTCTATCGACTGTACTCTATCATCGGTAAAACAATCATAACTTTGACCATACTGTCCATAATCTTTTTTTCACTGAGATGGGGTATCCTTAGACACCATAGACTCTAAGTTCAACTGTGAAAACTCTGATCATGCTCCAGTGAACATCGCCAAAATAAACTGTATCGGGTGCTCTGTTAAAAACACTGTTTCATACTTAGACAATTTTATTCTGCGATCTTCCATATTTCCAACTTATGTGATCTTCATAGGGAACATATGTTTCCATAATGACAACATCTATGTACATACTTCAGCCAAATTGTGAACAATTTCCCCCTTTGTCATTGGTGGCAACATATGAGAAAATTGGCTAAGTGTACAAGTCAAAATCTCAAAAATTTGTATCAAAACTATGGCCATAGTATAAAATAAGAAAACTATCCTTATATCTCCTCAAAATATACACATAATCTATAACACTTCATAATACTCCATAGAACTCCCCCTATGAGTATCCTTCCTTATCATATATAGACAATTTTCTAAGTATCTCTCCCCCATTGACAACAATGACAAAATAAAGGGTGGAAAGGGATATACAAAAATTGTGTCAAAAATTTTTACCTTACTGTCTTATTGCAAAGCTGGTAGGCTTGCAACACAATCTGCAAAATTTGTCTTCCAAGCCTCAAAATCTTTCTCCCATGCCTTCTTTATTGATTCTGCTACATTGAGTAAAGTGCTCAATCCGCATGCTGCAATCTGACAGGCTGGAAGGGACTCAAAATTGAACTTCTGAAATGTTGTCTTAGCAGTAAGACATTCATCTATCTTCTCTTCTATTATAGTCAACTTAGTTGAGACATGCTCTCTCAAGATGTTTATTCTGATAATTTTCTTGTTCTTCTCATCATTCAAAGTCCTTATTTCATCACATAATTTTGTGATCTTATTCTCAACTGTACTGATCTTTATGTTTAGGCTGGCCAAAGAGTTTGTCTCTACTACAATTTCATCTTGCTTCACTTTTATCTTCTTTTCTTCCTCAATTAAAATATTTTCAGATTTTGTACACTGAATGTACAAACACTTTCCAGTCTCAAGATGTTTCCTTAAGTTCTTAATGTGTCTGTCAAGGTTGTCAATGTCATTTTTGATAATCTGACTTATATTCTACAACATCTCAGCTTCATAAGCTGCCCAAGCCTTAACCTTAGAAATATCTACCAAATTAGTGAACTCAACATCAAAAGAATTAATTACCATCTTTGCTCTTTCAAGTGGATCTAAATTAAATTTTTTTGTAGATATAACACTTTGTAGCTTCTCAGTCAAATTTTTCAGACTACCTTCCAAATTCTTAACTTTCTTGTTCTTTCAAATAATCTTGTTAAAAGAAGTGATCAACTCTAATTGATCATCATCATCAACTTCCTTGCTCAAATCTTCAATCAATGTTCCTATTCCTTTCTCCTTTCCAGTCTTAGGAGTAAGACTGATGTCTTCTTGTGATTCAATAGGTGTATGGGCCTTTGTTTCCATTTGCACTTCAGTTTGTGTGGACTCTGTTTCAATATTCTTTTATTTCTCTCCCAAATCCAAATTGTCAACAATGTTATCCAAACTATTGAGTACCGCATCATTTGAATCTAAAGTAACTTTAGTTCCTTCAATATCCATAGATTTTGTGCCAATGTTTATGGAAGAAGAGGGAATATCTTCAACTTCAACTACCTCTGCTGCTGCCTCTGCTTGTTTTGAACTCTGTTTCTCTGTTGGTTCTACAACTGATTGATCTTTGCTATCTTTTCCTACTACCAAGTTTTCTAGCACTTGCACAACTGCCTGTTCAATTTCAGTCTTCACTTGTTCATACTGACCTCCCATTATTTGTATAATTCTTCTTTTGGTTCTTAATAGGATTCCAAGTGGCTTGAGAATCTGTTTAAGGTGGTCATCATTTCTTATCTCACAGAACTGTCTAATCACATTCTCTCTCATTTTAGTATCTTCATCTTGTGCTCTCATCTTTCTTCTCACAAGTCTTTTGTATAGATCTTCTGGTATCTTTCCATGAATAGTATCAAATTTCTTGTCTGTCAAAATCATATTTGTAACCATTGCATTCTCTAGATTTAATCTATCAGATGATCCATATAAATCATAGTATTTGTTCATTTTGGTAAAGTCTCCATGCTGCATTATATCTTCATTAACTCTTTCTATCCTTGGTTTCCACGATTTCTTCATCATTGATACTTCATCATCTTTTATCTCTGCAACTCTTCTAGGTACTGGTGGAACAATAGTTTTTTTTCTTTTACCCAGTCCTAAAGAACTTGCTTTCATTCTTTTGCTTGGTGTTGAAGAAAAGGGTTTCTCTTTCTGACTAATTTCTTGTTCCTTCTCAGGTTCTTCAACCTTTTCCTTAACTTGAATAGGTTCTACACTTGATGCCAAAGGTGGGACTGATAGTATCTCACTTTGCCTTATTGCTTCTACAGTCTTCTTTGTAATATCAAATTCCTGCTCACTCATACCTGATTCTTTTAGAATTTTCTTTATTGTAGACTCCACTCTCTTCTTTGATTGTTTCTCTTCCTTAAGTGTCTTTTCTGAATCAAAGTTTTCATCATATGTTCCAAATTTGCTGCCATGAGCATCAACTTTACTTTTCAACAATCTACTAACATATCCTTCTATTTCAACTTCAGAGATTTCATAGCCAAGAGGGTCTATGAATTCATGTCTAGGTTCTACTACCTCAATGTAAGTGAAATTAGTATCGACCATAAAACATATATCATCTTTGTATTTCTCAACTAGGGATGGAGGAATTCTTGATCTATTTACCACAATATTCTAAAAAGTTTTCAACACTAACTTTACACTATCATTAACCTTCTCAATAAGATGTTTCATGTAAAATTTATTGATTCTTGCCATAGTATTCTCACCATCATTCCATTCAATAGTGTAAGGAAATCTTCTTAGCAAGTGGAAGAACATGTAACTAACCAATGAGGAAAATCTAAAGTGAGTGTATTTAGCTTCTTTATCTTTTCCAAATTCTCAAACAAATGTATTCTTAGAATTTCACACATATCCATAGGCTTGTTCTCCACACACATCAAATAGGCAATGTGTACCATACCTGATGGCATATCATCTTCTCTAGAGCTTCCACATAAATTTTTTGTCAAAATCTTACACAAGTATTTTACATCTTGCTTAATCTTACTAATGACTATACCTCTGCCATTGTATATTGAACCAGTGTTTTCAATCACAATCTTTCTCATGTTTTTCTCATTCAGTGGAATTGCACCAACTTTTGATAATCCAGTCACATCATGAATTAGGTCTGTAGTAATGTCTATAACTCTATCTTCTAACCAAAATTTACCATTATGAATCCTACTCAAAATGATCTTAGTACACTCCTCATCATCAAATTCATATTTCATAGAGTACTCAATGATTTCATAATTTTGTAGATGTTCATAACCTTGTTTCACTAACATATCTATGCTGTACAATTTCTTATATTCATCACTAAAATCACTCTCCCTTAGGGTTTCATACTTGCATCCAAGATAACTTTTAACATTTTCTAAATGAAGAACTCTATCTGGTATGGATGATAAGGCTAAACTAGCATCTCTTTCTGAGGGTTCAACTAGATCTTTCTTATTTCTAGGTCTATTCTTATCCTTAATGTTGTGAATCAATGACACATGTATGATTATATCTGATTACTTAAACTGATTCAAGATCTTAGTCGGATAAATACCTTAAATTCATAAAATTAGGGCTTTCACTAGATCGACGCTTCAAACTTTTGCAAATCACTTCCAAACTTCTTTCTTCACTTCCAAATCACTTCTAATCACTTGATAATCATAATAACTTTGATTTCAATCTTTTAACACTTAGCATTTACTCGATCTGACATCGTATTCAATAATTTTGCCGCCAAAATTCCAAAAAGCTGATTCTGTAAACCTGCAACCATAAATCTTCTTGCGACCTCGCAAAACACAATATTTCTTTTTGTGCACTTAACCATAGCATTAGTATAACATAAAAAACCTTCATCTAACTACACAAAACTTAACTCATTCAAAATATAACTCTACACTAATTCTAAGTTCCTAAACTATAGAAATTTGCATAATTTAAGTGCTTAAAGAAGGGTTAGGTAAAGATTCATTCTTACCATCAAATACATTACCTTCCTAATTACCTTCAATGCTGATTATACCTCCTTGATCTATGCCTTTAACAAATTTTACTTCATCTTCATTGCTACAATAACCTTTCTCTTTGTTTCCTGCATTTTCATTCCTTCTTGCATAGTTTCTAGGGTTAGGGTTATGATGATAACCTCCATTGTTCATTCTACAAAATCTTGCTAGGTGTCCAATCTTGTTACATATCTGACAAGTGATTCCATTGGTTCCATATCTAGGTGTTTGCTGATTGATTTGTGTCCTACAATTTCTAGCAATATGTCCAATTTTGTTGCATCTGAAACATACTATTCCATTTCCTCTTTTCATGTCTTTAGTTGATCTCTGATCTGCATTGTTAGTATTCCTAGGAATTCTTCTATTGTAATTATTCTTAATAAATTTAGTTCTTCTACATTCAATAGCTCTATGTCCAAAACCATGACAATTATAGCAATAACCATTAAGAGGTTTGAATTGTTTACTTGTACAATCTCTCTTCATATGTCCAATAGTATTACAAGCAAAACATCTACCTTTGAATTCTCTTTGCATACCTTTGGTTGGTTCATCTTGCTTTGGTGGTTCTTCTTGCTTTGGTGATTCTTCTTGCTTCAGTGATTCTTCTTCAGATTTGTTCTCATCTAACTTCTTTTCTTCACTACTTTCACATACATTCAGATCTGGTTTCTTTCTTTCACTAACTATCTTCAATATGTTAAATCCAAGACTAGTTTTGTCATAGAATGGTTTTCCATAAGATACTTGCTCATTAATCTTTTCACTATTTGAATATAGTCTCTCGAGTTGTTGTTTAGATTGAGTCAATTCACCTTTCACAATCTTGTTGTATTTCTCAAGTTCATCATACTGCAATTTGACTTTATCAAATTCTGATGTTACCTTGCCAAGTTTAGATTTCAGATCTTCATTCTCATTCTTTAAACTTTTATTCTTAGATCTCAGATTGTCATTTCCATCTTTCAAGCTAAGCTTCAGATTTACTATCTTCAATTCATGTTTAAAGATCACATTTTCTTTTTCTAAATCATCACAATCTTCAACAAGAATTTTAGATTCCTTCTCAGATTTCAGATTTTCTATCTTACTTTTCAATTTGTCAATAAGATTCTTTGCATCATCATACCTTTTTTTCAAAGTGTTTCTTTCATCAGTAAGCATATCAATTTGCTCAAGAGCTTCTTCAAGATTCTTCTACAATTGATCCATATCCATAGAGATCTTACTCAAGCTGCTAGGCTTTCCTTGAATGTTTCTTCTCCGAGTAACTGTGCTCTGATACCAATTGTTAGAAATAGGAAATACTGAGAGGGGGGGTGAATCAGTATTTCACAAACTTTTAATTTTGCCCACTTATGGATATAACAGATTACTTTAGTGCATACAAAGCATAAGAAACTAAATAGCATCCATAACAATAAATGTAAAGAACTCATAACACATGATATGTTCTCGAGGAAACCATGGCCAAGGGAAAACCCCAGTGGGGATGGTACCCACAAAGATCCACTAATCAAAAGATATCTGGTTAAGGATGTTGACCCTGTTAGGAGCCTGTTACAATCATATAGTGTATCAGTCCTGGTTAAGGGACTATAGGCCTTGTTAACAGCCTCAACCCTGTTAGGAGTTGTAGATACAAAACCTAATTACCAGATGAGCTCACTGCCCAAACAAGTAATACAAATGTTTACTGATTACAATATGGTACTGCTTACAACTTTGCATCAACAACTTTCGCTACTATCACAAGTTACATATATTACATGTTACATTTCAAGTATGTTCGGTACATCTTTATTTATACAAGATACAAACATAATATCTTTCTCTTGTCAGTTTGCATATCTTTATCCAAGAGTAAACATCTAGGATGTCATCTCTTTATAATATTAAGTCATTATTTTGACAAGAAAAATAATCCCTTAATTCATTTACTAGTTCTATCTTCAAAACTGCTCTGTCGACTGTACTTTGTCATCAGTAAAAAAATCATAACTTTGTCCATACTATCTATTCTCTTTTTCACACTAAGATGGGGCATCCTTAGACACCATAGAGTCTAAGTTCAACTATGCAAACTCTGATCATGCTCTAGTGAACATCGCCAAAACAAACTATATCGGGTGCTCTATTAAAATCATTGTTTCATACTTAGACAATTTTAGTCTGTGATCTTCCATACTTACTTTACAGCTTATGCAATCTTCATAGGGAGCATATTTTTCCATAATGACAACATATATGTACATACTTCAGCCAAATTGCCAACAAAATGTAATAGGAACTAAGTGGGTTTTCAGAAATAAGAGCAAAGAAAGGTTGGTATGTAAAGGCTATTCACAATAAGAAGGCATAGATTTTGAAGAGACATTTTCTCCTATTGCTAGAATAGAAGCTGTGAGATTATTGTTTCCCTATGCTGCACATAATGACTTGAAATTATATCAAATGGATGTGAAATCTACATTCTTGAATGGAGATCTTGAAGAAGAAGTATACATAGAACAAGCTGATGGATTTCCTCTAACAAAAGATGAAAACATGGTATGCAAGTTGAAGAAGGAAATGTATGGATGGAAGCAAGCACCAAGGGCTTGGTATGTAAGGTTACATAAGTACTTACTTCATCTTGGATTCAGAAAAGGTAATGTTGATAGTAATTTATATTTTAGAACTAGTGAAGATGGAATTTTGATAATAGAAGTGTTTGTTTATGATATCATTTTTGGAGGTAATAATGAGTTGTGTAAGAAGTTTTCTAAAGAAATGGAGAATGAATTTGATATGTCCATGATAGGTGAAATAAAATTATTTCTAGGACTGCAAATTACTCAAAGCAAGAATGGCATTTTCATTTCTCAAACTATGTTAAAGAAATGTTGAAAAAGTTTGGAATGGAAGATTGTAAACTAGTTGGTACACTCATGGTGACTGGTAATAAAATATCAAGTAATGATGAGACTCAATGTGTTTTTCAGACCAAGTATAGAATAATGGTTGGTGGATTACAATATCTGACGCACACTAGACTTGATATTTCTAATGATGTTGGAATTGTGGCTAGATATCAGGCAGGACCAAAAGAGACACACCTAGCTACTATGAAAAGGATAGTTAGATATCTGAAAGGGACAATTGAATATGGCTTAAGGTATGATAGGAATGAACTTCATGCTTTTAATGATGTTGATTGGGAAATAAATATTGATGACAAGAAGAGTACTAGTGGTGGTGTATTTTTCCTTGGGAAAAAGTTGGTTTCATGGCTAAGTAAGAAGAAAGATTGTATAGCTCAATCTACTATTGAATCAGAGTATGCTTCTACTACTATTAATTGCACTTAGATTGTTTGGATGAAACAAATGTTGAAGGATATTGGGATAAATTTTGATGAGCCAGTGGTTAACCATTGTGATAACACCAGTATAGTAAATATGTCAAAGAATCTAGTGATGCACTCTAAAAATAAACATATCTCTATCAAGTATCACTTATTGAGAGACAAGGTGGCAGACAAGGAAATAAAGTTGGAGTATATTAGCTCAAAGGAATAGATTGTAGATATCTTTACAAAGCTATTGTAAAAAGATACCTTTGAATATCTCATAGGTATGCTTGGGGTTCAGGCCCCTCCTAGTTAGAATTAAATGATGCAGGGATGCATCAGTCCAAAGGTTTTTAGAGCCTTATCATATTCTAGACTTGATGTATGGATCTACTCCTTAGGGGGAATGATCACTGAAGGAAGTTGTTGAAGGTAGTTGTTGATTTGTGGCACCCTTTTCCATTGTTGTCAAAGGGGGAGAGATTCTATGAGAAAATCCCTAGTGTATGGGGAGATTGTGTGGAGAGATGCTATGAGGTGCTGTATAGAACTTTGGGATGGATTTTCCCATATGTTGACATAAATTCCAAAGGGAGAGATTATTCAATATTTCTAATGCATTGAAGATAATTTATATGTTTAATCACTACATTACTGAATGGGTATTCTTATTGTTGTCATTCATGTTTTGTCACTAATGTCAACATATGTTTGTAGAAGGAAAATAAGCTAGTTATTATAGTGTGTAATTTTGTAAAAGGATTGATTCCTAATAACACAAAAGATGTGTATAATGTAGGGTTTTTATTGAAATGGAAAAGTAAGATATTCTTTCTAATCTCAAATTACCAAAGGAGAGATCCAAATTGATTAACCACAAGATAGTGATCAATGCAAAGATGAATCAATCTATGGAGAATATGATGAAAGAGGAAAACCTTATATTCCATTATGAAAGTGGGAAATGATATTTTTAATTGAAATGAATTGAAGACAAATACTAATCTCAAAGTGTTATAGATCTGCAAATTTCCATTTTTGGGTGTCTGTACTGAATATCTAGAAATTTTGCAACTGAATCTGGTATGAAAAATAGAGACAGAGAAAACCCAAAAATCTTTTCTTTTTCTGAGAAAGGCCAACCTTGACCCACAGGGAAATGTCACCCTTGACCCCAAAATGTTGACCTTGACCTGCACTTCTCTAATGAAAATTTTGTTTGCAGATCTTGAAAGTTTCTTAAAAAGGGTACTCAGATATGTTGTGATATTGGTTGTCCCACACCTCCGCTTGCAAGAAAAAGGGGGTTTTATTATATCGATGGGGGGTTTGCCTTAGTCAAACTCCAATTTAAGAATTGACCTTGGAATATAATTAAAATTAAAGTAATAAACAAAGTAAATGGTGCAATTCACTTTGCTTATGTTGAAACCCTTATGGAGGATTTGAATCCTTGAATCCACAAGTATGGATGCTCCAAATTCATGTAGAATTGAATGTAGGATGTCTCAAATCAATCATCTTTTGATCTTCAACACCAATATTAAATGGATCTTGGATTAGGAAGAGGCTTGAATGGAAATGGATGGAGGAAATCTCAACAAGAGGGCTTCATAAAGCTTGAATCCTTCAATGGCTACTAATGGATCTCCCTGATGAATTGAATGCTTGAATTATTTCCTTCTCCTTCTTGCTTGCTTTTTGATTGCTTGATTACTTGATTTTTAATTATGATCTCATGTGCTTGAGAGATGATCATGGAGAAAACTTGATACCTGGTGGTGAAAATGAGAGGAGGCTTCCTTTTATAGTGATCTAGGACATAAACTCCTCAAGAGGATGACATATGAGATAAATTACCATTGGGCCCATACCCCTATAAATGAACCTAAATTAGATATAATTTAAGATTTTACCATTTTGAAGCTAGAAACAACCGACCCGAAAGTGGGAAAATAAATCTTTCCAAAACCTGACATTCAAAAACTTTGGGATTTTGAATTTTGGACCCTAGATCAAGGTCAAGGTTGACCCTGACCTAGGTTAGGGTTGAGGTTGACCTTGACCCTAAGGTCAAGAATTTGAGAATTTCAATTCAGGATGCCAGAATTATGCTAGAAAGAAGTGGAGAAAGGGGAAAAATAGGTGAAAAAGATAGATCCAAGTCAAAGAACCAATCAAGGTGCTTGACATGACCCCAAACCACCTACTTGGAGGGCTAAACTAGTCCTAAATGGAAGCGCTTCCATTTTTTGATGATACATTTAGCCCCCACTTTAGCAAGAGTATGGACTCGATGTAAAATCTTGGTAAAGGAGATCACAAAGAGAGAGAAAATCTTATTGAAATCAAAGGGAAAAAACCATCCTCAAGCTCTCAGGGACTCAATTCTTTATCAACTCCAACATTACAAAAAAAGAGACATCTCTAGAAAAAAGAGAGAGGAGGGAGTTTTATTACCTTGCCTAATGAGAACTTATGTCTCACTATGAACCACACAAGGAAACGACACAATTGGAAAGATGGAATTGAACCACCTAGTGAATGTGGCTACTCACTAGCCAATCCATCAAGGATTCACCCTTAGGAATATTCTATTCCAAAAGATCAAAGCCAAAACAAAAGATATCCAGTCTTTAGGACACCTCCAACCTTAAGGGATCAAAACCTTTGAAAATTGAAATTGGATGGATCAAGAGATCCTATAATGTAAAATCCAAATCCATGTTTTAAGGATTAGTCTCTAACCCATAAAGAGAGAAAGCTTTAAAAAATATACGGAAAGTGTGTGTGTGAAAAAAGTGAGTAGAAAGTACGCCCCCATGTTAAAGTCATTGCTAACACTTTAACAGGAGCAATGGCTTGAATGGAAACATAAACAACTCCACTGATTAATTCAAGATTAATGAGGAGTTGACGATTAGATAATGCAAGATGATTAAATCAGTATTATGTTGTCATTGATGTCAACTAGCTTGACAATACTTATCTTGTAAGTTACTATACCGACACATCTGAAGAAAGGTGAAAGAGATGAAGAACAAAAATATCTACATGAGGAAGATGAATATGATAGATGAGGATAAGGAATACATTGAGTGACTTGTTGATGCGTATATGACTTGATGGAATTGACTTTATTATGTTGCATTCATCTATGATGAAGAATAGAGCTGAAAGACATAAAGACATGTTGTCGGTAAATAAAGCATTTCAGTATACACCGACAGAGTGTAGTGTATACCGAGTGCATTATTAACTGAGCTTGTGTTCACTAACACATTTCTTTGTTAACCGAGAAAAACAAAAAGGAATTAAATGATCAGTTTAGCCAATAAAGTGATGAGATGTAAAGTGTATGAAATCAAGGTAACAGATAATGTTTCTTATAAGGATTGATGACTAACATAAATCAAAAGGGATTTAATGGAGTAGATTGAAACGTGTTACTAACACATCAGCCGAGGGAGCTTAAAGCAACAAATTCTAATGGAGGAAAAGAAAATGATTTACTCATCTATATAAGAGACATTGGTTTCATTATGAAATGTATGCCAAAAGAAGAAGATACTGTAGGATAATCGCATGGAGAAGTTTTTCTAATCATACTGTATGTGCTTGAATGTGACCTCTAAATCAGGCACAACACAACATGGTCATTATTCACTTGATAGAATTCGGGAGAGAGTATGAAGAACTCAATCCAAATTCCATGGTGAGGTGACCTGTTGCCTCCTATGTGAATGGGGTGTTTGAATACTCTCAGAATCAGAGCCAACAGCCGGGAGACCAATTCAACAATGGAGGATTTGAAAGAAAATATGAGCAAAATGAAACTAAGCTAAGAATGAAGTGCAATTTAATCTAAGAATGAGGATGCAATTAATCTAAGAGCTTGAAAATAAAGATGAGATGCAACTTAATCTAAGAACTTGAAAGAAATATGATATTAAACTAAGAACAAATAAGAAAATTTAGTCTAAAATGTGATGCAAAGATTATACTAATAATGAGATATTAATCTAATAAATGCAATAAAAAGATTTGAAAACAATGAGATATGAGACTAAAAAATGCTATAGTAAGGATGCTCTCAAAAATTGCTCTCTCTAATGAAGAAAAAGAGCCCAAATAAATAGAAGAGCCAAGAGGAGGAGGACGAGTTTCTTGATTCAAAACTCTTGACCCTTCATATCCCTTTTGGGACAAATAAGCATGAATTACTTAATAAAAAGAATGGAAAATGCCACACAGGTGACCTTTCGAATATCTTGAATTATCAATTCAAAAAAGTGTGTCCATTTGAATATCAAGTAATTATTAATTCTTTTTTATGGGTAATTAGCTAAAGAGGGTAGATTTTAATTTAATTAGAAAGCACTTAGGACTTTATAATTAAATTAATTTATCATAGGGGTAATTTAGCCAATTAAGTCTAAGACTTTAGGAATTAATTTAGCATTTGATTATTGCAATTTATGGTCTTTGCAATTGACATCAAGTCAAATTAAGTCAGATATGAGAGAGAAAATTGCCTAGGGAACTAGGACTTTGGATAATGCACCAAAATTGATGAAATTAAATAGGTGCCAATTTTGGGGTATTACATTTGCCCCTCTTTGAATTGATGTGCAAACAACGCGTTGATTCAAAGAATAGTCTGAAGTGACAGATGAAAGCAGATCAAAGCATGAATTTTTTGAAGTCTAAGTTAGATTGCGAAGACAACGATCTTAAAAGAGAACCGGAATCGGGGTTAGATTGCCCCAATACCAATTGATGAAAATGCAGATTTAGGACTATCTCTGAATTAGGGTTAGATTGCCCCAATATGAAGCTTAGTCCTCTAAGACCCAGGTTAGATTGCCCAGATAACGGTCTAAAAGAGATTTTGAGAGTCATCTCCAGAATGAAGCTTGACTCCCAGGAATTAGGGTTAGATTGCCCCAATACCTAAAAGATTTCAAGAACCATCTCCAGAATGAAGTTTGGCTCTTGAGGATCTGAGTTAGATTGCTTAGATACCTAAAAGATAGATGATAAGATAACAAGATGCGAGGCACCAAGATGCCCCTAGCGATGAGAACTGATGATTCAAATTAGACTGATTCAAGAATAGATTCGACAAGATTCAAATGATGTAATCATCCTACCCCCTCGGGAGTGAAATTGAAAGATGACATGTCAGAAGGATGATAAACAACAAGAGATTGCAGAGCAAAAGCAATTAGACTAGATTCGCGAAGCTACAGAAGTGAATCGGAGAAAAGTAGAGGTCCTATTGACCAAGTTTGACCATAGTTGACTAAATTTGACTTGAATTGACTTTGATGAAAAGAGAAAAGATTTGAGAACATGATGCAAAGATGAGGAGCTGACAGGAAGATAACACCAAAAGGCTGACTGCACAAGCATCCGATCCCAAAGGATCACAGAATTTAAAACGCGATTTCGAGCTATCTAGAGATGTTAGATTTTGATTTCGATCCCGAAAAAGGATGCAGCCAAGATGAGACTAGGACAAAAGATGAGAACCTTTGATGAGCAGATCCAGAAGAAAGCAATCAAGAGAGCAACAAGAAAGCACTCCAAATGCAAGCCTAGAATGAAAGATGCAAGTCTAAATGCAGGCCTAGGATAAACAAATGCAATCCTCCAGACTCGGTTGTTGGACTCATCGTATTTATCATCATTGAGTTCTTTTAAGCATGGGACAATCGCAAGATGCCATACAATTCTCCCCAACATGAGAATATGAATATGACATAAGTCTTAAATTTGTCGGAATGAGGTGTAAGCATTAAGGCACAAGAAGCCAGAATGACCTGAACACCTATTCCTTTTAATTTAGCAAGTTAACATAAGCATCAAAGCACATTTTTTAGAATGACCTGAATGTCTCTTGCAAACAAACACACCAAACACATGAGAGATCTTTCTTTTGCCAAAGAGTGCTCACAGTGACCCCTACGTTCACTTAGCAAGACGAGCGTTAGCAATTCCAAATGTAGCAAAAGAAGTCACTCAAAACAAACAAGGAGAAAAACTAACCTCACCAAGGCATCCATATAAAAGGAGTCGAGGTATGCATGGCCATCCAATAAGAGATGAAGGCTCTTACAGATGAACACCCCTCTTATGTTGATTTCTTGGATAATTGGAACTAAACCAACAAACAGAAAGCAAAAAAGCAAAGAAAACAAACAAGCACTCAAAGAAAAAAAAGCTCAACATGCCTCAAAGGAACACACATTTAATTTTAGTTTCAGTTTAAGTTCATGTTCAAGTGGATTGAAGTCGATTCAGAAAGATAACGTTCAAAGTCTCAATGAGATAATGACAGTAGGCAGACGTAATGAGAATCACTGGTGATTGATAGAAGGGAGAAATCCTGAAGAAGAGAGATCAAACGAAAGCTAGGTATCCATAGGTAGACATAGTGGGAACCACTGGCGACCAATGCTCAAAAGAGTTTCTGAAAGTGATAGGACAATGCCCCCTAGACTAGGCAGGTGCCCCCAAGTGTGAACCAGTTCCAATCCATGAAGAGTCGAGAAAAATCTCGAAGACACTGAAAGCAAGGCATGAGCTAGCAAACTAAAGCAGGAAACAAACTAAAGCAGGAAAGTGGGAAAACAAACTAAAGCAGGAAAGGAAGGAAACTAGAGCAGGAAACTAAGAGCCAAGTGACGCTGAGATGAGATGTTACTTCAGGAAAACAAGAGGTGCCTGTTTACCAGGTTTTCACCATCTTGGCAGAGATTCTATTTTTGCTACCATGATGCCTGTTTACCAGGTTTTCATTAATGGCACATTTTTCTCTTTTTCAATTTTTTTGTACTTTTTTCTTTTTTTGATTTTTTTGTATTTTTTGAATATCTCATTTTTTTGTATTTTTGATCTTTTCATTTTTTTTTGTATTTTTTCAAATTTTCTATTTTTTTTTGTATTATCAAGGTGCCTGTTTACCAGGTTTTCACCAGGATAATAGATACATCAAAGCACCTATTTGCCAGGTTTTCACTAAGATGATCATTTTTTTAGGACATTTTGCAATTTTTAGGATTTTTGCAATATACCATTTTTAGGATTTTTTCAGGATCAATAAGTATGTACATGAGCATATTGAGAATGTCAGCTGTAGAACTTCTTTAGATGAAGAGCGTTTATGGGCTCTTTGAGTTTCTCTCCTTCAGTGGTGATCTCTGGAAACATAGTCATTTGTAGTAGTAGCCAGCTGAGAAGTTGCAGAATCAGAACCGGATGTTGTAGCAGTAATAGGAGAGCCAACCAGTAGTGTCCAACAGTCAAGAGATCCATAGTCAAGGAAAGATCACTTAAGTGAGACCCACAAATATCCTCATGGACACACCTTAACTCTTCGTCAGATTTCCCATGCTCTAAATGCTTAGGAAGAGTACATTCTAGATTTTTCTTAGTCATGCCATTAGCAATAAGGAGATACTGATATGCACTTTGGGACAAGGCAAGATGGAGTGAAGAGTGTAAAGTATGAGAGGCAAGGGTGATGGAATGGAGGGAAGCACAAGAATTTTGGAAGCTCGAATGACAACTTTGATTTTTTCTTTCTTTGGAATCCACATAGCTTTTGAATTTTTTCTTTTTTATTTTGAGGTGCTTTTGATGACAATGCCTATATAATGGATTTCGAGATCCATTTTTTATTTTATTTTCTGGCTTTTGATTGTCTTCTTCTTTTTGAGGACCTTTGCAGTCTTTTGAACACCTTTGTTTCTTTCCTTTCTTCGTAGTCACATGTCGATTAGATGGGACATGGTGACCTTGAGATATAAGTGGATTCTTATTATTTTTATTTTTATGTTGCACATCCAAGTTACTTCCAAAAGACTCAGGAATGATGGATGAAAGAGGCTTATATGACTGGTTCAGGTGGAGAGGTGGAAATGGAAGTGGACGGGCCACTTTTCTGGGAGATGAAGAGGGAAGAGAAATCGATGGGATGGGCTCAAGTGCAAATATATCAGTATCATCCTCATCATTCATGAATGCATTAGGTAGATCAAGAAAGTAATCTTCCATAGAGCGTTGTTGATTGTGAGTCATCTTAGAAGAGTCAGATAAGTTTGGAGGAATATTATGTGAGCCTAACCAAGATAACCTATTCCAAGAGTTAGGTCCCCTTTCAGGTGGTAAGAGTGCACGAATAGGAACCATTTCAATTTTGGATCTTCCAATATTCCATGAAGCTATAATAGAATGGGGTCTTACATACCCATGATTTGCTGGAGCAGTAGGAGTATAGCTTGGAGTAGATGGCCTAGGAGCCATAGGAATGATCTCCACAGGAGGGTGGAAAGGATCATCATCGATAGCTTGATCTAGAGGATCATAACTTTCTCCTCTTTCTAAGTTGTTAAGACTAGCATATAGGTGTATAGCATCAACTGGTATTTCTGTAGTAGCATCTGATATGGAGTCCCATTCAGCTAGAGACATAGTCGGAGGCATACTTTCTTCATTGTTGTCATCTAACATAGGAAGTGTTTCTTCAATAGTAGGATCTTGTTTAGTAGTAGAAGCAACAGAGTAATCTGGAATAGGCATATCTTGAGGCATACCCAAGAGAAGAGAAGCATCCAATAGTTTCTCCCAGTCAGTATGTGTGCCATTGGAGTTGGCAATAGTAGGAGTCTATTCAATAGCAGAAGTGGTGGAACAATCTAGAGTAGGCATACCCTAGGGCATACCCAAGATAAGGGAAGCATCCAGCAGTTGCTCCCAATCAGTATGTGTATCATTGGAATCGGCAGTAGTAGGATTTTGTTCAACAGTAGAAGTGGTAGAACAATCTAGAATAGGCATACCTTGAGGCATACCAAAGATAAGGGAAGCATCCAACAGTTGCTCCCAATTAGTATGTGTGCCATTAGAGGCAGTGACATATTCAGTAGTAGCTGCAGTAGTAGAAATCTGTTCAGTAGAGTGTATAAAATCCTCCTAGTGAGGACCAAAATCATGTTCCTAAAGCACTTGAGAAGGTAGATAAGACTCTTTCTGGTAGTCTGAATTAGAATTTTGAACATTCAAAGATCTTTCATTTGTCATAGGCTGAATCTATGTTTCTTCATTATCTGAATCCTTGCATGAGTGAAAGTTGTAGCTAGGTTGGTCAAGCTCCTCGCTCTGATATCTAATACCAAATCCATCTTCAGAAGGTTCCTCATAGGAATGTGGAGATATGGGGAGAGCTGTTAGTGACAAGATGGACTCAATCTGATATTCCCCCATGCCAATATCTTTGATCTTCAGGGTCTTTTCTATTTCTTTTAGCTTGGCATCATAGAACTCAGTGGATTCTCTATTGGCAGGAACAAAACTATCTGTCGCTTGGGTAAGTATCTTAGCAGAGAAAGTATTTAGGCTAGCACTATTGTCAATGAGGATGCGGGGGATACTCTTGGGACCTTCCATAACTTCAATGTGTAGGGGAGCATCATGCGGATGGCTTAAGGAATGATCATCTTCTTTGGAAAAGCACAAATAGTGAGGTGAAGTTAAATGACCCACCATAGATTGGAACTAATTGAGATCGAGATCTTTGGGGACATTTTCCTTAGGGAGGGCTTTATCCATAGATAGTTTTGGTCTAGATGTCGAAGGTTTGGGACCTTTGAGAACAATCTTTGCATGAGATCGAGGGATAACATTCACACAAGCTGGAGATTTTGTGTAGTTATAAGAGGGAGGTGCAGGGCCTCACAAGATAAAGGGAGTTTTGGGTTTAGGAGTATCCTCACTCCTCGAAGCAATGATCATGTCACAATACTCAACATCAATAGGTTCAATCTCATTGATGGCAATGTCGCTAGTATCATATGTATAGTTGACCATATCAGTGATATCTTTAGACTTGGATAATTCACTTTTCCCATGAGGAGGAAAGGAGTCTTTAAATTCCTGATGATTTGAATTTCTGTTATGGTTCTGCACCAAAGTCCTATGAACCACATCAAGAGGTTCTCTCAAGAAAGTGGAGTCACGCTTAGGTTGAGAGAGCCAAGGTTTGTTTCTAGCGAATCTTGAAGGTGGTTGAGTTTTTGTCATAGCCTTCTCAGTGGCTTTGATCGTTTGTATGTTAGAGCTGAGATTAAAGATAGACTTTGAGGGTTTTGGCATGTTAGAGCTGAGATTGAAAACCAACTTTGAAGGTTTTGGATCTCCCATCTTGTTGGTAGTATTATGAGAGATCATGAAAGAGTTGATAGGTTCAAAAGGATCAATAGGTTTAATTTTAGAAAGTGACCCTTCAGAGTCTTGATGGTCTTCAAACAATGGGTTATAATATTCTTGAAATAGTAAGTCAGACTGTATCTGAAACAATGGATTGTAATACTCTTGGAATGACGAAGAATGTGAGGATTCCTCATGAAGTTCAGATTTTGCAACAGATTCGGAATGATCTATGTCTTGATTATGAGGTTTACTTTGATCTTGATCAGCATTTTGAGTGGGATAAGTCTTGCCACTTCGAGTCATGACAGTCATAGATGAAGGTGTAACAAGCAAAGATTCGGGATAAAGCTAGACTCTGTCTCTAAGATAATGAAAAGGAGATAAATGGCTAGAACAGCCAAGATGCAAGATGAACCTAGTATGAATTGTCAAAAAGAGATGGCTAGAATAGCCAAGATAAGACAATTGCAATGCAAGGTACAAGAGGCATAAAGAGATAAGATGAATAGATGAGAGACAACGTGAGTCAAAGCAAAGATCGATCGATTCCTAACTCAAGACAACCAGTTTCTAACGGTGAACAATAGGAAAATAGAAAAATAGATCATAGACAAAAAGGTAGATCAGATTTATGTCATTGATCAAGAACATAAGACAGCAATCAAGGAGTTCAAGAAAACAGTCTTCAAGCAATGGGCAAGGGACAAAGCAACCTTGTGCATGAACAGGAATAGTGACTTAGTATTTCTACTCCCTAAGGACTCTACTTGTGTATGTTCTTGAGAATATTTTAGCAGGAACTTAAAACACAACAACATCCTAGCAAGTTGTCTACAAGGATATACATGGCTTTTCTAAAGGGAGTCCTTGATATATGCAAGGTACGTGAGGCCCAAATCCATAGATGAGAAGAATCCAAAATCACACAACCGGGGGGAGACGGTAACCCAAATCTCCTCCTTCACTTCTCAAAGGTATAAAGTTCTTTGAGGCTTAGCCAAGAGTGAAATCTAACTCATTCCCAAGAGAGGTGTCTTTAGATTCACCTCCCAATATTTATACTCCGCCGGAACATGAGAGTTAAGGTCGTCCCTTGAGGTGATGAAATCCCCAAGCAGGCCTTCTAGAAATGAAAAAGTAAGTAATTCACTATCAAAAGTATTGGGAAGAACTAAAGGTGGTGCATTTAACCCTTCAAGTAAATGTGAGGTGAGTCCACAAAGTGGTGCATTTAACTCCTCACACAAACTCAAAGTGAGTCCACACCCTAGAAAACAAGTGAGTTCCAAAAAGCACAAAAGGGTTGCCTAGTGGAACAATTAACGCTTCTTTCCTATAGACTCCTCTCCTTTAATGTGGCGCTGAGATTGCAACCACAGGGCAGAAATGAGGGGTCGATGGATTAGCGAGTCCAATAACCCAAGATAGCAATCTAGATCAATCACAAGTAATCTAAGACTGCTAATCAATACTACTCATAAGTGCAAGAGGGTTTGAATCATGGAATATTTAACTCTTCATGTAAACAAGGAATGAATCCATGCCCTCAATCACTCAATGAGATATTTGATATTGGAATCAAGAATTACTTAAGGTTTAAACACAAGCATTCACTTACATAAACTTGTATGAAAGAAAATCTATGTTCATTCATTTCCCATTAAGAGCATCAAAAATGTGTTCTGTGAAAGCGTGTAAACACTCAAGCCAAACACATGAGAGGTTCAATTTTAATCCCAAAGTCCAAATGTTTTAGAGATTTTAAGAACTCACCTTAGGTCCAAAGATCTGCAATCCAGCATTTAGCACACATCCGAAAGTATAGAGTCAAGACAAATCAATGGCAAACCGTAAGATATGTAACATTGTTATCTTCAAGACAGTCTTTAAAGATTGATTTATTTGACCCATAAAATCACAATATTAAAATTTCTGAAAAGAATAAAGTTTTTAGCTAACATCAAGAAATACCATTTCCAAAAATTATAAGGTCTTATGATTCCATTTGGTTCCTCAACCAATAACCTTTTTAGACTGCCATTTTTTTGTCATAAACCAGATTTAAAACAACAGGCCCTGCCTAGGGAGTCACATATCTTTCTCAAAAATAATTCAAATGAAACCAAACCAATTTCACAGTAAATATTAATAAATATAGTTTCCAAATATGTAAGCTATTTATTTTTCCCATTCATAAATCAATTTCTAAGAGCAAATCATTGCCTGCAACTCCAATGCAGATTGTTAAAAACTAGTTTTCACTCAAATGGCCATAACTTTCACAAATCTACATAAAAATGACTCAAACCAAAATGAAATGAAAGATAAGTCACGTATCTTTCCAATTAATATTATTATAGATCATGATCCTTCATAATTTGTCCGTACCAGACGTTTCAATCTGACTATATTTAGGAAATCTCAAATCTGCAAATACCCACTTTCACCAAAATGATCATAACTTATTCATTTATTTATAAAAATGAACCAAACCAAAAGCATGGGAAAGAAGATTCATCATTATATCCATCCATTACTATATTATAAGATTTTTAAGCTGTATAAGGCTGTACAAGGCCTGAAACCAACACTAAAATAGAAAAACCAAGCAAGAATGAGGCCAGAAATTAATCTTTTCTGCCCCACGGTGGGCGCTAAAATGTATGTGCTTGAATGTGACTTCTAAATCAGGCACAACACAACATTTTCATTATTCACTTGATATAATTCGAGAGAGAGTATGAAGAACTCAATCCAAATTCCATGGTGAGGCGACCTGTTGCCTCCTATGTGAATGGGGTGTTTGAATACTCTCAGAATGAGAGCTAACAGCCGGGAGACCAACTGAACAATGGAGGATTTGAAAGCAAATATGAGCAAAATGAAACTAAGCTAAGAATGAAGTGCAATTTAATCTAAGAATGAGGATGCAATTAATCTAAGAGCTTGAAAATAAAGATGAGATGCAACTTAATCTAAGAACTTGAAAGAAATATGATATTAAACTAAGAACAAATAAGAAAATTTAGTCTAAAATGTGATGAAAAGATTATACTAATAATGAGATATTAATCTAATAAATGCAATAAAAAGATTTGAAAACAATGAGATATGAGACTAAAAAATGCTATAGTAAGGATGCTCTCAAAAATTGCTCTCTCTAATGAAGAAAAAGAGCCCAAATAAATAGAAGAGCCAAGAGGAGGAGGAAGAGTTTCTTGATTCGAAACTCTTGACCCTTCATATCCCTTTTGGGACAAATAAGCATGAATTACTTAATAAAAAGAATGGAAAATGCCACATACGTGACCTTTCGAATATCTTGAATTATCAATTCAAAAAAGTGTGTCTATTCGAATATCAAGTAATTATTAATTCCTTTTTATGGGTAATTAGCTAAAGAGGGTAGATTTTAATTTAATTAGAAAGCACTTAGGACTTTATAATTAAATTAATTTATCATAGGGGTAATTTAGCCAATTAAGTCTAAGACTTTAGGAATTAATTTAGCGTTTGATTATTGCAATTTATGGTCTTTGCAATTGACATCAAGTCAAATTAAGTCAGATATGAGAGAGAAAATTGCCTAGGGAGCTAGGACTTTGGATAATGCACCAAAATTGATGAAATTAAATAGGTGCCAATTTTGGGGTATTACACATACTAGTTAATAAGAACCGAGCGGCAGAATAGTTACCGAGCTATATAGAGTTATTACCGACAGACAATAAGTTGATACAGTATTGAATCTGAAGTGTTATATTGGTCAGAAGTATTTGAATGAGCTAAACATTGATCTGTAAACTAAAAATTGAATTTGTATTTAGATAGATCACCTACTGTTACACATTTAACCATTGTACACAGTTAAATGTCTTAACCGAGTGGACTATGAAAGTCTTTTGATGTTTCATTCATAGAGTGAACATTGTTATCCTATCAACCCCAGAGTGACTACTGGTTGGAGGATAACTTCTGGTCTAAAATCCTCTAACAAGGTCACACCTAACAGTGTGTTTGTAAACCTTTAACAGGGTTGGGTCTTCACTGACCTCACTTCAGAAGAGTGAACAATTTTGGGTTGCTGGTCCCAGGTGGGTTTTCCCTTTACAGGGTTTCCACGTTAAATATCTTGTGTTATGTGTTGATTATGATATTTTTTTGTGATCATACTTTGCATATTACATGTTAGATTTAATTGGTAATTATTACAGATTTTAGATTTTCAATCAGTAAATACATAGACAGTGGAACTATTTTATGTTTACCAACTTGGAGAAGTAGTGGAATTGTTTTGGATTATACATTTTGAATTGGGACACTGGATAACTGATTCACCCCCCTCTTAGTTATTCTAATAATTGGTATCAGAGTGTTGGTTGCTTATAATAGAGTTTTAAGGACTTCATCAAAAAGGGTTTCAAGATGTATAAGAGGGAAGTTCCAAAGCTAAACAAAGATAACTTCATAGTATGGCAAAGCCGGATGAAGTTGCACATATCTAGAATTGGGAATTCTACACTAGAACTGATGGAGAATGGCTACATTGAACTGACACTAGGTCCCCTAACTCTTGATCAAATGAAGGATAGGCATGAACACAATATTACTATGATGGAACTTGTTGCTGCCTATACCAATGCTGAATTTAATGATATCAAGGAATGTGATACTTCTAAGAAGATGTGGGACAAGATGACTCTAATATATAGTGGAGATGCGAATGTCAAGAGAGCCAGAGCAGAAAGCCTAAGAGGTCGATTTGATGATATGAAGATGAAAGAAGGTGAGAACATTGTGCAATACACAAATAGACTAAAAGAGGTAGTACATGCTATTAGAGCATCTGGTGGAGCTATTGATGATGAAACAATGATAAACGAGATTCTTAGAACTTTGCTACCAGTTTATGTGATCAGGATCTCTGCAATTCATGAAACAAGGGCTACATCCAACCTCACCCTTGACACTTTGATCGGTAAGCTTACAACCTTTAAACTTAATAATTTTGACAATAGTGTTGTACCTTCTGTTGAATCCACTTTCATGTCCTCTTTGAAGATTGGTAAGTCTAGTAGCAAGATTGATAAGAATAATGACAGTGACAGTAGTAGCAATGATGAACTTGATGAGCTTGAAGCTCTTATGGCCAGAAGATTTCCCAAAGGCAAGGGAAGATATAGAGGCAAGTTACCTCTAACTTGTTTTAATTGTAAAGAAGTTGGCCACATCACTACTGGATGTCCAAATAAGAAAGATGATGATAGATCCAAAGACCAATCCGAAGGAAGCTATGGGAGAAGAGTCAACAGAGGCTACTGACACAACAATAGAGACAACTGAGATAGCTATGACAAAGGGAAAAAGGTATGTTACATAGCCAAAGAATTTGAATCTGAATCTGACACTGATGATGATGTAGAAGTAGTATTTGTTTCTATGAAGGATGATTCAAAGGAAGAAGAGAAACATGAGGAGACAACACCAATCTCTAAAGTAAGCAGAAATGATACATGGATCATAGACAGTGGTTGCACACATCATATGACTAGTGATATAGAGAAATTTGATCTAATTGATGAATATGATGGTGGATCTATTAGAATGGGAAATGATGCACCTTTTATGGTGAGAGGTAAAGGTTCACTGATGATTAATGATAGAATAAAATGTGAGAATGCATATTGGGTAGATGGATTGAATTACAACTTGTTAAGTGTGGCACAACTAAACAACTCAGGTCATTGACTTGCTTTAGAGAGTAGAAAGGTAAGAATTTATGATGATGGAGGAAGACTTGTTGGAACTAGTACACAATCTAGAGGTAATCTATTTTATCTTGATATTGATCAGTCTTCTTGTTTATTAATGAAAGATGAAGATGCATGGTTGTGGCATAAGAGGCTATGTCATGTGAATTTTGATAACATGGTCAAGATTAGTAAGAAGAAAAGAGTTAGAGGATTGCCTAACTTGTCTAAATTGGATCATTCTATGTGTCATGAATGTCAAAAAGGTAAGATGACTAAGTTCAATTTTAAAAGAAAAGACTACTCAACAAAGAAGATACTTGAATTGGTTCATACCAACCTATGTGGTCCTATGAGAACTTAGAGCTATTGTGGTGATAGATACTTCATTCTTTTTTTTGATGGCTACACTAGACTGATGACTATTATGTTTCTGAAAGAGAAATATGAAGCTTTTAAGTTGTTTAAATGGTATAAGGATAAGGTAGAAAAAGAGACTTGAAAAGAATCAAATGCTTAAGATCTGATAGAGGAGGTGAATTTATCTTTGATGAATTTACTAATTTCTGCAATGAGAATGGTATTAAGAGATAGGTCTCTGCACTGAGAACACCTCAGCAGAATGGGATTGTTGAAAGAAGGAATAGGTCAATCATTGACTATGCTAGAAAATTAATGCTAAAAAAGAATGTTGCTTAGACATATTCGAGGGAAGTTGTTAGCACAGCTGTATATGTGCTTAACCGAGTACAATTGAAGAAGGACACCAATCAGACACCTTATGAGCTATGGTTTGGACACAAACCTACTGTAAGTTATTTCAAAAATTTTGGAAGCAAATGTTTTATTTTAAAAGATGAGAGAAATGGGAAATTTGATTCGAAAGGAGATGAAGGAATATTCTTAGGATATTCTACTAAGAGTAAAGCATACAAATGTCTGAATAAGGTTACAAATAAGATGATTAAAAGTACTAATGTTCGTGTTGATGAGTATGATGACCTAAACACAAAAGAATGAAAGGAACCAGAAGACTATGGTAGATTCACTTACATTGAACTTCCTGACTATCTACCAAAGTCGCAACCTGTGATAACCGGTCAGTAGGAAAATAACCCCGAGGAATAGAAAAGGGAAACTGAAGAACAAGATTATGCTATAAAGCAAGAAAATGAACCTTAACAGGATGAACAAGAAAGAAGAAACTGAGTACTGGCTAGTTTTGTCAGAAGACATCATCTTGAGACACAAATTATTGGAAACAGACAAGCTGGAATGCAAACTAGAAGCAAAACAAGACAAGGTACATGCTTAGTTTGTGAATTTGAACCAAAGAATGTGAAAGTTGCATTAGAAATGAAGAATGGGTCAATGCAATGAAGGAGGAAATAGAACAAATAGAGAAAAAAAAAACTTGGTCTATAGTACCCCGACCTAAAGATAAGAATGTTATCCGTACTAAATGGATATTCAGAAACAAAATGAATGAAAATGGTAAGTGACAAGAAATAAAGTGAGATTGGTATACAAGGGATATGCACAGGAAGAAGGCATTGATTATGGTGAAACATTTGCACCTATTGCTAGATTGGAAGGAGTTGGAATGTTGCTTGCATATGCTGCACACAAGAAATTTAAGGTTTATCAAATGGATGTGAAATCAGCATTTCTGAATGGTATACTTGAAGAAGAGGTCTACATAGAACAACCTAAAGGATTCATTGATCCAGACAATAGAAACATGGTATGTAGATTACACAAAGCTTTATATGGTTTGAAGCAAGCACTGAGAGCATGGTATGAAAGACCACATACGCACTTGTTAAGTATTGGATTTGTAAGAACCGGTGAGAACATCAATTTGTACATGAAAGGTGATACTGATGACACTATTATTAATTCTAAAATTTTTGTTGATGATATTATTTTTGGAGGTCAAGATCATGTATGTAAATCTTTTGCTGATGACATGAGAAATGAGTTTGAAATGTCTATGTTCAGAGAGATTAAGTTCTTTCTCAGATTACAAGTGATACAATAGAATGATGGGATATTCATCACACAGTCCAAGTACATAAAGGAAGTCTTGAAGGCATTTGGAATGGAAGATGCTAAACCTATGGGAACATTGATAGCTACTGGAAGTAAATTGACAAAGGAAGATTAAACTACAAAGGTAAACCAAACACTTTACTGATCCATGATTGGTATAAGCTAATGTATGTAGTTCACAAAAGATTAGATATAGCACATGCTGTGGGAATTGTTGCTAGATATTCTTCTAATCCTAAAGAATCACACATGATTACTACTAAATGAATCTTAAGATATCTGAAAAAGATAGAGGACTGTGGACTATGGTATCCTAATGAAGGTAAGTTTGAGCTGAAAGTTTACACTGATGCTGATTGGGCTGGAAATGTGGATGACAGAAAAAGTACCACCGAAGGAGCATTTTTCTTTGGTGAAAGACTTGTAACCTAGACAAGTAAAAAGTAGGCTTGTATTTCTCAATCTACAGCTGAAGCAGAGTATGTTGTTGTTGCTACTAATTGTTCAAACATTGCATATATCAAACAAGTGTTGGAAGGAATGAATGAGGTAATCACTGACCCGATGATCATATATCATGACAACACAAGTGCAATTAATATCTCAAAGAAACATGTGATGCACTCAAAGACAAAGCATATATCAATTAAGTATCACTACTTAAGAGAACAAGTGCAAGAGAAGCAAGTAAAGTTAGAATTTGTTACATCTAAAGAACAACTTGAAGACATTTTTACAAAGCCTCTACCGAAGGACACTTTTGAATATTTGAGGACTAGACTTGGGGTCCGTCCCTTGTCTATTGGTCACTAATGTGATCTGGATGTTGCATCGGCCTAATATTATCAGAAGATCACTCATGTTGATGCAGCATAGTTCACACTTTGAATTTTGTTCAAGGTTGTGATTAAGTTTGTAGAACTGAAACAGATTGGGATATCAATATACTAAGATATAGAGGGAATATTGGACACCAGAGAGTTACTTAGCTACTACAGAGCTGATTATTTATTTGTCTATTTGCCATTTTTGTCAAAGGGAGAGATAAATAATATGAAAAGAAAAGGAGATTTGCACCGCTGAGAACTATCTAAGGGAGAGATGATCTGAAAGGAACTTGAAAAATGATGAAAACTGAAAAGGTTATATCTACAGAATGAAAAAGCTATATTTTATAATGTTTTTTTAGTAATGTAGTGGTTAAACATATTAAGCTAGGGAGAGCTTACATTACATAGCATTTGATCACAAAGTTGTAGAATACATGTTTGGTATGTGTATGGTACATTTCAAATTACTTGAGTTGCCATCAATGCCAAAGGGAGAGATTGATGAACTACAACTGATTTAGAATTAGAATGAAGAATCTGTAATTCAAGATTACTGAGGAGTTGATGATTAGATAATGCAATATGATTAAATCAGTATTATATTGTCATTGATGTCAACTAGCTTGACAATACTTATCTTGTAAGTTACTATACCGACACATCTGAAGGAAGGTGAAAGAGATGAAGAATAGAAATATCTACAGGAGGAAGATGTATATGACAAATGAGGGTAAAGAATACACTAAGTGACTTGTTGATGAGTCTATGACTTGATGGAATTGAATTTATTATGTTGCATTCATCTATGATGAAGAATAAAGTTGAAAGACACAAAGTATTGTTGTCGGTAAATAAAGCATTTCATTATACACCGATGGAGTGTAGTGTATACCAAGCACAGTATTAATTGAGCTTGTGTTCACTGATGCATTTTTTTGTTAACCGAGCAAAATAGAAAGGAATTAAATGATCATTTTAGCCGATAAAGTGATGAGCTATAAAGTGTATGAAATCAAGGTAATAGATAATGTTTGTTATAAAGATCAATGACTAACATAAATCAAAAGGGATCTAATGGAGCAAATTGGAATGTGTTATTGACACATCAGCTGAGGGAGCTTAAAGTGGCAAAATCTATGAATATGATTAAGCAGCAAAATTTGATGGAGGAAAAGAAAATGATTTACTCATCTATATAAGAGACATTGGTTTCATTATGAAACGTATGCCGGAAGAAGAAGATACTACAGGATAATCATGTGGAGAAGTTTTCCTGATCATACTAGTTAATAAGAACCGAGTGACAGAATAGTTACCGAGCTATAGAGAGTTATTACCGACAATCAATAAGTTGATACAGTATTGAATCTGAAGTGTTATATTGGTCAGAAGTATTTGAATGAGCTGAACATTGATCTGTAAACTGAAAATTGAAGTTGTATTTAGGCAAATCACCTACTGTTACACATTTAACCATTGTACACAGTTAAATCTCTTAACCGAGTGGACTATGAAATTATTTTGATATTTCATTCATAGAGTGAACATTGTTATCCTGTCAACCCCAGAGTGATTGCTGGTTGGATGATAACTTCTGGTGTAAATTCCTCTAACAAGGTCATACCTAACAGTGTGTTTGTAAACCTCTAATAGGGTAGGGTCTTCATTGACCTCACTTCAGAAGAGTGAACAATTTTGGGTTGCTGGTCCCAAGTGGTTTTTCCCTTTATAGGGTTTCCACGTTAAATCTCTTGTGTTATGTGTTGATTGTGATATTTGTTTGTGATCATACTTTGCATATTACATGTTAGATTTAATTGATAATTATTATAGAGTTGAGATTTTCAATCGATAAATACACAGATAGTGGAAGTATTTTATGTTTACCAACTTGTAGAAGTAGTGGAATTGTTTTGGATTATACATTTTGAATTGGGACACTAGATAACTGATTCACCCCCCTCTCAGTTATTCTAACAAATAAACCATTCTGAGCTTGAATGAAAAACTTACTAAAAATTCTAACTTTCCAAAAATAGCAACTCTGCACAAGGTAGCCATTATTGAAAAGAAACCAAAAATATTTTTGGGTGATACAAGATTGCTCTTACACCCAGGATGCTTCTGCATCAAAAACTTGGGTAATTTGAGAAGTGACCCTATCATGACTCAGGTTTGAAGAGGAAAACAAAGACAGTTAACCTCCTCCTTTGTCAACCATGATGAATCTTTAATAGGTCATCCTTTCCATTTGACTAGATATTCTTCATATGTTGTGTTCCTTGTGCTTCTGCCAACATGACTATCCTATATCCTCAATCTCCTTAGTAGCTGAAGTAGTTGCTGGAATACTCCATTGTGCTTTTGTGATCTCATCTTCAACACATCCTTCATGATACTCTGTCAAGTTTGAAATGTTAAACACTAGTGAAATATTTAGTTCACTAGGCAATTCTACCTCATAGGCATTTCCTGAATCATGCTTCTTCAGTATCTTACATGGCCCAAACTTCTTCATTTTCAACTAGTTATATGTACCAACTAGAAATCTCTCCTTCTGCAAATGAACCATGACTTCATCTACAACCTAAAATTCCTTATGCCTTCTTTTCTCATTTTCCTTAGCCTTATACTACACATTCATCTTAGTAATGTGCTTCCTCACCTCCTCATGGATGTTTTTCAAATTTTCTACAAAATCCTTAGCTTCAGCACTACTTATTTCTCCTTTATCTATCTTCCTCAACTCAAATGCATTTCTGGGACTACTTCCATATACAATCTGGAATGGTGATTTACCAGTGCTCCTATTGACAAAATTATTATATAAAAATTTCACCTGTGGTAAAATCAAGTCCCATCCTGTTGGCTTATCTCCAACCAAACATCTCAGCAAATTCCCCAAACTCTTATTCACCACCTTTGTTTGTCCATCAGTTTGTGGATGATGTGATAAACTAAAATTCAAATCTATCTTCAACTTCTTCCACAATGTGTGCCAGAAATATCCAACAAGCTTAGTGTCCTGATCTAAAACTATACTCTTTGGCAAACCATATAGTCTCACCACTTCTTTGAAAAACAATTCTGCTACATGAACAACATCATTAGTCTTCTTGTAGGGAATGAAATGTGCCATCTTTGAAAATCTATCAACCACTACAAAAATTGAATCATGTCCCCATTGTGTCCTTGGTAAACCAAGAACAAAATCCATACTGATATCCTCCCAAGGTTTCTCTGGTACAAGTAACGACTGATACAATCTCATATTCTACTTCACTCCTTTCACCATCTGACATATTCTGCAACTCTGTACACACTTCTTGACATCTTGCTACAACTGTGGCCAATAATAATTCTCACTAACAATAGCAATGGTTTTATCTCAACCAAAATGTCTAGCCAACCCTCCGCTATGCTTCTCCTTGATGAGATTCTCCCTCATAGAACTTTTTGGAATGCATAATTGACTCCCTCTGAATAGCATACCACACTAGATGATGAAATCCAACCACTTTGTTCTATCTAGAGTAACAGATTATGTACAAGCTTTCCAAGCTTCACCAAAATCAGGATCCTCTGGATACAAACTCTTGAGTTCTTTGAACCCAACCACCTTAATCTACATCTCTGTCAGCAAAATTTTTGTTCTGCTAAGAGCATCTACAACTCTGTTAGACTTTCCACTCCTGTGTTTCAAAACAATTGTATAACTCTGCAAAAACTCAACCCACTTCAAATGCCTTTGATTCAACTTTCCTTGACTATTCAAATATTGCAAAGCTTGATGATCAGTATACAAAACAAACTCCTTAGGAAGAAGATAATGTCTCCACTTCTTTAATGCCTAAACTATAACATAAAATTCCTGATCATAAACAAAATATTTCCTTTTGGCATCATTCAACTTCTCACTAAAATAAGCAACAATTTTACCTTCTTGGCTCAAAACAACTCCTATTGCAATACCACTAGCATCACAGTCTACTTGAAACACCTTATTAAATTTTGGAAGTGCTAAAATAGGTTTTGTAACTTTTTGTTTCAACAATTGAAAACTCTTTTCTACCCCATTAGTCCACTTAAACTATTGCCTATCCCCTCTCATTATTTCAGTCAAGGGTCCACAAAGACTGCTAAAACTCCTGATAAACTTTCTGTAAAAGCTAGCCAAACCATAACAAGATCTTACCTTAGTAGCACTCCTTGGAGTAGGCCATTCAAGGATAGCTTGCACTTTCTCTGGGTCCATTTTTAGACCTTTTGCTGAAACTACAAATCCCAGATATACCAACTCCTTCACAAAACTACACTTCTTCAAATTAATCAACAATTTCTCTTCTCTCAACTTCTCAAACACCCTATGAATATGCACCATATGCTCCTCCAATGTCTTACTAAAGATCAAAATATCATCTAGGTAAACAATGAAAAACTTACCTAGAGATTCCTCCAGAACCTCATTCATCAACTGCATGAAAGTACTCGGTGCATTGGTTAGCCCAAAAGGCATGACTAACCACTCATACAGTCTTTCCTTTTTCTTGAAGGTAGTCTTCTATTCATCTCCTTCTCTGATATGAATCTAATGATATCCACTCTTGAGATATATCTATGAGAAATACACAGCTCCACGCAAACAATCCATAATATCATCCATCTATGACAAAGGAAATCTATACTTGATTGTGATCTTGTTGATAGCTCTAAAATCTATACACATCCTCCATTCTCCATTCTTCTTTGGTGCTAATACTATTGGTATAGCACAGGGACTCAAACTCTCATGGATCAATCCTTTTTGGAACAACTCTTGTACTTGTTTGTTCAACTCCTCACTTTCTATAGGTGTCATTCTATGTGCTACCTTATTTGGAAAATTGGCTCCTGGGATCAAGTCCATATGATGACTGATCTTCCTAACTGGTGGTAATCCATCAGGCACATTATCAGACACAATATCCCAAAATTCATTCAATAGATCTACAACTTCTATAGGAACATCTTCTACTTCCTCTTTAATAGCTTTTGGAATTAAAGCAAAACACATATTCTCATGCCTCATACCCTATAGGAATTTTCTTCCATCAACAAAGCCTATTCTTGCAGTACCACATACCTTTTCTTTTGTGTCCTTCAATGGCTTTAGTTTATGTCACACTCCATCCTTCATTAGGGAATAGGTATTCACATGACCATCATGTACAACACACCTATCAAACCGACATGGTCTTCCCAACAACATATGACATGCATCCATAGGTATGATATTCACATAGTACCTCATCATGGTACCCACCAATCTTGAATTTCACTAGGCACTATTCATTAACCATGACCTTATGGTCATCCTACACCCAGGCAATCCGGTATGGATGTGGGTGTTTATATCTCTTGAGCTTCAACTTTGTCACCATCTTTTTTGACACCAGATTATCAGTGCTTCCACTATCGATAATCACATCACAAAAATTATCCTCACACTTGCACCTGGTACAAAATAGGCTCCTCCTTTTCTCAGGTTCATTCGCACCACTCAACAAAACTCTTCTATTAATTGGTGTTTCTCCTCTTTTAGCATCTTCAGAATGTGATCATCTGGCATCTTCATCAACATGTGCAACTCTTGCCTAGCCTTCAGTTCTCCTATATGTCCTTCCTTGGTTTTGAGGACATTCAAAGGCCCTATGACCTTCTCCACAATGAAAATATGTTCCATAGAAGCCTCCTCTTTTGGATCCTTGTCCTCTTCCTCTTCCTCTCTGATCTCTATTATTCTGATCTTGGAAATGATTGAAATTATTTCCTCGCCGATTCTAACTGCTACTAGCCTCATCCTTCATTTGTGGATCTTCATTTCGGCCTCCATAAGACTATCCACCAGATCTTCCACCATGACCTCTTCCACTCTATCTGCTTTCAAATTTCTTGTTCAGCTTTTCCTCTACTTTCAGGAAAAACTAGTATGCCTCTTCAATATTGTTCATTTGAACCAGATTGAACTCCTCCTAAATGCTCGGCCTCAACCCATTAAGATAATGTGCAACTTTCTCCTTATCGGCTTCTACATGGCCTATTATGATGAGGATTCGATAGAACTCCTCTATATACTCTTAAATAGATCTTCCTACTTTCTTCAAACCTTGCATTTTCTTCAGTAGGTCAAGCTTGTAATCAATAAGAATGAACTATTGCTTCAATTTATCCACCATCTGATCCCATCTTTTGATTTTATCCTTTCCTCTTCTATTTCTCTCTAACTGAATCTCTTGCCACCAGATCTTTACATGACCCTTTAGTCTAGCCTTTGCAAACTTAACCCTATCATGATCCTCAATATCTTCATACTCAAAATATTCTTCACATTCATTGATCTAGTCATTCAATTCCTCTGGGTTAAAATTCTCTAAAAATTTAGGACCCTCAATCTAAGGTCTTTTCCCAATCTTGGAAATGACTCAGAGAAGTCTTCCTTCTTCTGGATTCAAAACTTTGACTTCTCTTTCCTGATCTGAATTTCCTTCTCTTGCGACTTCATCCTCACCTTCATCTCTAACATTAAGATTCATTCCTCTACTAATCTCTTCTTGCAATGCTTGGACTTGTCTCTGGAGGGCTCTAACCTTAGGTGTCATAGCACCAGTTCTTCCACCATGTTCCCTTTGTGGAGGCATTTTCATGCTTATCACTAAAACCCTAACCATGGTCCTAGTGTAAACTACCTCACAATCAATGATTTGTTTACACAGAAACCCTAACCCACAGTCCTGATGCAAACTACCTCACATTTAGTGATCTATTTACACACTTAGGAACTCCTACTCTGATACCACTTGATGAAGGGTTCTCCCCTTATTACCACAAGCACATAATAGAAACAGAGAACAATAACAATTTGCAAGAATAGAAAATGGGCTTCTTATTATCTCCACAAATGTGGAATTACAAATTTTCAAAATTACAATATGCAAAGCCTCATGGGAATTTTCCCTTACAATATTCTAGAGCACAAAGCCTCAAATTATTACCTAGATCTACCTAGAACTGCTCCGAACTGCCTAAGACAACAATAGAGCATTCCTTATAATAGGCAATTTTCCACCACCTGGGAAGGTTCCAAAATTTTAGCCAATAAGGCTGACCAAACTTAGAATTATTTTATTTTACAATTTATTACATCAAAGTCTACTCAAAATAACTTTTGAAACCCAAACAAAAATTTTGAAGGAAAATCATTTTCCGTCATTTCAGGTGACCCAACTTCCAGAGACCATAAGTCATCACCCGTTGACTCGATTGACTATTATGAACCCAATTCAGAAAGGGCACGAAGTGCTCTATAGTGCCTAATTTGCACAAGTTCTAGTCAACCAAAGGTTTGACCTCATCTAGGGCCTCTAAAGCCTTCAAAACTGAGTTTAAAGTTTCTGTACCCTGCTACTAATACCAAAAATCTCTAATATCTACAAAGCTAGACTTGATCTATCAATTAAACTTTACTGGCAGGCTGATATGACCAAAATGAACCTCTAGGGAAGAAAATAGACCATTTTGAGCTTGAATAGAAGACTTACTAAAAATAGTAACTTTCCAAAAATAGCATCTCTGTACAATATAGCCCTTATTGAAAAGAAACTAAAAATATTTTTGGGTGATGCAAGATTTCTCTTACACCCAAGATGTTGTTGCATCATCGGTTACATTTTGTCTTATTTTAAATATATTGAGAACTAGGAGGAATAACCACTAGATCCTTCACTAGTTCTATAGGAGAATTGGTAAGATTCTTAGCAACAGTAGGAGTTTGATTAACAGAGGTAGAATCAATGGGTAAAGGAGTTATAAAAGGCATAGGCAAAAGACCACGGTTAAGATCCACCTAAGGTATGCTTAACTCAAGAATCTTGTGATGTTTGTAGGCTTGATATGATTGAAAGAGATTGTCATGTTGAGAATGACATGAATTAGGTAATGAAGGCCAAAAGAAGTCAAGAGTAGCACAATCTCAAGGCCTAGAAGGCTGATATAAACTATGATTAATCATCTTCACTTCATCATCATGAATGAATTTAAGACACTTATGGATGGGTGAAGCAACGATGTGCATGGAATTCAACCAAGGAAAACCAAGCTTAACATGAAACTAATTAGAGATAGGAATGATAATGAAGGTAGTGTTCACAACCTTTCCACAAAGTTCCATAGGAAAATTAATAGAACCAAATGATGGATAGAGAAAACCAAAACAATTTTGGAGCCACTCATCAGATAACTATCTCATTGTAAGTTTTTCATAAAAAGGTTTTCTTTAGTGATAACATTGACTAAGGAAGTAGGATCAAGAAGACAACCATGCGTAGGGATCTTAGAAATCCCAGCATAAATGTAAAGGGGACCATCATGAGCTTTAATAGTCTCATAATCATCAAAGGTAATCAAGAGTTACCTAGGTCTTTTATTCTTAGGTTGTTGTCAAGGTTTAGGTTGAGCTTTCGATTTAGACTTAGGTTGAGGTGGAACTTGAAGTTGAGGTTGATTTTGAGGCAAGGGTGGAGATTCAAGTTGAGATGAAACAACATGCTCCACATGGTTGATATTATGATTGAGATCATCCATCTTTGAATCATAAATAATATCCACAAAAGATGGTTGAACAATGGTATTAGTATCATGTGTAGGCAAAGGATTCGTATAAATTTGGAGATTTTGATTAGGAGGAGAGATATATTTGTCCCCACTACCATCTAAATTATCAAAAGATAAAGAATTAGAATCAATTAAGTCTTGAACCTTATGTTTTAAAGAATAACACTACTCAGTATCATGGCCATTCTGATGATGATATTGATAAAAAACTTTAGGATCAAAGGATTTAGATGCCATTGTAGTAGGTAAAAGAGGTTGAATAGGAGGTAAAGTAATCATATTAGTAGTCAATAATTTACTCATATAATAGAATGTAAATATTTAGAAAGAGGAGGAAATGTATGATTCAGATGAAAAGCAGTGGATGCAAAAGTGGTATTTTTGGATGCAACAACAACTTGATCATCAAATACATTTTTTTGTTTATTTATCTTCACATAGTTGTAAGATTTTTTGAAACTTGTTGGGATTAGGAGAAACATCACTCTTATCAACTAGAATAGGATCCATTGGAGTGTTCCTCTCAAATTGACTCACTTGTAATTGATAATGATGAAGCACTGCACAAAGTTGTTGAAAAGAGGTAAATTCAGTAAGCAGAATCTTATCTCTAATATCCTTTTGTAAATTTGAAATAAACATACATTGAATATCAATATCAGGAATAAGATAAGAAATTTGAGCATACAAATGCTTAAATCTACCAATGAATTCAGTCAATTTTTCTTTAGTATTCTATTTATAATGCATCAAATTAGTCAAGGACACTTGCAGACCAATATTATTTTGAAATTGTTGGATTAAAGCATTAGAAAGTTTTGGAAAAGAATCAATAGGATAAGGAGGAAAGGAACAATACCATTGCAAGGCCTTATCACAAAAAATTATAGCAAAAAACTTGGCTAAAATCCTATGGTCATGAGCATAGTCACTAAAAAGGATTTGAAATGTTTTAACATGAGTAACAGGGTCTCCCTTACCAGTGTAATTCTCAAGATGAGGCATATCAGCTTGTTGAGGAACAGGAGCATGAATGATGTCTAAGGATAAATGACTTCCCTTATCACATGTAGAAATACTAAATTTGGATTGAGTTAGGGATGCAAGTTGTTATTGTAAAGTGGACACAGTCTGAGCCAAACTAATGATTGTGGAATCATTAGAAGAAATAGGAGACGTACAAACATTAGAAACACTAGGAAAACTGTAAGAAGTAGCTAGAATAGAGGACACAACTGGTGGAACACTTGGAACCACATTTGGAAGAGGATTGGAATAAGTAAAAGGAACACTATGATAAGAAGGTTGTGAGGTAGGAAAGGACACCAGTGGAACACTCACAAGAAGAGAGGGAACCAAGGTTGTCACTAAAGGAGGAGTATAGGTAGGAATGCTAGGTAAAGGAATGGAAGAAGGTTATACACTAGTGACAAGAGGAGTACATCCTATATCTTGAGATACCTGAGATAAAGGTTTGACATTTGAAAGAAAAAGATGAGTGATATCATGCAAGAGATTAACACCTTGATCACTATCCTGAAGAAATTTCTTAAGAGCCTCTATAGCTTTAATAGAATCTTGATTATGGTTTTCTTGCATAAGACAATTACCCATTTTATCAAGTTCATTTGAGAGTTTTTGCACTTGTTTAGGAGGAACTCTTAAGGCATCATCCTCATCATGAGATGAGTGAGAAGAGTTATGCTCTGTAGTAGGATTAGAATCACGAGTAATCAAATTGTCATCCGGGATCCTAAGGAAAGGAGAGGAAGACTCAAGATCAAACAAACCCATAAGTCTATGACTTCTTCTAACTAGAATATTATAAGTAGGACTAGAGGTAGTAAATCTCATATACCAATGCAATGCAAATGAACTATACTAGGAAAATACAAGTCATGAACAAATAAATGTTTTTGTATTTTTTCTTTATATGATTTTTGAAATGTAAATACAAGAACATAAAAGAAAATTACTCTAACATACATGCAAGATGTAGCACCATAAAAGAAAAATTTGTATATCACAGGTTCACAAAAAATGTAAGGTTTTAAAAGGATGATTCCTAATAATACCAAAGATGTGTATTAAAATGGGAAAGTAAGATCTTCTTTCTAATCTCAAATTCCCAAAGGAGAGATCCAAATTGATTAACCACAAGATAGTGATCAATGCAAAGATGAATCAATCTATGGAGAATATGAAGAAAGAGGAAAACCTTATATTCCATTATGAAAGTGGGAAATGAAATCCTAATTGAAATGAATTGAAGAAAAATACTAACCTCAAAGTGTAACAGATCTGGAAATTGCTATTTTCGGGTGTTTGTACTGAATATCTAGAAATTATGCAATCGGATTTGGTCTAAAAAAATAGAGATAGATGAAACCCAGAAATATTTTCTTTTACTGATAAAGGTTGACCTTGACCCATAGGGAAATGTCACCCTTGACCCCAAAATGTCTACCTTGACCTGCACTGCTCTGACAAAAATTATGTTCATGGATCCTGAAAGTTTTCTGAAAAGGGTACTCGGATATGCTCTAATATTCATTGTCTTGCACTTGTGCCTACAAGAAAAAGGGTTTTTTTTTTTTTTGGATGGGGGGTTTGCCTTGGTAAAATCCCAATTTAGGAATCAACCTTGAAATATAATTAAAATTGTAGTAATAAACAAAGTAAATGGAACAATTCACCTTGCTTGTGTTAAAACCCTTGTGGAGGATTCAAATCCTTGAATCCACAAGTATGGGTGCTCCAAATTCATGTAGAATTTAATGTAGTATATCTCAAATCAATTGTATTTAGATATTCAACACCAATATTGAATGGATCTTGGATTAGGAAGAGGCTTGAATGGAAATGGATGGAGGAATCTTCAACAAGAAGGCTCTATAGAGCTTGAATCCTTTAATTGCTACTAATGGATCTCCTTGATGAATTGAATGCTTGAATGCTTTCCTTATCCTTCTTGCTTGCTTCTTGATTTCTTGATTACTTGATTTGTAATTGTGATCTCATGTGCTTGATAGATGATTATGGAGAAAACTTGATACTTGGTGGTGAAAATGGGAGGAGGCTTCCTTTTATAGTAATCTAGGGCACAAACTCCTAGAGAGGAAAAATATGAGAAATAAATTTTCATTGGACCCATAACCCTATAAATAGACCTAAATTAAATATAATTTAAGAGTTTACCATTTCAAAGCCTGAAGTAGCTGACCTAGAAGTGGGAAAACAAATCTTTCTGAAACCCAATATCGAGAAACTTTGGGATTTTGAATTTTATACCCTTGGTTATGGTCGACCTTGACCTAGGTCAGAGTCAAGGCCAACCTTGACCCTGAGGTCAAGAATCTCATAATTTCAATTCAAGATGCTAGAACTATACCAGAAAGAAGTTGAGAAAGGGGTAGAATAGGGGAAAAAGCTAGATACAAGTCAAAGACCCATTCAAGGTGCTTGACATGACCCCTAACCACTTACTCAAAGGGCTAAACCAGTCCTAAATGGAAGTGATTCCATTTTCCAATGATATAAAGTGTATGAACACTGTAGGGATGTTTCAGAAGCTACAAAGTTAGATGAGAGTACAGGAAGGTGTTGTGATCTTATGACCAAGATCGCTTAATGTTATGTTGTGTATTGGGAGAGTTATAGATGTTTTGGTGAAGACTGGTTATTGGACAGTGACAGTTAAAGTTGACAAAGATAGTCTTTGTGTCTCTGGTATATATTACAAAAGGTATGGATTTAGTTTATGTGAGCTTGAGAGATGACAAACAAGGTACTGAAGAATGTTTTTTGGTTAGCACAAGGTACGAAAAGAAGGATGATGTCTATTGTGGCACATGTTCTAGAGAAGACTTATTTGGGAGCCAACTTCAAAGATTTAGCATGCATTTTGGTTGGTGAATGTAAATTAAGGATGTCGGTCCTTAATTGTTGTAATGTAATCATTGTATATTTGTTCTAGATATCATGTGTATCTTAGAAAGGGTTTATGTAATTGTTTGTATATTAGCAAAGTCTAATCAGTGGACCTAATCATGCAGAATGTAATAGGATATTTATCTAAGATATTTTCCTTGGAAAAGATATGGATGAGATGTATGTGATGTGAAAGAGGATTTTGAAAGTTGCAAGCTTGTACTTGCTAGATGTAGAGTAGAGAAATGTATGTACTTCATTGGAACAGATCAAGCAAAGATAGTTACTGTGAGATAGTTCACATGGATTGTGTATTTCCTCATATACACTTGTGTTGTAAACAATGTGTTTTGAAGGTGGACTTAACCTTCTTTGGGTAGTGAGCCTACCCTTTCTCTTGACTCCTAACAGGGTCTATCCTCTAACAAGGAATGTGTACTATAATGTTTTATTCAGCTCCTAATAGGGATAGATCTTCTAACAAGGATACTATACTCTCAGTGCATCATTAGTGGGTGCTAATTCCCACCGAGGTTTTTACCTTTAACAGGGTTTCCCCGACAAAAAAATATTATGTTGTTGTGTTGGAATTTACTGTGTTATCATTTGATTTGGAAGTATTTATACTTAAATTTTAAAGTTGAATATTCTATCATATGACTGATTCACCCCCCTCTCTCAATTATATTGGTGGACTGATATTCCTAACACCCACAAAGCTTCACTACTACAGTAAATAAAGTTGCGAGTTAAGGCTATAAAGATTGATCACTTCTGGTGATCTTACCCTGTTAGGAGTAATAAAAAGATCAACTAGATGTACTTGGTTAGAGGATTTTAGCAACACTCTTCAAGTGTGCACTCGGTTAAGATATTTTACATAATATTGTTAAGTCTACTCTGTTAAAAGATTTAAGTCTTCTATAATTGCTAGAGAGTAATAGTGAAGTTTGATCTAGTTGAAGAAACTTACTTTTCTGATGTAAGATCCTTTAAGTACAATTATGAAATCACCTTTTAGTGATGAATGCATCCTTTTGTATTTCTTGGTAGCCTTTGAACTATTTCTAATAAACTGAATACTCTATGTTTCCTTGTGATTTACAATCCTATCTGATCTTTAGATGTCTCCCAATTATGGCTACTTCATGCATGATGCATGTCAAAATGACATCTTCATAATTATTATAACAAAATGATTTGACCAAATTAAGGTTGTGAAAACATTAAGATCAATGGTCCAAGTGAATAATCTAAAACATCATTACATAGAGATCTTCAATCATTAAATGGTTACATCCATATTTAATATTCAACTTGATCTTGGTAAACCATTTTCTTGCTTGGTAGAAAGTTGATTATCTTGATTTATGCGTTATTCCACAGTTTTATGTGAACTTTGGATTACTCAACAAATGTTGTGTCTCTGCCTCAATATAATACTAGCGCTTGGTAATCATGTATGCTTGGTGACTACTGTACTTGCTAATCTCTGTGCTTGGTGACTAGGCTTGTAGTTATTACCGACTGAACTATTTTCTTTGTTTAGCAACTGTATCAATGATACTAATGACAACTCTTAATGCAATTAGGAGTAACATTTTCAACATAACAAAATCCAAAACTTCTCACAAATTTTTGAACATCCTTATATAATTGTGGCCAAAAGTATCTCTCCTAAAAAATGTTCAATGTTTTATCAATGCCAAAATGTCTAACCAAACCACTACTATGTTTCTCCTTTATCAAATTAGTTCTCATTAATCCTCTTACTATACACAACTAGATACCTTTAAACAACATACCTTCTTGAATGAAATAGTCTTCTCATTTAGTACTCGATTGATCTTGAATAAGTTCTTTGCACTTTATCCACAGCTCAAAAAAATCAAGGTTAGTTTCATATAAATCCATCATGTCATCAAAACCAAGAACTTCAATTCTCATTTTAGTAATCAAATATCTTCTTCTACTCAATGCATCAACAACTCAGTTAGTGACTCCACTCTTATGTTTCATCACAAATGTATAACTCTACAAATACTCAACCCATTTCATATGTCTCTGATTCAACTTATTCTGACTACCCAAATACTGTAAATCCTTATGATCAGTATACAACACAAATTAACTTAGTATCAAGTAATGTCTCCATTTATTTAGGACTTGAATAATAGAATAGAACTCTTAATCATACACATAATATTTCCTTTTTTCATGATTCAATTTTTCACTAAAGAAAGTAACATGTTTACCTTCTTGAATCAAAATAGAAACTATTGCACTACCACTTGCATCACATTCAACTTGAAATACTTTATTGAAACCAGGTAAAAATAACATAGGAATTTCAACAAACTTCTACTTCAAAGTCTCAAAACTTTTACTAGCTCCATGTATTCACTTGAATTCTATTTTATCTCCTCTCATAGTCTCAGTCATAGCATTACAAATTGCATTGAAATTATTAAAGAAATTTTGGTAAAAACTTGCTAAACCATGGAATGATCTTACCTCACTAGCATTTTTAGGTGTAGGCCAATTCAAAATAGATTCAACCTTCTCAGGATCCATCTTCAAACCATCAAATGAAATCATAGATCCCAAATATACAATCTCCTCTTTCATGAAGGAACACTTTTTCAAATTAATCAACAACTTTTCTTCTTTCAATCTCTGCAATACTCTTTTAATATGTAAAAAATGCTCTTCTATGGTCTTACTAAATATCAAAATATCATCTAAGTACACAATAAAAAATTTAGCCTAGAATTTCTTCAAAACCTCATTCATCAATCTCATAAAGGTACTTGGTGCATTAGTTAAACCAAAAGGCATAACCAACCACTCATACAAACCTTCTCTTGTGTTGAAAGAAGTCTTCTGTTCATCACCTTCTCTAATTTTGATCTGATGATATCTGCTTTTCAAATCATTTTTAGTAAAATACATTTCTCCACTCAAACTATCCATTATGTCATCCATTCTTAGTATAGGAAACTGATATTTCATTGTTATCTTATTGATTTCTCTAGAATCAATACACAATCGTCACCCTCCATTCTTCTTAGGTGCTAATACAGTTGGTCCTGCACATGTACTCAAACTTTCTCTAATCAAACTTTTTTGCAAAAACTCTTGGATTTGTCAGTTAAGTTTCTCATTCTTAGGATGTGTCAACTGATGTGGTGCTTTATTCAGTAAACTAGCTCTAGGAATCAGATTCATACAATGATCAATGCTTCTCTTTGGTGGTAAACCATCAGGTATATTATCATAAATGATCTCTTTATACTCGATGATTAGTTTATAAACCTCTCTAGGGATACTATCCACTATCTTCTCACTTGGTTTGTTAGGAATCACAAAAAAACATACATCTTTCTTCTGCAAATCCTTAAGAAAATTTCTTCCTTCCATCAAATAAAATTTTATAGATGCAAAAACATTACCAACAAATTCTTCAATCAAAGGTAACAAGATTTTTCTCTCCCATCAGCCCAAGTAGTATATTTATGCAATCTCCCATCATATATAGCATGTCTATCATATTGTCAATGTCTACCCAACAAAATATGACAACAATCCATATGCATGATATCAAACAACACTCCATCATAGTACATGTCAATTTTCAAATTTACATAACATTTTTCACTTACCAATAGTGTATGCTCATCCTTGATCCATGAAATTTGATAGGGCTTTGGGTGTTTCAACCTTTCCAATTGAAATTTTGCAACCATTTCCACAGATGTTAGATTCTCTGAGCTTCCAATTTCATTTATTACCTTCCACACTTTATCAACAAATTTGCATCTGGTCTTGAATAAACCTTTCCTTACCAGATCTTCCTTATTACTTTCACTCCATAATGCTCTTCTGACCATCAATTTATTTTCCTTCTCTGGTTCATTCAGTGAGTCTTCTTGTACCAAGCCATTTCTACTATTACTGACCTTCTTACTTGCATGTGTACACTCAAATGATCTATGTCCTTCTCCTCCACAATTGTAAGAAGTTCCTCAGAATCCACCTCTTCCATAACCACCTTAGTAGTTACTGCCTCTTCCTCGGAATGAAATTTCACCTTTCCACTTGGTCTTGCCTTTATCCTAATTTGTTTTGCCTTGATTAGATCTATTTTTTTCATCATAAGATCTACCTCTTCCTCTAGGGAATCTACTACCTCTTCCTCTTTGTCTTTGTTCATGTCTTTTGTTCAATTTCTCCTCATTTTTCATGGAAAACTAATAAGTTTCTTCAATACTTTCCAACTTAACCAAACTAATTTCCTCTTAAATAGAGACTCTTAATCCATTTAGGTATCTAGCAATTATTTCTACCTCATCCTCAATATATCCAAATCTGATGTCTAATTTATAGAATTCCTCAGTGTAATCTTTTACCGAGCTATCTTTCTGCTTCAAACTTTGCATTCTCCTAACTAGGTTAATCTGATAATCAATGGGTAGAAACTTGCCTTTCAATTTATTCACCATCTTATTCCATACCTTGATTTTGTCTTTTCCTTTCCTTTTTCTGTCCAATTGTAGATGCTTCCACCATATTATGTATCACCTTTCAGTTTTGTACTTGCAATTTTCAGATTTTTTTTGTCTAAAACATTTTCATATTCAAAATACTTTTCCATCTTGATTATCCAATCCATCAACTCATCTAAATCTAGCCTTCCACTGTATTAAGGGGGATTGAAATACGATCTAGCTTTTGAATTTGTCAATAACTTCAAAAGTCTCTCTTCACCTTGATCCATCAAGTGTAGGTTCTACTTCATTTTGTTCATCTTTGGCTTCTTCATCACTAACATCATCAAGATGTCTTCCTCGGTGTTGGGCTATCTCAACAACTTCTAATCTGGCAACAATCTATCTTAGCATATTTTCTAATCCTGGATCTACATTTCACCTCCCACAAACCATCTTGAAACCCCTTTCAATTGTAGGTTAGATCACAATCTACCACCCCACAACAAGATATCAACTAGTAATTACAAGAAGGAACTAGATCTAACCTCTCTCTAATACCACTTGACACAAGGAGGAGGGAGATAGGGCCAAAGGCACATCCAACCACCAACTTTCTTGCAAAAATACAACTTGGATTTAACAACATAAGATAGGGAGAGAGATAATGTAGAGAATTCATTTATTATTCATGAAAAACCTTCATAGATGCTGGGATGTAAGGTTTTCTAAGTTATGTCTAATACAATATAATTTAATTACAAATAGTCCTCATACATGCAAGGATCCACCAACCTTTAGATTCTATCTTTCCATCTAACCCCTATTAACTCTTACATGATCTACAACATGATACTTTATTTATACAAGAGGCTACTGAAAAAAGTCAGCCATTAGATCCAACATTAGAGAAGGGAACAATGTAGATCTAGGTCCACACACTTCCCAATGATTGATGCAAATATTAGCTCCACAACCAAAATCAAATGCACAAGTTGACCTTAATAAAAATCCTAAATAAATCACTCGGTGAGAAAGACTACTGAGAAATTGAACCAACTCAGTGAACAACTGAACCGAACCAACTCAATGAATTACATAACAACATTATAAATTAACTTAAGGGTGGGAATAATCCTTCTTTGATAATTGAGGATTGAATTATAAATTCAAAAGATATTATTTCTTCTTTTGAAAAATACCATATTTCCCACATCTATCGTGAAGATAACCATGTTGTTGAATGCTTCATGAACAAGAGAGTTGGATGTAAGGGATTTTATATGTGGTGGGGTTAAGACAAATTAGAAGCTAATATCAACATGCTATTACTTCATGATAGGATGATGAAAGAAGACAGTAGATTTACTTTTAATGATAGAGGTTAAATTTGAAATGAAAAGTGGCATTATTACTTGGTGATATGTCATTTACAAAGTTTCAGATTGTGTGTATAGCACTCGAATTCATCATATCAATAAAGATTCACATAGATTTAGGCTTTTGTTTACCCTCTCCTTTCTATTTTGGTTTCATTTCTCTATCTATGAGTTTGTTATGTTTTAGAGTTCTTAGGAAGATATGGATCAGAAGAGAGTTGAGCCTATTGACTATAAAAACCTCAAGGCTAAGTAAAAAGTGTGGAATATTTTGAAGGATGGGGGCCTTACAGCTTACCTAGAGCATGTTCATGTTTGAGATCCAAAAATCATAGAGTTCTTTGATAGAGGTTGTAAAGATGGAAATATTGTGTTGTTTGGGAGGAAGGTTTTTCTCGATGAGAACGTAATCACTGAAGTGACTAGCCTCTATTCTAAATGGATGAAGTTTTATTGTGACAAGAAATATTATGACATGGCTATCCATAGGTTTCCAAAAAAATAGGAGTGAGAGAAATTAGGGAATAAGGAGAAGAAAACCACCTACTATGACCCATAAAAGATCAAGGTTATTTAGAACTAGTTACTCAAGGTTATTATAGAATACTTAACTCTTAATGGGTGTTTTACTAGAGTGTTTGGTCACCATTTCAATTTGTTAAATAATTTTCATCATAATATGAGGGTTTCTCTTCCTTTTTATCTTTGGTCTTCCCTGAAAGCTAGTTTTAAAGGACATAGGAAAAACACTATTCTACATCAGGCTTTGTTGGTTCTTATTTTTTATCATTAGAAAGATCTTCCCGCTCCCTCTAATTTGGTCACATTGACTTAGGATGATAAAACTATGGGGGAAATTCACATTGAATCTAAAGAGGTGGAAGAAATAGAGTATGAGGAGGAAGATGTTGAGCCTTCCTCTAAAATCAAGAAAACCCCATAGAAGAAGGTGAATACTAGAAACAAGGGGAAATAGAAAGATATGGATTCTGATGATGAAGAATATATCCACTATAATGAAATTAAAAATACCCCCAAATATAACTCAAGAGTGGGCTCATTGGGGAAGGTAAAGGAGAAGCATAAGGTATTGAACCCTTTGAAATAAGGACCATGATCTTTCTTGCCTTCTTGTGATGAATCTAGTGGTTAACCATGAAACATAAATGGGAAATAAGATTTCATTGGATGAAGTTAATAATAAGGATTTTCAAGTTGAGCTCCAGGTTGATCCATCCCCTATTTCTAGCAAAACACAATCATTTAAGATAGATACTCCTAGGGAAGACAAAGAGAAATATTCATTGGATTTAAGGGCCAATTCTAGGATCTTTAAGCTTGACTATGAATTTTTTTGTGATGCTCTCAGTATGGAAAGGGAAAATGTAATTGATTCTTTCTCTCCTTTAAAGTGCTAATGACATGAGATCAGGGACATTAAACTCAAATAGAGAGCTATTGGAAGAAAAATCAAACTTTTTGAAAATCTAGTTGTAGAAAACACTACACATGGAATTACTAGGGTTCCTACTAACACAGGTGTTGATTTAGGGAAGAGATTGTGAGCCCCACACAAAAAATGTCATTTTTTAAAGGTCTTGAGAAGGGATCAGAATGATCTGGAGAAATTGAAAAAGGATAATGAAACTAAGATTGCACAAATAGAGAACAATGTGAAGAGTGGAAATGATTTCCTTTAAATGGTGATGACTCAGAGCCAAAAGATCATCAAGCTCACTACTAACTCAATGAACAAACTAGTAGATAACCTCGACAATGTGCATCAAGAAAAATAGATCATTCTACTAGAGAATGATATGGAGCTAGACCCTCGGGAGCTAGTAAAAGGAATAGGGTAAAATTGAAGAGGAAGGATGAAAACATTTCCCTAGATCATGGGGTATTGATGAAGACAATAATGAAAATGACCCAGTTAGAGCTCGATGCATCTAAAGCACTCAAGGAACTAGCTTAGTGTGCTCTCTATTTTCCTTGTTGTTTATTGTTTTAGTTTGTTGCTATCTTTTTGCTAGTTTTAGGCTACCTTTTCCTTTTTTTATCTTAAGGATAGCATTTTTTTGAAAGGAATGTTTTACCTTTGAACTCTAGACTGTGTATTTATAAAATTTAATAATCTCTTTTATTTGAAAGGGTTTTAGGTACCTCCAAAACCTATTTTTATGATAATTAAAAACATAGAAACCTATGACACTAGATCCTCAATTCTAGGACTTCCAAAGAGGGTAAAAAAGAAATAAATAATAAAAATTAACATGTTTAGAGTCTAAGGTTGAGACACCTTGATCCCAACATTCTCCCACTTATAGAAGATCTATCAAGAGTAAAAAAAATGTCACCTTCTCAAGACCCCAAGGCCCATAGAACCAACACACCATGTGAACTTATCAGTGCTCACTTTCTTCATCAATGCATCTACAAAATTCACAATAGTAGAAACCTTTTTTCCAATTTCACCTTTCCATCTTCTACCATATCACAAAAAAAAAAAAATTGTACATCAATATGCTTTGTTCTGGCATGAAATGTAGGATTCTTTTCTAAAAAACTAGTACTCTAAATGTCACAATAGATAATAACCTAACCTGCATCAAAACCAATATCATAACACAATCTCTTAATCCAAATGCCTCTTTACAAGTATGAGTACCATCCATGTACTCTTCTTTTGTATTGGAAAAAGTGACTATAGGCCACCTTACTCATCCAACTAGCAACACCACAAAACATCATAAAAACATATCCACTATTGGATCTTCTTCTATTAATGTCACCTACCCAATCTGAATCCACATATCCATGAATTTAGATTGAATATTGAGGTCTAGTAGGATAACCATGAAAATACAAGGAATACTTAGAGGTGCCCCTCAAATACCTAAAAAATCTCTTAACTACATCCCAATTCACCCTACCAACATTAGCCATATATCGACTACGGACTCCCACTCCTTGGGTAATGTATAGCCTCATAAAAACTATCTAGCATACATCAAGAAACAAACAAAACTCAAATAAATTAATTTAGACATATCCTTCATCTTAGTAGGATATTTTGGACAATCCTCCATAGAAATATTTATCCCCTATAACACTAGAACAAATAATTATTGAGTCTCTCCAACAAAAAGTTAACATCATTACTCTAGCTCATCCAAAGATTTATGCTAGCTCTATCTCTAATAATCTCAATCCCAATTTAATATATCTTAATACACCTAGACATTTCATTTCAAACTATGTTGCTAACTAATACTTCAAATCTGAAATCATTCTTTTACCATTCCCAACAAACAATATATCATTCACATATAGAATTATAATAAAAATGTGACCATTTTTAGATTTATAATATACATAATGGTCAGATTTAGATCTCAGAATTCCCAAAGAAAAATACATAGACATGAAAATTCTTATACCACATTCTAGGAGACTATTCCAAACCATACAAATATTTCTTCAACTTACAAAAAAGGTTTTATTTACCTTTTTCAATGAAATTCTCTAGCTATGCCATATAAATTTCCTCCTTGAAATCACCATGAAGGAATATTGTCTTCACATCCATTTTCTTGACTTCAAAGTCATAAGCTAATGCAAGGGATAATAGGAATCAAATGGATGTCATCTTAACTACAAGAGAATATTTCACCATAAACAATTTCCTCCACCTATGAATACCCCTTTGTTACCAACTTTGGCTTATGCTTCTCAACATTGGCATTTAGACCCAATTTCTACTTCAGCAACCATTTAAATCCAACATGTTTCTATCCTTCAAGAAAAGGTACCAAATCCCATGCAAAATTTTTATTTGATGCTTCCATCTATTTATTGATGGCTTTCAACTAGGAATTTGTGTCATGCATACCAATAACCTCTCAAAATTCCTAGGCTCATTAGTGTTAGAAATAAAAAAAAATATTCTACTAGAATCCAACAAATAATATCCAAATCTTTCATGTGAATAACCATATCTATTAGGTCACTATCTTTCATGAGTATACCTCCTCAATGGTTGAGGTTCTTTCTCTTCTTCATAACTTTCAGTGTTTCTTAAGATCTCCTCGTCATCAAGTCCAACAAGAGTGCATAGTTCATTTCGAATAGAGGAAATTTTAATTTTTCTATCTCATTTCCTTGACATATTTATAGTGAAACTATAGTGTACTAGTGTTAGAATAATATTATAGCTTCTATGAGATTGCATATATGATGATAATATAAATCTAAGAGAAAACTATGGACTTCAAATACAATAATGATATACTTCTTTACTTGATAATACTTGATATGGATCTCTATTGTAACTTGTAATAATACTTGTACATTTCTATATTTTCCAAGTTACTCTTTCAATGTGTATATATATGATATAATGGGACATGTCTCTCACATGGACATGCCTCTACATGAACTTGTAGAGATGTGTCTCTACATGAGACATGTCTCTTGATAATTATTTTAATCATTCATTTGTTACCGATAATATATATCATTGAAATGATGGATAATGATCATTTATAACTTAATAATGATGATGCAACATAGTCAATATAATAATCAACTCACATATAATATATGACAGAAAAAATGGATATGGTTATCGACTATGATAACCACAGTCGGTGCTGACTATGATCATCACAATCAATACCAATATTGATGCTCATAATACATGGGTATGTGCAAGATCATGAGGGGCCAAACTATGCCCTTAAGTGGCAACGAAAAAATCAACAAATCAAGGTTAGTCAACTTGACGTGAAAATTTCAACTAGCTATCAACCTAATACCAAAAAGTTGTAAGAATAGAATCTGTAGAAAATTAAATGTAGTTTCTAAAATACTAGGCCTTTT